>OZ010581.1:8116960-8191960 GCA_963932145.1 Acanthosepion lycidas
GTACTGTTTTATTTTTTTGGAATAACTTATTTTGAAACTTACTGAGGTTATAAGCACATACATTAAAATACAATTTTAAATTATTATTACTAATTCTAATTATTAATAGACTATACTTCTTTTAAAACAAATAAATATATTAGTATTACTTTCTTATTTAAAATTATTATTCAAAGATAAATATGTATGTTTCATCTTTTATCTTTCTTCTTTTTTAATCATTATTTAAGGAAAATCTTTAACAATGTCCGCAAAATATCTATTTCATTTCTTTGATTTAATAATTTTTTATTTTTCATAAACTCAATAATGTTTCTCATGTTTGCATAAAGGATATGGGTCATTTAATGACCTACAAACATGATTTTTCCTTATTAATTTACATTTTACAGTAGGTGTTTTATTGGTTTCCTTTAAGTGCTAGAAATATTTAAATAGGGATGCACGATTTCGGTATTTAATTATTTTAAAAGAACTTTGATTTTAGTTCCAACGCCTCTTGAATTCATGTCTTTTACATTCAATGTAGACTTTAACTTTGCCTGGATCGTCAATAGTTGAGATATTGCAATTATTAAGGTGGCTATCCAATCCCTACTGCAGACGCTTGTTCAGGCACATTTATGTTTATTCAATACCCACAGAGCCCAACTGTGATTTATACTGCAACTATGCTGAGCAGACCATAGTTACAATGTCTGGGAAAGAGACCAGCACACTCAAACCCTCCGCCACGATGACTTGTGACTTCGTGCTAGCACAACTATCGACGGCCACTAAGAGTTCCGCCTACCTAATTTCACTCTCAAAGCTTGGGTCAACCCGTGGTATGGTTTTCAGGTACTTTCCAAAGGTGCCGCACGCTGGGATCGACCTCAGGAAGTCTCCTTCCAGACAAATCGACCATGGTGAGATTCGAACCCAAGTCACATGCTCAGTTATAACCACTGGGTCACGCGGGGACGAGTAATATCCTCAGAACCATATGTCGAGTTTCTGGTCGCCTCTGTAAAAGGAAATAAAATAAGAATGTAAAAAAATTTCAACAAAGATGGAGAAATTAATATTCATTCCAGCCGAATGGAAACATCCTTTATTTTTTACCTGATGTTTATCCCAATTTCAAATTCATCATTCAAATTCTTACTTTTTGGTTATTAAATTGTTTTTTATTGTAACTAATTCAATTTCCATTCGTTTTATAAGGATTATTCAAAAGCTACACTATCTTTTAAACTCTTCTCTTAAATCATTATTCAAGGACCAAAGATTAGCCACTGACTCTCTGTGACATTAAACCACCTGTAGTTCATCGTAAAAGAACCTTGAAATTCTTATAACCGCTGGCCAAACAGGAAACGTTGCATTAAGTGAAATAATTGAAAAGCCCAAAATGACAGATTGAACGTCCTAATGCGGCAAACTCTACAGTTGATTTTCATTCCAGGGGAAACAAAATTCGCTCTTGTTGTGCTTCATTCAAACGAGTCGTCCACCTCGAATTGCGTTCCATTTAGACAACTCTTTTCCAAGAACTACCGTTTTGTAGAACAGTCAGCCACTTAAACATTTTCCTGAATATATCAATCTTGAACAAAATTTTCTCTATAGGTTTTCGTATAGTTTTTAGTAAGTTTTACTTAGACAACTCTTTTTCCAAGAACTACCGCTACCTGCGTAGCAGAAAATACTTATTTAAGACGTTGCATACTGAGAAAGACAATATTTGGAAAATGAGAAATTGGATCTCGTCTGAACAGTACCCTCAGCAAAAACAAACACCAGCTGATATGTTTAGAGTGAGAATGCCAACATTATGGAAACGGATTTGTTGTCAACAGTAAATCTAGGAATAATGTCGAATAATAATCGATGTTGGAAAATATCAGACTGTGTGTCTGTGATACAGCTCACTGTTCAAGACAAAAACATACGAATGTCAACAAACAGAATGGATCCAGAATGGCCAACTAACAAAGCCATGAAGTTTTACTTTGAAAAGACTGACTTCAAAAAGTTCAGAGGTTATGCAAGAACCACTACAGTCACAACGCTGGATCGAGACATTCGAAGAATAAGGCAGAAAGATCCCGGTATTCCTTTGGAGAAGTTTACAATGAAGTAATATCTGCACTGAATCCGCACACTCGCAGAAGACAGAGAAGGCTGGCAAAATATTGTCGAATCAATCTACAATGTCGCTGAGGATGAGAGAACATGTTGATTCATGACCTCAAACCGAAACAGTTTTGATGATGATGATGATGATGATGATGATGATGATGATGATGATGATGATGAAAGATCACACTGGAAAATTTGTAATCAACCAAATATTCTTGTGTATTCATTTCTACTTTATAATTTCTAGCCGTTGTAGTTTCTGTTTTTCATTTCTACTTCGATATTTCTGTTTGATTTTGTTTATTTCTATTGTTTATTGTCTGACTCAAAAGACTCTTGGCAGAATTATAGGAAAATATTCTGGCAGATTGTCAATCAGTAATTTCAATTACCTTCTAAAACCCTAAGATTCCACCTTGGAGGATTCCCGCACGTTTATTTGTGTCAGAATTTTACAAAATTGTTCATGGGCGCCTAGGAACTCTTACAAAATTTAGTAAAGGAGAGTGAGAAGAAAGGACTAAGTATCAATTCTAAGAAGACAGAATTTCAGGTTGTCAGCAAAAGGATCAACCAAATATACGAAAACGAATTTTAGATAATCAACTACGTCAATTTAAACATCTGGGAAGCGTTTTTTTTTTAAGAGGACAGAAAAAGTGACACTGAACTTCGAATAACGAAAGATACCTTCCAAAAGTTGTAGCTGACAGATAGTACACAAGTCGATACCCGATCAGTATCGATTAGGTCATCGCGGAGAGGGGGGTATGATGTTGAAAGACCCGATGACCCTAATGAACCTCGGCTATTAACATCACTGATAATGTGTACCAAAGCATCCAATAGATTTATTTTACGAATATATATATATATATATATATATATATATATATATATATATGTGTGTGTGTGTGTGTGTGTGTGTGATATATATATATATATATATATATATATATATATATATATATATATATATATATATATATATATATATATATATAGGGGGATTTGAATAATCATATTAAAGTAGTACATCGAGTCTAGAAAAGTAATTCGTCGAGTCCAGAAGAAACCTCAACAGAATGCAGAAAACACTGGACGGCCGTTTCGTCCTATTTTCAGATTCATCAGCAGTGCGCATCCACTACCGAGAATAAATTGCTATCACTTGTATAACCTTCTTTGAACCGGCTTCTAATGCTCTGGGGTGGGAGGAGCGACTTGGGGAAAGAAGACGTAGCTCTTGGGGGCACAATCCGTTGGGTTAAGTATACTTGGATGAGTTACACCACAGAATTTAGTGTGAGCGGCGCTATATCGAGTCTATTAGTTACTTCTTCATCACCGTTGGCCCAGTCGGTATGACTCTTGCGTCGTATCGTAACGGTCAGGGTTCGATTCTCAGTAGTGGATGCGCACTTCTGACGAATTCTGACGTCCAGTGCATTCTGTTCAGGATTCTTCTAGATTCGATGAATTACTTTAAGATATATATATATATATATATATATATACACACACACAATTTCGGGTTTGAACAGTTTTTGGAATCCGGTAATATCCTAAGAATCAAAATAATATTTGCAACTTCTGCCAACAGGAAAAAATTAACAATTATGACATTTTCGGATTCCAAAAAAACTTTTTAACCAGAAATTCGAAGTTTTAACACCTTTGCTTACATATTAGAAAATTTTTATTAAGTGCATATGAGGCTGGATAAAACAAATGTGATTTAACCTCCCACCAATACAGTTAAAATGTACTTACTTTTCTTCTTCTTCTTCTTCTTCTTTACATCTTCCTTCTCCCTTTCTATTACACCAAACGTAGTGCATTTGTTTATTTAGAGAAACAACTGATCAGGATTAAAAAATATTCTGAGACATGAATCGAATAATAAGAACAATCTACATAGTAAATTAAATAAAGGTTTCATTTCGAAATTCCCTGAAGGTTATTCGTATCGATAGTTACCTGAAGACTGGGGAGTACGACAGCCGAAACATTGTGATAATAACAACAAAGATTAAGATATTAGTCCGATTCTAAATCTAGCAAATACTGGTATAGATATATAAGTATCTACATTTTTATTCTGTCCCATAACAAATTATACATTTGAATATATATTTCATACACCTGTAACAAGGGTTATAGGACTGAACAATTCTTTGTTACATCACATACTTTATTTAGGCTATTATTATTATTATTATTATTATTATTATTATTATTATTATTATTAATTCATTTCCTTTGATTTCTAGTGTGTACTCATTTCTTTCCGGGTTCCGACCAGAGATCTAAGGTCAGAAATAGCGTCATAACATTTGTAATTGAAAAACAAACACATATTTTACATAGATAAAGCCCTTCGTAAGGTGCGGGCTGTAATCGTGAGAACATTTTTTTTTATTTCTTTAAGGCATGGGCTCCCAGAAATCCATTCAATGAGTCTATTGAAATCTTTTCCAATCAATCCGAGGGTTCCAACTACAACAAGGATTGTTGATGTTCTCATGTGCAACATTTTTGAGATTTCGATTTCAAGGTCCTTGTATTTTGACAGCTTTTTGAAGATCTTCAAATATACATTGCAGTCTGCAGAGACTGCCATATCAATAAGGAGGCAATTTTTTGTTTGCGGTCTCTAATAATGATTTTAGGGAGATTAGCTTTGATTGTTCTGTCAGTGCGTATTGTGTAGTCCCATAAAATTGTAACAGGTCCTATCTCCGTAACCGGGTCTGGGTGGTGTTCATACCAGTTTCCTTTCCGTAGAATTTGCAGATTTTCCAGTACAGATATTGGCCCACTCTGTCATGCCGGGTTTTATATTCAGTGGGTGCCAATACCGTGTAACCATATACAATATGATCAATTGTTTCTGGATATTTATCACAGAATCGGCATTTTGGGCTAACACAATTTTTTTAGTATGTGTGCTTGATAATAATTATTATTATTATTTTCGCTCGCCCACCATGAAAGACTAATGCTTGCGCTATTTGTTGCATTAACAATTCAAGAAATTTGTGAAAACAAACACTAATTAGTACACCTCGTCAAATCCGTTAAAGTCTTCCGCGTGAAAAAAGAAAAACTATGCTGTCCATTGATTTCCCAAATGTTTTTTTTTTATCGGCAACGACTCATAAAATTGTAATGTTTCTTTGAATTCTCTCTAATTTTTTGCCTCTTCGACAATTGAATGAGTTCCCAGCATGAAAGAATAAATAATCGCGAAAAAACTTCAACAGCTTCGACTTTCTTTCAAAAACTGCCATTTCCACAGAACTTGCACTCGCTTCACGAAATGAATGACTCTCAGGATTATTGCGAGTATTTCACACCGAAAGGATTTTATATCTGCACTCATTACTTGATAGTTTTAAAATATGTACCATATACAAGAGACATTAAATTATTGATATTGAACTCCGAACCTCTCCATCTATGTCTTTATATATATATATATATATATATATATATATATATATATATATGAAGACATAGAGGGAGAGATATATTAAAGAAAAACATCACTTTAAGGTTCCATTATAATAATTTATTTCACCAGAGCCATTTTAAGGGACGCTGGATCATCAGATAACACTTCCAAAAAATGAAACGAAAGATGAAATGAAAATTTACACTTTTGACGGGTAGTATTAAGTTTATGTAATTTAACAGAGAGAGAGTAACGAGGAGTGGTGTGAGAGACATGGTCGAGTTTAGAGAGAGTTTATTTTACTATTTCTTTCAATCATATTTAGTATTGAGGGAGGAGGGACCAGACCTTGACCTATTTAAACGGTTAACTTAAAGGAAGTGATATATTGAAATGGGAGGGGAGAAGAGAGAAAAAGAAAAAGAAAAAAGAAAGAAGAAGGAAGTAAAGAGACAGAGGCTGTAATTAGGTTTTACGTAGGAAGAAGAGGGGTGGTATATTTTTAGCAATTTATGTAAAAAAAAATTAATTTTAATATTTGATAGTAATTTAAATGTTAAAAAAAAAACACGAAGAAATTAATTTGATGCTTGCTAGGAATTTAAATATTTAACTTTTTTACAAATAATTTAGGTATTTAATCTAACTTAAATACTGCATTTATTAACACATTCATAGAAAACACATTAAAAGAATTTTTTTAAATATAACAGTTTACTTTTAATATTGTAAATGACTGTTAAGGTAACATCTTTATCAGTTTGAATTTAATTCATGAATGTAATTTGTAACTATTTTTAGTTGGGTAATTTTCCTTACTTAAAGTTTAGGTTTCAAATTAAGATGGAGTAATATTTGAAGGTAATATTAAAGTTTTTTTTCCTTATATATACCCTACATATACAGTAATGTAAATTTTACATATACATACGTTCATTAACATGTGCAATTACGCACATAGGTACATACACATGTATCGAAATACACAGTTACCAATACATATTCATATAAAAATACTTACACATACATTTACAAATAATTACACATATTTATATCTATTAGGATGGTGCAAAAATAATGACGTAATAATGCCGTTTTTTGACGTTAAATATGTCAAAAAACGACATTATTACGTCATTATTTTTGCACCAACCTAATATTTAAATTTTTCTTAATTTCACGGTTAATGTTTAACGTTAGATGATGAATTAAGTGTTTAAATATCAAAACAAATATTTCTAATTTTAATATTTTACTATCAATATTTATAGTTAAAGAGTGATATATTTAAATTTAAATTAAATTATCAATTTAAAATGAAATTACCTCCAGCTGCTAAAAAATTTCAATCTCACAATTCTAATTAGAGAATATTAAAAGGGAGCGTAAGATTAAACATTAATAAAAGAACTTTATGTCCTTCCATTGGAATACTATATATATATATATATATATATATATATATATATATATATATATATATATATATATATATATATATATATATATATAATCTTATCTATACCCATAAACACCTATACTTGCATATGTATTTATATTACTATATTTTACATATATTCACACACATTACAAATACGAACTCACGAATACTTACATTTACATATATACACACATACATATACAGACCACATGCAATGATGACACCATATATATATATATCTATATATATATATATATATATATATATATATATATATATATATATATATATATATATATATATACAAACATACCTGCCTAAACTTACGAATACACTCATACACACATATATATATATATATATATATTCTTTATATATGTACCTACAATACATATATATATATATATATATATATATATATATATATGCATATATACACACCGATATAAATGCACATACATATATACATAAAATCACATATCAATGTCCAAGTCCATCCACACATTTGTATACGTCCAATTATGTATCCGCATCCATATGTGCATATAATCATTTCCAAAACTAAAAATAACATAATATTTTCCTTTCTATATAGTTATTTCTAAATATATCTAGTTATATATATATATATATATATATATATATATATATATATATATATATATATATATATATATATATATATATATAAATGACAATAGGAAAACTGTAGTAGTTACCGACGCGTTTCGTCCAATGCGGACTTTCTCAAACCAAAAAAGTAATGAATATATTTAAACAAAGTAACTAATAATAACAAAAACAAAAAAACAAAATGTCCTTAGCAACTGGAAGAATTTAGACATTTTGCTTTTTGTCATTATTAATTACTTCATTCATTTCGTCTTTTGCTTTGGGAATGTCCATATTGACGAATTGCGTCAGTTTTTTTTTGTTTTTTTTTGTCATTTATATTTATAAATATTGTCTTTTCTACAGGTTAACTCTGAGAAATTTTCACATATATATATATATATATATATATATATATATATATATATATATATATATGTGTGTGTGTGTGTGTGTGTGGGTGTGTGTGTGTGTGTGTGGGTGTATGTGTGTGTGCTCCTGAAAAATTTATTTCGGTAGAGCTCTCTGGGGAGGAAGTGTGGATTTGTAAACAGTGACTATTACGTCTAATAATGCAAGACTCTTCGATAAATCTAATCGAGTTCTCTCAATCACTGTGTGTTTATCTAAAAATAAATACGCTTAAATTCAGCTTCATCCCTGCCATGCGGCTCGGATTAGTGGAAGAATCCCCGACTGACGCCAATTCAGTTCGGATTTTTTCTTTTCTTTTTACTGATAAATCTTTGATTAAAATGACTGAAATTTTATCTGGAATTGAATAGTTTTTGTCATGAGATATCAAATGTTTTCACAATTCAAGTTAAATGATGATGAATCTCTTTAAATGTAAGTTTTTAAATAACATCGACAATTGGCATTTGCGGCATTATACGAATAGCAATTGACTAAATTCATTGAATTACTTATTTGAATGATATTTGTCTTTGAATTAATAGAACGTTTGCAATAGTTTAGGTTTTAGCTTAAGCTTCTAATGAGAATATTTTAGAATCGAAACTGAAGAACCTTTCTCTATAAAATATATTCAATTGCATTCAGAGTATGATTTTAAAACTTATAATCTCATTACTTGCATTACTTACTGTTACTGTTATGACCTTATTCATAATAACATAATGGACTATTTCATAAGTAATAAATACTGTGCCTGAAGAGGAAGCAGAGAGTTCAGTCCGAAGTCGGGCGACCGGCTGATTGGCTGAACTCTTTGCCTTCGGGCGAGGAGGAACCCGAACAAGGCTACGCCGAAGGGCAGAGTCTTTTTCAGGGAGGTAAACCGACCCTGAACCCGTTTATACGGGTTCAAAGGGCATATTTTTGACCGAGCCCACGGGCTCGGAGATCCCACGTTAAACCGGCCTTGTGCCACATGATACCCTTGTGGGGGGGTGACTAAATACTGTTGAGTTTGAAGTCTGGAGTGAGGTCCGTCAGGAGTCTGTCAGCCAGTCACAGCGAGCCAGTCAGTCGAGTCAGAGGCAGTCCGGAACAGAGTCGCGTTCAGACAATTTCTACTAAACCTGATTAGTCGTACTAACACTTTCTACTTCTCTATATATATTCCTGTTTGTAATATATTTGTGTTGTTCCGTATCCGTGTATTCTAGTTCTTCTTTATTGGTTCTACCTTGGACTATCACCGTGGTACAAGGAACCGGACCATAACACTTACATTATTCGGAATATTATCTTCATCACCATGGCGCCATAATCGTAACGTTTCGGCCATTGTACGAACCGAGCTCATTATTTCGTCCACTGGGGTAGATTGTTCTAGTTTCACATGTCATGCCTCTTCCGGATGTCTTAAAGGCCACATGACCCAGTGGATAAATACGTTTGTTAGCTCTGTTTATATGACTAAATCCAAAGAGCTATCTAGATGACTAAACCCAAAAGAGTTGTGAGTTAGTTTACATGACTAAGCTCAAAGAGTTGTGAGTTCAATACCAGGCCACAACAGTGGTGAACAAAAAAAAAAAAAAAACTTAGAGAGTTAAGTTAAAGGGAAATAACTAAGAGATCCGGAAGAGGCATGGAACGTGGAACTAGAACAATCTACCCCGGTGGACGAAATAATCATAATACCTCATCTCAAAGATATAGACAGATATATATAGAGAGAGACATAGACATAAAGGCCGGAGCATGCAACGGCCGAAACGTTGTTAATATGGCAATGAAGATGAACAGTCCGAATAATGTAAATAATGCAAGTAATCATAATACCTTATCTCAGAAATATAGATAGATATTAAAATCTCATAAGCATAGTAAGATCTGCATTTATATACAATTAACTTAGACATTTTTAATTGTCTATTTTATAGGAATGCGAGAATTATTTAAACCAGCCCTTTACATGCTAAATTTTGTTTTTTCTAAATATATAGAACATAAGAATTCCATTATATATAAAAAAAAATCATGTCAGATATTAATGGTAATGGTGATATTAGCCGTTACCTTATAAGGAAATATTTGACCTTAATTGATCAAGCAGACAGTGTCAATTATCGGTTGAAATTTATAAAATCTACCTATCAAACAATTTTTCAGCAAAATAGGTTTCTCATATCCTGAAATTTCTTGAAACACTGTTGTAATGAAAATATTGTACAAATATCAAACAACATTAACAATGTTTAGTTAAAGTATGCCGAATGCATTCTGTATGGAAGGAGTTAATTTCACCATCTTGTCACAGAATTATTTACGCTTCTATGAAAGTTTCTGAAGACTCGTTAATTATATGAAGCATTGTCTAGAGAGAAAATCGTGTATATGTCCATTTGCTATCACAATGGTTGAGCTAACTGGTCAGTCAGAGCAGATAGGGCACATTATGCTTCAGTTCGTTTGAGAGAAGGCGATTGGAACGAAGAGGACAATTATTCATATTTTTGCATTATGTGCTAAACACGAAACACAAAACACTGTTTCTTTTATTTTTTGTATTAGGTTGGTGCAAAAATAATGAGGTAATAATGTCGTTTTTTCACGTTAAAAATAGGTAAAAAAACGACATTATTACGTCATTATTTTTGCACCAACCTAATACATCAGTTTTGATTTTTATATATATATATTTTTTTACTTGAGCTTTACAGATATTTCAGTTTTGTGCTATGGCTGCAGTTGATCGTGCCATCCTACTATTTTCACTAATATCTCAAAAGATACAAGAAATATTTATTGGAATTTTGTAAATATGGATCATTATTATCATCATTCTACTGGAACATGTCAGCACATCATTTTCTTAATTTTTGTAATCGCGTTAATAGTTAAAAGAATATATATATATATATATATATATATATATATATATATATATTAAGGCATGTTTCATTAAATAATATAGACAAGTTTTGTCAATTTATTTTACGTAAATTCCTTTCATATCGTCTGATAAGCATTATCATTGAAGGACGAAAGGAAATCACCATATTGATACATGTTTTTTAACCCTATCTAAGCTTTCAGCTTACATAAGCCATCATCATTTATATATATATATATATATATATATATATGTGTGTGTGTGTGTGTGTGTGTGTGTGTGTGTAAGGTGAAGACAGAGGCGACAGTCTGTTTCATGCTAGACGCAATCGTCAGGCCACGAGTGCTGTTTTTTCTCGGCTATTTATATATACAGGTCAGTGGTACATTGTGGGTAGTTTATTTTGGTGTTTATTTTGCCAGAAGTCGTTTGTTTTTTATTTATTTATTAGGGTTAAATTATTTTGCTTGTCATTATTTTTTTATTTCTTATTTTATATATTTATTTTTTATTTTATTTTTATTTTAATCGGTGTTTTTATTAACGTAGTAAAAATTTGTCGTTTATTTAATAGTTTTCTTTTGGTTTGGGAAGATAATTAAAGCTAAAAAAAGTTTTAAAAAAAAGTGAGTCATGATGTTTTATTCGAAATTTTATTATGAAAAAAGCATTTTATGATTAAGTTTTGTTCTCTTCAAAAAGAAGCCATCACGAAAAGGACACTAAGCAGTGTTTTTTTTTTTAAACAAAGAAAAGTGATAAAGATTTTATTTTCATTAGCGAAGAAGGTGGAATCTCGTATCTGTCGCGTTTGATTTCTGACGGCGCCCCGAGTATGGCAATGGTGAAAATTTCAGGTTGGTCAAATGACCTACGAAACAGAAACTGAGAGATAATATTAATTAGGTCATGTACTGGGTCGCGGGAAAAATGTCCGTTGGACCAACCGCAGAATTACAAAAACAAAAGACTAAACCATTAGCTATCTACGGAGAGGTCGTTTGGAAAAGGCACCTGCTTATTGTCAGGAGCTGGCTATGATAAGAAAATTATTTTATCAGAACGATTAATTAACGCCAGAATGCGATCTCATCGGATGACCACCCACTTATTTGGCGAAGGTCCCGGGTGATGAATTCCAGGTGACATTTAGGATAAGAATTGCGATTAAGGGACCTCACTACGAGTCTAAGGACTTGTTGTCGAGAAGAAGAAAGAGAAAGAAAAGGAAAAGAAAAAAAAAAGGAAGATAATTTTTTTTTTTGAGCAAGATTTTTAAACCGAGGCTAGTCTAGCCACACCACGTCGCTGAGCGCCCATTGGCTGAATGGCGGCGTGAGCGTTAGGCGAAGATAAACTATGAAGAAGGAGGGGAGGACTGTTAACACCCACTGAAGGGATCGGTATGAGACGCTACTGTGAGAGAGAGGGGAAACCTGTTGACGCCCCCTGAAGGGATTGGGTGAGATACCCATATGAAAAAGGAAGTATCTGGAATGACTTCCAAAAATGGAAAATAATAAATTTTCCTGACCGAAAACAAAGAAGTGGATTGTGGATTTAGAATTATCAAGGAACCTCAAACCCCGACAAGCCCACCCCGGTTTTGGTAGGCGTCCATATAAGCAGAGTTGCAATGAGTTGAGTAGCAGTTCGAAGGGAGTTGGGAGTTGGGGTGGGAGACAGACAGGCAAGCAGTTGCAGTGAGCTGAGAGCTCTGAGGATCCGCCTCGCAATAAGCTGACAAAGATTCCACGCAATTCCGAACTCAACTTCTAACCAAGAACAATTTATTTTTGAAGAACGACTTAGACTCACACCACCAAAACAAGTTTTACGAATATCGCCTGAAGATACACCAAAACCAGTTTCTTAAAGAACAGGCAACTTAAGATGTTAAGACTCGCCTAAAAAACACAAAGTGTCACAAATCCACATTAGCGGGTTGGTAGAAAGACGCAGTCCTGTATTCAGCAACCAGATATAAAATATTGTTATCCTTTTTTTAACACATTTGAACTTTTCGAGTTATTACTTTATTTTCTTTTGCATATACTTGTGTGGTATTACCCTTGTTCGAACTCGACTTGCATTACGGCCCGGCGACTGATTGATTTCGTCTACCTAAGATCAAATCACAACGTGGGTAGGTTAGACTAGAAATCAAAACAGTTACTTCGGTAACCAGACATTGGAGGCGAGCTGGGAACGACAAGGCTGATACCGAATCTAATCCGAATCACCAAAAGGTTAGAACGTCACATTTGGTGCCGCGACCAATACCAAGCCAGTTGTTCGTCACAGGACAGGATAGCACGACAGACGCGGCCAGGCAGACGTCACATTTGGCCCAGCGACGCCGGGGGGACGTTACACCAGAAAAGGGAGAGGACAGAATAGTAAAAAGATAAACATTTTTCTGAGCTACAAAGGATAAGAAGTAGTGGAGAGCCATTTGCATCCAAATCCTGAAGAGACACAGCATACAAAAGATGACAACAAAGAAGATTCTTTTCTAGACGGTTACCGGATAGGACGACAAACACCTGAAGAAGGCCGTTTTACTCTCCTACCTTCTTTAGGCGATTCTTCTCTTGCACTTCTCGCTTGTCGAATGCTGTTCTGGTTTATTGCTTTCCAGTTAAATTTGATCTTCAAAATTTTAAATGCAATGTCACGCGTTATCTTCTGTCTTCTTAATTCCTCTTCTTTTATTGTTCTCTCTTCTCAATAAAGTTTTTTTACTTATATTCTCTAACACTCAGTACCCCCTCCCCCCACACACACACACCTTGTTTCTTTGTGCCTTGCTTGAGGTGAAATGTTTCTGTGATTACTGGATATTTGGATATTTCATGTCATTTAAAAATAATCATGAATCTTATTCCCCACCCCCTTTGTGTAGCTTATCTGTTTCCTGCATTGAAGCAGAATATATAACTTTTCAGCATTACCAAAGGCAGGGATTGAACATTTGCACACGTGTCTAAGAGAGTTAAAGCGTTGGTTACTTAAAACATACTACATTTTCTTGGGTATAATACGACTACTGTATAATACGACTTCAGTATTATAAGACTAGGGTATAATACGACTTGAGTATAATACGACTTGTGTATAATACGACTTCAGTATAAGTCTTGGGTATAATACGATTTGGGTATAATACTATTTCAGTATAATAAGACCTGGGTATAATATGACTTGGATATAATACGACTTGAGTATAATACGACGTGTATAATACGACTTCAGTATAAAACTTGGGTATAATACGACTTCAGTATTATAAGACTTGGCTATTATAAGACTTGAGTATCATCATGCGACTTGTGTATAATACGACCCCGTGTTTCTGAAGCTAAAAACAGGCAATCAATTACATTCTTGAGTATAATACGGCCCCGTACTATTTCCTTCATTATTTAGACATCAACTATTAAAATATCAATGGTGTATATACATTTCACTCGAATATTTAATATCTTTCACGAAATTAAAGAATAGAAATGAACCGGATGTTTAGCCATTGCTTGTTTTTCTCTCATTTCCGTTTCAAAACTTACTTGGGGAAAAAGGAGCTAATTAGAAATGTCCGGTAATTTATTTCTTTTTAATTTTTCATCTATCATACTGCTTTATATGATTTTATTAGATTTCTATATATTAATAAACTATGAAATAAAAGATATTATTTTGCATTAACAATAGAGAGAAAAAACTTCATAAAAAGAGAAGAAAATGAAAATATAAACTTGTGAGCAAAATTGAGTGCATTTGCAATCTTGCTGTTTTAAATAATGATTTTTTAAGCTGAGAGATAATTTCTAAAAATGTCTACTTGTCTATAATACAACCGATTTTTTGTTTTTAATTTTGGTTCAAAACCTGTCGTATAATAAACAAGAAAGTACGGTATTTGATTCTGAAGCGTTTATGGGCTTTTCTGAAATAATTGTATATAAATCCGCAAATCAAGCAGAGGTGATGCTTCTATTTATTTTATGCCCACAAATAAAAGCAACGAGAACTGACGACTGTTTTTCATGTAGATACGATCTTTGTGGTAGAAATTAGAACTTCGCTTTACTGTCTTTAAATAAGTAAAAGTCGGTTACTGAAATTCCTTCGAAACAACTAAGAATCCATAAAAAATATCTGATGCTGGGTGTATTGGTCAGATTATGGAAAGTGAATCAGGCCGGGAACTATTCAACAACTCTTCATCTAAGATACGAATCTCTAGTCACAAAGCTAAAATTATTGATGGAAGTCTTCCGCATCCGCAGAAGTCAAGTAATCACAATAATGTACTAGACAGTTAACAAGTGTTATAAGGATTCAGGAGAAATCTAATACCAAATGATTTGGAATAGGAATGAATGCAGTGATGATACCGACTTTGAATCCAGTATCTGCCTATATATCTGAGATGACGTAAAATGTACATTATTTACATTATTCGGAGAATTGTCCTGATCTTTGTCGCCATATTTATTACAACGTTTCGGCACTTCAGTATCTGTCTATATTTCTGAGATGAGGTATTATGTACACTATTTACAGTATTCGGACTATTGTCCTCATCTTTGTCGCCATATTTATTACAACGTTTCAGCCCTTCAGTATCTATATTTCTGAGATGCACATTATTTACATTATTCAGACTATTTTCCTCACCTGTGTTGCCATATTTATTACGTTTCAGCCTTTCAGTATCTGTTTATTCTGAGATAAGGTATTTTGTACATTTTTTACATTATTCGGACTATTCTCCACTGCCTTAACCGGGTATTGAACTCAGACTCTTTGGGTTCCATCACTGACACATGGCACAGTGGATGAAGGCGTTGGTTAGATCCAGTGACAGGACCCAAAGAGTGTGAGTTCAATACGCGGTTAAGGCAGTGGAGAAGCTTCAGAGGGAAATTAACAGGAGATAACTGATAGCTGACATCCATTAAACATGGCACGTGGAACTAGAACAGTCTACCCTAGTGAGCGAAATAAAGGGTTCAGTTCGACATTCAAGCCACCTGAAGAAGGCCGGAGCGTACAACGGCCCAAACGTTGTAATGAATATGGCGACAAAGATGAGGACAATAGTCCGAACAATGTAAATAATCTAATTTGAATCCATTATAAAATTTTCGTATGTAAAATTAGTAAATACTATAGACTTCAAATACCTCGGCTCATGGATCTGTTTTTAAAAATTTAATGCAGAAATTAAGGACATTGAACATAGAATAGGCTGCGCTTGGTGTAGTTTCCATCAACACCACAAGTTACTATTATATTTAACAGCCCCACCCCGAGGGGTGTATGTGGCACAAGGCCGAATTTACCGTGGGTTCTCCGAGCCCGTAGGCTCGGCCAAAAATATTCCCTTAGAACGCGCATAAACGGGTCCAGGGCCTGTCTACCTTACCGGACGAAACTTTGCCCTTTGGTAAAGCCTCGTCCGGGTTCCTCTCTGCCGAGGCAGAGAATTCGACAGTACGAACAGTCTAGACGACTGTTACCTTTTTTTTCTAAACACAGCTTAGACGTGGCACAAGGCCGAAATTATGGGGCACCCAGTCAGGATCGAACTCACTACTTAGTCGTAATTGTTCTTGCGAGACAAGCTTGCTAACCATTACACCACACCGAGGTGCCAAAAGATGATTTTCCAAGCATAGCTCAGATGTGGCACAAGGCCGAATGCCTGGGGCACCCAGTGAGGATCGAATTCATTACTCAGTCGTAATTGTTTTACCGAGACAAGCTTGGTAACCATTACACCACGTCGAGGTACCCAAATATATTGATTTTCTAAGCGTAGCTTAAATGTGGCACAAGGCCGAAAGTATGGGACACCCAGTGAGGATCGAACAGCCGTAACTGATTTAGAGGGACAAGCTTGGTAACCATTACACCACGCCGAGGTGTCCCACCACAAAAGTTACTATAAAACTAAAACTCGAATCATGTTCTTAAATAGCCTTGGGTGATCGGAGCTTTTATCTGGATACCATGCATGGTGCCAAATTCGTTGAGAAAGGTCTAAACTGCTAGCTGTATACATCGCAGATGAATAAATAATTAAAACTGGATTCCAGCGATTGAATCGGTGGCTGCGGCGACATATAAGCAGAAATTCAACCCACTTAGTATATATACTAACAAGATAATCGGATAGTAAGGAGTTATATCAACGCCCGGACAGCGAGTAGGAAAGCAGAGTTCCACACACTATCGCAGCAAGATTCCACCATTTGTTCAAGGTTCTCGAAACCATATAGTCTACACATTCGACATCAATCTGATAGAGTCCATACAATAATACTGTCTTAATAGTAAGTCTGATCAGTTCAATAAAGTCAAATTGGCAGCCGATCTCAAAAGTGACCTACAATCTGTTGTTAAATAGGATAAGGAGTGGTTTGTTAATATCGACGCCTCACAAACGAAACTGCTCTCTCTCTTAATCATCTGAGAGAACTCTTTTTTTACCTTCCATCAGTATGGCTGATGTTAACCTCCAGGAAGGTGATTCATTGCCCCTTCTCGGAGTAACGTTTTCAGCTGACATGAAGGGTAAAGAGTACATTTGAATCAGTTGCTAAGTCTGAAACTAAGAAACGATGTCATGCTAAACATTTTTTCTTGATATATATTTATATGATTACAATTCGTCCTTGCTTTAAATATTGCTGCCATATTTGGTTCGGTGCTTTTGCTATATATTTAGAGATTCTTGATAAAATTCAAAGAATCTGCAATGTTATTGGTCTTGACGTGGCATCTCGGCTTCAGTCACTTTCCCATCGCCCTAACGTAGATTTCTTATGTCTTTTTTTATAAATACATTCATGGTAATCGTGCTAATGGACTTTCCTATATGATGCATAGATTTTAAGTGCAGTACTAGATTGACAACAGGGTCTCATCATTTTAGAGTTGAAATGGCCAAATGTAACCGTAAGTCCTATGCTAAGAGCTTCTTCTATCGCACTTCTTGCTTGAGGAACTCTCTTACGGTTTCTTGCTTCCCTGTCAACTTTGTTCTTCAAAAATTTAAATGCAATGTAAATCATAATCTTCTGTTATCTTAATTGTCTTCTTAATTGTCCTCTCTCATCGATAGTAGTTTTTCTCATATTCTCTAACACACAGTAAAATTTGCATCTTAGTGGCTTTATTGCCTTGCTTGGGGTGAAATGATTTTAAAAAATTACGCCTGAAAGATTTACTATCGTATTTTAAATAGATGTTACTAAGCGTTGCACTTATAAAACAGGAAATATTGTCAGCTCCTGAATTTTTCTCTTTCCCTCCTTCCTCATAATCTCTTTTTCTCCCTCATCTTGTCTTTCTCCGTCTCTCGTCTTCTCTTTCTCTCTCTCATCTTCTCTTTCACCCTCCTTCATCATCTCTTTCTCCCTCTCATCTTCTCTTTCTCCCTCCCTCATAATCTCTTTCTCCCTCCCTCATCATCTCTTTCCCTTCTTCCTCGTCTTCTATTTCTCTCCCCCACATCTCTTTCTCATTCCCGCATCTTCTCGTTCTCATTCCCGCAACTTCTCTTTCTTCCTCTCTCTCTCTTCTTCTCTTTCTTCCTCCCACATCATCTCTTTCTCTATATATATAGGGATTAAAATCCCGACATTCTTAGAATAGAAATGTTCGTCTGAATTGTCAATGTGCCAATCTGTGTCTTTCAAAGAAATCTCTAAAGCAATTAAAGAAATTAAAAGAAATTCTGGAATCAAGATTTCAACTGATCTTGAAAATCGCTCTGGTGCTATACTATGTCGTTTCTAATATAACTAGTACTGAAGTTGCATTTAATAGTACTAATAGTGCTGGGTTATATGGTACCACGTCTAATTGTATAGGGTTACGAGGTACCATATCTAATAGTCGCTGGGTTACATTACTGGATTAAAATATCCCATATGTAATAGTATTTTGTTTACACGGTATTAAATTTAATAATATTGCGTTACATGAAAACCCATATAATAAATTAAGTGTCACATGCGATACACGCTTGGGCGATCATGTCTCTTTCGATTCATGGCAGACTAGGCCGGGAGGTTGCCATTTCTTTCTGCGGTAAACTGGTTGCCACCTAAGGCAATAGGATCCAGACTGGAATTCGAACACACCTCTCCGATTTCCTATTCAGAGCCGTTATACATTACGCCATAATGCACATCCCACGTAATAGTACCTGCTCTAAAAAGTACCATATGTAATAGTATTGGGTCATAGGGTACCATATTAATATTAGGTTGGTGCAAAAATAATGTCGTTTTCTCACATAGTAACATGTGTGAGAAAACGACATTATTTTATGCACCAACCTAATAGTATTGCAAGGTATCACATGCAATAGTACTTACCATTTGTAATAATACTTGAGTTTCAAGTTACTATAAGCAATAGTACTGTGTTATAGGGTATAACATGTATTAGTACTTCTTTAATAAGGCTACTTAAAATCTTAATTTTTAGTACTTGGGTTTTTAAGGTACCACATTTAAAAGTACTTCGATTATAAGTTACCATATGTAAAAGTACTTTTGATATAATATGCATACCAGTTTAGCTGGGGAAATTCATAAGCAGACCTTTGTTATGACATATATTAGTGAAACAAAGCTTAGGGAGACATCAATTCATGCCTTGCTTATTTGTTTTAGCGTTAAGTAAACAAGTGTACACAGCTTATGCCGGAAACTGAACTCGGTTTATCGTTTCTGTGCCAATATTACACCACATCAAAATAGAAATTACTTATACTTTGCATTTTTCTATTCATCTCCATCTTCATTGACTTGGAGATCAAAGAATTTGCCAAGGAATGGTAAAGTCGATTTTTGAAGCCATTTCTCCCTTAACTAACGCTTGTCCGGTGTTGAAACCAGTAAAAATCAAATTAACATTTGACGAATTCGCTTAAAATACTGGAAAAAAAACTCTGCGTGTTTAATTAAGTTTGCAAGGAATTTACTTCATGCAAGCATGTAATCAGATGAGAAATAATTTGATTAAAAGAATACATTGTAGCGTTAATGGACTACAATGTTGTCTGATGCCGTATAGTAGGTAAAAGTTTTACAAAAGTATGCAAATTACCTAATTTCTACCATTAGTACATTTTATTTTCTCTCTCTCTCTCTCTCTCTCTCTCTCTCTCTCTCTCAAGTTCACTCTTTCTTAGTTTCTCTTTCTCTGTTTCCTTCGTGAAGTCTCTTATGTTCCTTTCGTTGTCTCTCCATATCTATCACTTTAGTTAATAATCCATATTAACACAATGATTAACACAAGTCAGGTAACTCTGGCACAATTGTTAACTGACGTCATGTAACTTCCTTCGCTAGCGTAGTGAATTCGACCCTCTGTGTCTGCTCCATTCTTTTGGCCTTGTGCCAGATATTGCTAAGCTTAGTATTTCTAAAACCGATGTCTTTTCAAAACTCATGTCTTCATATCGGCAAATTTTGAATTGCCATGATTGTTTAGAAAAGGAATGTAGTAGGATCCTGTAAATTTTATTTATTTTCAAATTTACGTCGATTGATAAATTAGTTTATATTGAATAGAAATATTTGTTCTGTAAAATACATTTTACCATTCAATTACTGTAATATTAATATACTTAAGTAAGCATATATACCTATTTATATACAAGGATGGATCAATAATTCCATAGTCTGGCATATAATCATTAACTGAACTTCGATCTGAATTTTCTTTTTTTTTAATCAAATCACCCCAAGAGATAAACCTCCTAAATCAGGCGATACTGTTGCTAAGGTGCAAGGACGGTTTATTTCTGTGCATGGATGTTCGATGACATTCCTGTAGTTGAAGCCGATAGCTGAAGAGGGTTAAAATTGTAGTGATCAGTAAAACCCCCCCTCGGGAGTTTGTTCCACAAAGTATCAGTTCTTGGAAAGAAGCTTTTTTAAAATACGATGAAGTTACACTATTTGCAAATGAAGATCAAAAGCAAATGTGTCAGAAAGATTGTTTAAAGCCAGTGACGTACAAAACGTTTTCTGTTGGTTCTTCATAATCTTTTCCACGTACAAAATATCTTTCTTGGACTGAAGATCGCTTGAAACTGATAGTCATTATGCAGTGTTAATTTTTATGTCTATGCTCTGTATTTAAAAATGCTCTATCGCCGATAGTCGGCATTCTTCCGTTATAAATATGATAATTTTTAAACTGTACACACAAAAACACACACATTGTGTTCAAGTATATATATATATATATATATATATATATATATATATATATATATTAGGTTGTTGCCAAAATAATGACGTAATAATGTCGTTTTTTGACGTATTTTTAACGTCAAAAAACGACATTATTACGTCATTATTTTTGCACCAACCTAATATATATATATATATATATATATATATATATATATATATATATATATATTAATATAAGCGCAATTCAATGTCATAAGATTGATATCTGCAAAATAGTATAACGGAAAAATTGTCCAAATCGTGAAAATTGTCCGTTTGTTAGATTAAGCTTTGAACCGTTGTATGTTAGAAATGATTAAAGATATCTTACTGGAATTCTCAGACATTTTATAACATTACTGGACTCTACTTTAAGCAATAAGAATGTATAGTTACTCTCTAAGCTTAACAGAAGAATCGTGATGAAATCGATCATCAACGAAAATGACATGTTCATCATTCATTAATCATAGATAAGGATCAGAAGCTCAAGAAGGATTGAAATAATGTTCAAATATATATATATATATATATATATATATATATATATATATATATATATTATTCGAGGATAATTTTCTAACTTGATGATCTTGACCGTCTCTCACCTTGCTAAATTTCTATCCTGGATTAACAAGTTGCCTCACACGTTTCACGTACAATTTCATTTTCAGTCTTTTTTTAATTCTCAAACCGTCATAGCAGAAACTCGTCTCTCATGTGCCGAGCGTCTCATGGATTGAGTTGGATATTTTCTAATAGATTTCTTTAGTTCTAAGTTGAAATGATGCTCCCTCTTCCTCTTGTGACCTCCTGATCCAGTTTTCCTTTCTACTGTTCCCTCTTTTTTTTTAACTTATCGTTCTCTTGATGGTTCTCGAATGGACTTTGAAGATGAAAGCCTAAGTGAATGTTGCTACCATTGCTAAAAGCCTGATTGATCTTTTTCATCTTCCCATTGCTCAGTTGGTAAGAGAGTGAGTCTGACACAAAACAATTTTAACCTTCTCTCTTTTGATTGATATATATATATATATATATATATATATATATATATATATATATATATATATGAAAAAGTGAAAGTGAACACTCAGGGCCGACTTACCGTCTCATGATAAACGCAAACATCAGGCCACATTGTTGACTTCAATGTTGATCTTTGATATTTACATACGCTCTATCTCTGATATTGAGCGCTTTATCCCATAAATATAGCATACCTTAAAACTATATTTCTTCATATATCATACTTATTATAAAACCCAGGTTGTGTGTGTGTGTCTGTACGTTTATATATTGGATCGGATTTCCTACATTTTTCAACCGATTTCAACAAAACTTCACAGTACTACGTAAAATTGCCTTGCGGTGCTTCTGACAGCGCCAAAAATTGGAAATACACGATTGTTTTTGCATGAAATCAATTTGAAAACACATTTAAGAGGCATCGCAAGAATGAAAGGGGGACAACTCATATTGAGTTATACTTATTATAAAACCCAGGTTGTTTGTGTGCGTGTGTGTGTGTGTTCGTTTATATATGGGATCGGATTTCCTACATTTTTCAACCGATTTCAACAAAACTTCACTTTTTTTGGCAGGTAGGGTTTCTTTTTGTCTTGCACACTTTTTTCGTTATTTTTACATTCAGAATGCTTTAAAAATTCCATTTACAAGAAAATTGTTTATAATAAAATTCTATTCAATCGGTAGACTCATAACGATTGAAAACAATGTTTTTGTTTGAGTTTGGGTTTGACCAATTCGTAAAAAAAAAAAAACTAATTAAGACATGCGTGTCCGTCAACCTTAAACAATAATCTTTGTCAATTTTATTTTTCAGTCTTTATGATGGTCGATACTTGATCTATCTCTTACTGTTACATCCCCGGGCAACGCTGCGCTCTACTGCTAGTATATATATATATATATATATATATATATATATATATATATATATATATATATTCAACACCATCACTTGAGAAGACACCAGAAGTGTTGAAACAAAATAGTTATTTTTGTAGTGTTTATATTATAATGTTATAATTTTTGATTATATATGTGTGTGTGTGAGAGAGAGAGAGAGAGAGAAATTACATTCAGTATTATAATGCATATGAACAAAGGCACGAATCCAATTCTTCATACAAAAGCCTATGATTAAATCCCGCCGAAAACACACGTAACGTTTTTTTTTTTTTACGATGCAAGTGCATTGTAGTAGTGTTGGGAAGATAAAAGCTAGAACTAAACAATGGGAATGAAAAGTCCATTCATATACTCTTCTGCTAATATTGTATAACTGTGTATATTATTTTCACAAAAGTCGTGCTTCTAAAAAAACACTTTGTGTAACTCTTCACAAAAGACATTATCTAGTGAAAGTAAGCTATGTCGTAGAGATGGCCCTGTTTCATGGCAGAAATGTTAACTCCTTGTCTGGAAGCGTCAGCATTGTTCGAATAAATATATTTTAAAATAAGGCGTTATTATTATTATCATTGTTATTGTTGTTGTTGTTATATTTCCTTTGATTTCTGGTGTGTACTCATTTCTTTCCGGGTCAACAACCAGAGACCTAAGGTCAGAAATGCCATCATGGCATTTTCCACTGACCAATTAAAAACACACACATATTTTACATAGATAAAGCCCCTTTGTAAGGGGTGGGCTATACTCGTGAGAACAATTTTATTTCTATTTTTGAAGGCATGAGCTACAAGGAATCCATTCAATGAATCTGTTGGAATCTTTTTCCAGCTAACCCGAGGGATCCAACTATAACAGGGATTGTTGATGTCCTCATGTGCCATATTTTTGAGATTTCGATTATGTTATTATTATTATTATTATTATTATTATTATTATTATTATTATTATTATTATTATTATTCCTTTGCGTTGTGGAGTACGAGTTGCGTCAATCTCATCAAAACTATATAACTGGCGTCATTGCATGGAAAGAAATCTACGCAAGATTTAAAAAGTACCAATGAGTATAAATTTTTTGCAATTTACATTTTAGGGTTACCGGGAATTTGATGCCAACATGTTTGCACTTTTTGATATCACTCCCAGAGTCCCAACAAAAACAGGTAATGTTGTTGCTTTGAGATTCCATATTCTCCTGATTTCTAACTGGTGGCGGTGATGTTGATGGTGGCGTTG
Organism: Acanthosepion lycidas; assembly: GCA_963932145.1. Classification (NCBI taxonomy): domain Eukaryota; kingdom Metazoa; phylum Mollusca; class Cephalopoda; order Sepiida; family Sepiidae; genus Acanthosepion; species Acanthosepion lycidas. The sequence goes on from OZ010581.1 coordinate 8,141,341, forward strand.
TTGTTGTAGCAGTAGCAGTAGTAGTTTTTTGCCCAGTTTTCCTCATTTTCTGTTCGATATAATCCTTTAAAATCTGAGATAAAGGAAGCTATTTTCCTGAGAAAGTTATCGAGCATATTACATTGAGTGTTATGAGTGGTACACCTAAACACAATCTTTTGTACTTCAGATAATAAGTGGTCTCTCATGAGTTTCTCAATGTATGTATCAGTATTCTTTTTAATAATTCCTAGTGCTCCTATGATTACTGGAATAATGGTAGTGGTTACTACTTCTGTTTTGATTGAATTCGAACATCGCTGCCTAGTTTCTTCCATTCTTCTGTCTTCCATGATCTTCATTAGCTCTAAAGACCTTAATAAAATGACACATCAATTTCATATTATTATTATTGAGTAAATGGGTGAGTGAGGGAGGGAGAAGTAAATTAACAAAAGGTGACGTTGGAGTACCAATATAACAAGCTCAATATACCCCCCATCATGACACTCAGCTTGATAAGGTTATACCAGGCGCAGGTATTACAGCCAAGTGTGCTCGATACGGTAACAGGTGGGGATCCAGTTAGAAAAAATCTTCAGGTGGGCAACCCAGTCCGCTCAGACAGTATCCAATTAAAGATGTTCACAAGTATACAGAGGTAACACCCATTCTGGTTACCAGGAGAATATACTCAGCCACCACCCCAGCACATGAACAGGGATGCACGTCAGCCCCTGGTCTATGTATCCAGCGTGTTAAAGTCAGGCAACTGACAAGCAAAACTATTGTACTGAATGGAATATTTATTGCCCTCCATCTTAATTGACCAAGACAAAACATTTACATGATAAGCGCTTCGATCATCCATTCTTGATAAGAACTCCAATATTCCAGTCAGTATAAGACCTCCAATCATCCAATCAAGATAACCCCTCCAATTACCCAATCATGATAACACCTCCAATCGTCCAATCAAGATAAGACCTCCAATCATTCAACTATGATAAGACCTCCAATCATTCAATTATGATAAGACCTCCAATCATCCAATCAAGATAAAACCTCCAATCATCCAATCAAGATAAACACTTCCAATCTGCCAATCAAGATAAAACCTCCAAGCATCCAATCAAGATAACACCTCCAATCATCCAATTATGATAAGTCCTCCAATCGTTCAATCATTGTAAAACCTCCAATCATTCATTTATGGTAAAACCTCCAATCATACATTCATGATAAGAACATTAATATTCAAGTCAGGAAAGGATCTCCTATCATTCAATCATGATAATACCTCCAATCATTCAATCAAGATAACGCCTCCAGTCATCCAATCATAAGATATCACATGATCCAAATAGGAGAACATCTCTCATTATCCAATCATGCTAACACCTCCCGTCATCCAATCATGATAACACCTCCAATCATCTAATTATGATAAAACTTCCAATGAGATCAGAAGCAATGAGAGTTATTAATATTATTATTATTACTACTATTATTATTATTATTATTATTACTATTATTATTATTATTATTATTATTATTATTATTATTATTATAGAGCGGTTATCCCACTAGACACAATCGCAGGGCATAGTCTGCCAACTGGAACGGTAAGCTTCGTTGAAGAGCAACCAGAACCCAGAAACAAAAGAAAATGTCCACAAACGCAAGATTGTTGTGCGTGGAAAAACTTTATTCAACAAGCTCCACTACAATGTTCTGTTTAGGGGCGAAAACGGTAAAAATTACTGTCTGGAACTTTTGATCGCCAACATTCTGTTATTCTAACTTTAAGGTGTAGTCAACGAAAAATAAGACGACTTTGTAATATTCTTATACCGTCACCGAGTTCTTTGATAATAATCATAATAATAATAATGATAATAATAATAATAATAATAACGACGGCATCATTTCAAGAAAATAAAAAAGTTATTCCGCCAGAGCTTGATTGCTGTCATGTGTAGACAGTTGTGCATAATTCTAATATGTAAATGGTTTCATTAATAAAGGAAATTTTTGTAAGTCAAATCCATACGACGGGTTTTTCAAACTGGAGAAGCTGTCATTAACCTGGACATGTTGATTATATGTATGCAATTTCAATACAGCAGATGCCGCTAGCGTCTTCGTCTACCTTACAAGTTTACTCGCCAAATTTGTAAAGATAAAACAAAAATTCGGTGGTTTCACAACTCATGAATGCCCATTGGGCAGAGGTCATAGTTTGGTGTATTTCTATTCACGAAATACAAACGTCCGTAGAGACATTTATGCAAATCAGTCGACGTGTCCCTCCCCGTTGAACAGAATCTGCAAGGAAGTTGTATTGCGAACATGCCAGTAATGGAAAATTCTGGACTTTTTCTCGGTTGTCATTTTAAGCCGTTGATATTTCATTTCTCGTCTGTCGTTTTCTATTCATTTCTTGTCATTTCCAGTTAGAGTTTTTTGTTGTTGTTGTTTTTTTTTTTTTGCGATTTTCTATTCAGCACCGAGAATTAGTCGTCTTTCTTTTAAATAAAACTCAATAACAGCAAGAAAGATTGTTGCATATTTGTTTCTGCTTACGTTGATTATCATCAACATGACTTCCGTTTAGAAAACAGATTTTAACAAATGTAACAATTTATACGCCTGACATGGTGCTGGCCACCAGAGAAATGTCTTAGAAAAACCAGTCACATCATTTGAGCAGATACTCGACTAATTTGAGTTACATGTAGTCTCGTCGGAATGTCTGTAAAACTATATCTGTCTGTCTGTCTTTCTCTTTGTCTCTGCCTCTCTCCCTCTGTATACATACATACATACATATATATATATATATATATATATATATATATATATATAAAACTAAATATAAAAGTGAACATAGAAGTCAACACTCAGAGGCGACAGACTGTTTCATGCTAGACGCAATCATCAGGCCAATGATTGCATCTAGCATGAAACAGTGTTGACTTCTATGTTCACTTTTATATTTACATACTCTCTATCTCTGATATTCAGCACTTTATCCCATAAATATAGCACGCCTTAAGACTATATTTCTTCATATTTTCCATATATATATATATATATATATATATAACTATGTATATTTTAATACCTTGGTCGAAAACAATCACCGAACAACGCAATGTCTAGCCTAAAAGAAAAGAAACAATTGAGTAAAATAAGAAAAAAACGTAAAGTGCTCAATACACTTAAGTAAAGCAAAGTATAAAAACATCCTACCTACCAAGGTTTCACCTAACGGATCTTCAGGGCTAAACACTTTAGCCATGAAGATCAGCTAGTTGAAACCTTGATGAGTAGTTCCTGGCGCACTAGGATTTTACACACACACACACACACACACACACACACATACATACATATATATGTATGTATATATATATATATATATATATATATATATATATATATATATATGGTGTCCATATATATATATATATATATATATATATATATATATATATGGTGTCCATAAAGTTCGTGTGCACTTTAAAAAATTATAACTTTATTTGTATTTGCAATAGAAATAATCTGTAAAAAGGATTAGAAAGAAGTAAATCTATATTTTTTAAGGTTTATTGAAATTTTATTTAATTTTCCACATGTCCTCCATCATTAGCAAAACAAGGGGTAATACGATTTTGCAGTTCACGGAAAACATTTGCCAACTGATTTACAGTAATGCCTGAAATCAAATTAGTTATTATAGCTATACTTAAAACTAGGTACATTAAACTTTATAAAATATTTTACAGATTATTTCTATTGCAAATACAAATAAAGTTATAAATGTTTTAAAGTGCACACGAACTTTATGGACAGCTTGTTTCATAAAGCATTAATGGCCAGAGTTGAATCAGAAGAGGAAACAGGAAGTAATATTAAAAGTCCTCAATAATGCGTGAAAAATATAAAATAAAACGAAAAATAACGTGTAGAGCTTTTAACTTTAAAAATCAGGAGATCAGTTGAATCCGTTACCTTGATTTTAACCTTACGCTATCCCCATGCAATTTTTAATTTGATAAAAATCACCTGAGAATACCGTAAGGTTGAAATCAAGGTAACTGATTCAACTGACCTCCTGAATTTTAAAGTTATATATATATATATATATATATATATATATATATATATATATATATATATATATATATATATGCTGGAAAAACTTAATAATTAGGTAAATCTTCCTTGTCTGCAATATTTAATGAAAGATGTTAAAAAGAAAGGTTGCTGTTCAAATATACATTAATATATATATATATGTGTGTGTGTGTGTGTGTGTATATTTGTGTGTGTGCGGTGGTGTGTGTGTGTGTGTGTGTGTGTGTGCGGGCGTTGATATGGGCAGCAATTTCATGTTTCGTTGAAAAAGACTGACAAGTTTCTTTTATCTAGTTTTTTATTATTATTATTATCGTTTTCTTGTATGCGTATAATTGTCTTCTTTCCTAAATTTAATAAGTGTCAAAATTGTCCAAAGGTTAGTTGGTTCCCAGCGCTTTCTGCTAAGCCAGTGTTTCTCAACCATTTTAAGCAATGGCATACCTAGGTGAAAATGTCACGGCACACGTAGCAAAATTTTTAAACGGTACATAAAATAAACCCATAGATTAAAAAAAAATACGCACACAAATATGAACTTACTTTATTTAACTATTTCTTACATTATTTACATCATTCGGACTATTGTCCTCGTCTTTGTCGCCATATTTATTACAACGTTTCGGCCGTTGTACGCTCCGGCCTTCTTCAGGTGGTTGGACTGTCGAACTGAACCCTTTATTTCGCTCACTGGGGTAAACTGTTCTAGTTCCACGTACTCATGTTTAATGGATGTCAGTTATCAGTTATCTCCTGTTAATTTTCATCTGAAAGTTCTCCACTGCCTTAGCCGGGTATTGAACTCACACTTTTTGGGTCCTGTCACTGGATCTAACCAACGCCTTTATCCACTGTGCCATGTGCCCTTGAGGACATTTTTTTTGTTTTCCCATTGTACCCGCCTATCCCAATTTTTTTTTTTTTTGGGGGGGGGCTGCTGCCATGCACCCTGGATAGTTGTTACGTTGTAGGGTACCACTTATACTGACCAATTCTTTATCTAATGTCTCTGGGTCGCCACTTATGACTCTTGCTCGGTGTTGTAAGCAGCGGACAATCCCTTTCTTTACATGGCACAGTGGATAAAGTGGCAAAGTGGATCCACTGTGCCATGTGTCCTTGAGGACACATGCCACAGTGGATAACTGATAACTGACATCCATTAAACATGGCATGTGGAACTAGAACAGTCTACCGCAGTGAGTGAAATAAAGGGTTCAGTTCGACATTCCAACCACCTGAAGAAGGTCGGAGCGTACAAACCGAAACGTTGTAATAAATATGGCGACAAAGATGAGGACAATAGTCCGAATAATGTAAATAATGTACATAATACTTCATCTCAAAAATATAGACATTCACTGTTTCTATTCAACTATTTGTGCAGGTCATTTAGTTTGAAACCTGTGCCTAATATTTTTTTCACGATTTCTTCAATATTTGGCTGCTTGGCGGCACACTAGTTGAGACAGACTGATCTAGACTGATGGCGATTTCCAAGAATTATTCTTTTGTTATACTACTATAGTAAATGGTGTGTACGTGCTATTGGAGACGGTATAAAAGTGGCTGGTAGTAGACATATTCTTAATTTCCAAATAAGCCAGTGATATTAAGTGTTGGTTTCTTGTTTTATTTTAGAAGGGCTTCCATAACGTTCAAATACTTCATGTTGGTTTAAAATATGTCAGCGTTGAGCTCTGATCCTAAAAAATATGGCATCAGTCGTTTTGGCATAGAATAATTTACAGTAATAATAAATATTTCTATTTGGCCTCCAGATGAGTTCGGAATTTCCTGCAACTCTTCTGGACGGTCTCCTTGTTTAAGTTGGTGAATGCTGTCATAATCCTGGCCTTCAGTTCATCTTTGGTGTTACAAGAGGTTTTGCTGGTCCCTCGCTCAACTACGGTCTACACATAATAATCAAGGGGGTTGCAGTCTGGGGAGTTAAGTGGCCAGATGTAAGGGATGATATGGTTGCAGAAATTGTCTGACAGCTATGATTGGGTTCCCTCCTTGTGTGGCATGGTGCTGAGTCCTCTTGCCAGACATAGGATCTTCCAGTAGCCATCATCTTGACCCAGGAGGTACTACCTCCTCAAGGCATTTGACGTAAGCATCCCTGTTAAGTCTAAGACCATGTGGGAAGACAAATTGAGGTGTAACATCGCCATCACTATTTTCTCACTCCTAACACCAATGATGTTGACTGGATATATCATCCAACTCTTTCCGAATCATCTGCACTGTCGTCGTATTTATACGCAATCACATTGAAATATTCGTATTGGAGCTTCCAGAAGTACTGGACGCCGTTTCTAAATTTCTGGTGGGGTGAATTACATCATGGGACTCTTTTTCTCACAGACGACGTCCAACTGACCCTACTATACTGTGCAGTCGACAAAATCAACAAACAACGCGCATGCACGAAGTAAAAAATATAATATGACGACAGTTTACCCATCGCACGTTTTATATAAAACAATCCATACTTGCAGTTAAAAGTAAAAATAAATTCATCCCCGGTATTGGCTAAAAGTATAGCCGGAAGCGTTCAAGAATTCAGAACATTCGGACATCATTTTGTCCAGAAAAGAAGAAAATTAAATAAAAAAAACTTGACCGTTATACCTTGTCAGTCATTTTGAATGAAACTCAGTATAAAAGAGGGATTGTTGCCCAAATACGCAATATATATATATATATATATATATATATATATATATATATATATATATATATATATATATATATATATATATATATATATAACCGAAGATCTGTGTGTGTGTGTATTTGTCTGTGTGTGTGTATATATGCTATTTATGCACGTCCATATTTCTTCACCCATTTCGATGAAATTCTACACATATTGCAAATTTATCAAGGTATCTCAAAACCAAATATTCAATCTTCAGCTCCCTCCCCGGGTTTGACAGAAAAATCGATAAAACTGTAACTGGGTCCGACTTTTTGCAAAAGCCAAAGCAAAGTTACACACGAGAAAACTTTTACTCGATGAGTTGATGTTCTTTGCACTTAATGCAAAACATCAGCTCATGTTACGAAATTTATGAAGAGTGCTTAATAGTTTTTTCTACGATATTGGCTTCACACAAAAACATTACAAAAGTTTTGAAAAAATCGGGGTTTTTGTCCTACTTAAAATGAAAACTTGAATAATTTCTCATTTTTTATCCGATTTTCTTCAAATATGTCGCAAAAAATTTGCCATTATACACGAAATAAGACAGTGTGGTTTTAGTTCTGCTTGCTTCTCCGCGTATAACGAAAAACCACGAAAAACTGTTTAAAAAACCCGTTTTTTGCCATAAGTCCCTGGATTTTCATCAGATGCTTTCCAAATTTACCAAGTAAATTCCATATGATACAGAAATTGTCTTCCGTGAATGTTTAGTTTAGATTATTTCAGTTAAGTGGATAAAGAGTTTCTTCATATGATTCCATTCTAAATTGGCATTCACACAATATTTGATGCAAAGATTGTTTGAGAAGGATTATTGTAGCGTTAAAAGGGAAAATTCCCGAAGAAGGAGGCGGTGGGGGAGGTCATGCATCTATTTGAAAGTTATTACGGAATATCCAAAACATTGAAATAATTTAACCCTGAACAACGATCACACAAGATGGTTTTTTCGATGGAATTAAGAACAATTAAATGATTGCGAAGGAAATAGTGCAAAAAAGATGAGGGAGAGTAGTTTAGTATACCAACGAATGATACATGCAAGCGAGGACGCAGGTGCACATTTCTAGATAGAAGGTTTGGGTATACAGGGGGATGCGTTATACACATGGACAAAGCCGGTACCTCGGCTAGTGTATATATATATATATATATATATATATATTTATAATTATTATTTTAAAAATATGATTCCATCGCTACATAATTTAGCCTCTACTTATGTATTGAGCACTGTTTTTTAAAAATAAAAACAAAAATACAAACGAACTTCGGAGTATTAACCTAACGGTTCTTTCCTATTTTTCTATTTCACAGACAGACAGACACACATACACACACACACACACACACACACACACATATATATATATATATATATATATATATATATATATATATATATATATATATATATATATACATTTCTACATTTAACACAATCACTTGATAAGACACAAGAAGTGTTGAAAGAAAATGGCTATTTTTATAGTAGTTTTATAACATATTTATGTTATAATTTTCTAATAAATAATTGTTTGGTCTACTCTAAACACTCTTTTAAGAATAGTATTTTGGGATTATTGGAATTTATTCCGTATATACCAATCCTAAACTTATATATATATATATATATATATATATACGAGCACAACTAAACTTTTTTGTGTTTGAAAATTTTTCAAACTCTATAGGATAAATAAATAACTACAGGCTATATATACATACACACACACACACACACACACACACACACACACACATATATATATATATATATATATATATATATATATATATATATATTCATTCCTCTATCCATTGTGTGTGTGCACATATTTATATGTGTAATTTCACACCTTTGTCAAGCACTTTCCTGTCAGATCGATGGGAAAATGTCGGCCTTCTATCTGCTAACATGGAATGGCAGACACCATCAGCGGAATGCTTTATAATCGCAATCTACAATATGACATTAAGACGTTTACAAATGTCCTCTTTATTTCTTCATTCTTTTGGTCTTTTTTTCTTTTGTTCTATTTTCTTATTTTTATTCGATGCATCAAATAATCACACCGCCCCACCACCACCACACACACCTATCTCCAAATCTTACGGCACGAACCGAATAAGAGACCATGGCATCGTGTACATGAAGTATTCATCCAATCACGTTCATAATCTCACGAGATTGTCCGTGAAACTTAATCCTAGGGAAATTTTCGTTTGCGCCATTTTGCCTGTATCGAGTCCGTGATGGAAAGCCATCATTTTTAACATTTTCTGTTCTTTCAATGTCCTTTTCCCTTGCTCATTTTAAAGACACGCGATACCAAGTGGATAGAAACCTGACATTGAAATCATTTATTCAACCCATATTTTCCTTTTGTTTTTATCTTTTTAAGGAGGAATAGATGAAACATAAAATGCTTCTGGAAGCCCGTTGATATTCAATATCGATAACTAAAGCCATATATTTAAATATTTAATAAATCCTACCCACCCATTATATCACAAGTTACATAAATATCTAGTAAAATATAATAAACGCCCTTCTCTATCCCTCAAGTCATTTGTTACGGTGAGTTTTATTTCATATTAAAATAAATTAATATAAGTACGGCTGATCTTCGTTCTGTTACTTATTTGTACTGTGTCCCTTCACGGCAATCTCTGCAATTTCCTGTTCTTTGGAGTACTTATTAATTTTTGTCAGTTATCTCTCTAAAACCTTGCTCAGCGATCCATTTATTCAAACTTGTTAGGTAGGTTATACGATATTTTCCTCTGTCTCTCTTGTCTTCAAAAAATTTCCCAAACCCTCTTTCCTCATTATATACCCTAGAAATTTCAGCTGTCTCTCCTTGGTGTTAAATATGTTCTTTTTGTTGCCATTTTCCTTAAAACTTCGTCGTTTCTCACATCTTTGTTCAATGGTATTCTCAGAATCATTCTGTAGAACTACACTTCTGTTATTTAAACTCTCTATGAGCATTCACTGCCATATAGGAGGACTGATATTACATAAAAGTTCAGTACTCTTTTCTTTGTTTCTGTTGCTTCAATTCTCTTCTTCATCTGTGAGGAGATTGTCCAGCATTCACTGCCATATAGGAGGACTGGTAATACATAACAATTCAGTACTATTTTCTTCATTTCGAACAATATTTGTCTGTTTCTTTTTTTTCTGAGATTATTGTTTCTTTTTTTTTTTTTCTTTTCTTCGGCCATACTTAAAATAATGTATTGGCTCGTAAAAAGCAGGGAAAATATTGGAGGGTAGTAATTTTGTAGATTACCATTCATTTTTCCTTTTTACCTTCCCCAACTCTTGAAATTTATCAGAATTGAAAAGTATTAATTTTTCCTCATTTTAAAAGGGGGTCCTGTTTATAACATAAATACAGCTTAAAATGATCCCTGACATCTTAAACAGTTATCTATACTTTTTTATTTGTAAATTAGCAAGTTTTATAACTAAGTATTAGATAACTATGTACTACGGAAGGTGTTCATTTTCCCGGTTCTTACTTGTTTCAAACTTGACATCTGTAAATAAAAACAAACTAGAAGTAACTCTTTATGAAATCAGAGATGGATTTGAGAATATATTTACCGTGTCTAACTGCAAAATTGTCCAAATCCAAACAAAATTTTCCATCCCATAAAATGTTTAATATTCAAAAATACAGGGGGCCACAAGAAGTGGGGGTCATCATTTCAACTTAGAGCTAAAGATATCAATTAGAAATAATTCCAATTCAATCCATAAGACGATGGCACGTGAGAGAGGAGTTTCAGTTATGACAGTTCAAAGAGCAGTGAAAAAGACTTGAAAATGAAATCGTATGTGAAACCTCTGAGGCACCTTGTTATATATACCAAGTGTAACAGCAAGATTGCCCAAATGGTGTAACAGCATAACTATCTATCCCACAAAATGTTCAATATCTTAAAAAACACTAAACTAATTGAGTTTCTTTTTTCCAGGTTTTCAGAAAAGACGTTGAACCATCTTGATACCATTTGTCGTAAGAATCACTGAAAAGTCCTTTGAGTTATTCAGCTACAAGTTCAAATCGTTTTGTGTCAGACCCACTGTTTTCCCAACTGAGCAATGGTGAAAGGAAAAAAAGATCATTCAGTCTTTCAACATTCATATTCTGTCTCCCATCTTCAAAGTCCATACAAGAACCATCAAGAGAACGGTGAATAATTTAAAAAAAAAAAAAAAGAGGCAACAGCAGAGAGAAAAACTGGATCAGGAGGTCATATCAGGAAGAGGGTTAATCATTTCAGCTTAGAGCTAAAGAGATCAATTAGAAAAGATCCAACTGAATCTATAAAATATTTGGCACATGAGGAGTTTCAGCTATGACAGTCCAAAGAGCAGTGAAAAAAAGACTTGAAAATGAAATCGTACGTGAAAAATGTGAGGTAACTTGTTACACCAGGACAGAAATTTAGAAGGTTAGAGAGGGCGAAGATCATCTTGTATAAGTTGGAATAATACATATATATTTGAATATTATTTCAATACTTCATAAGCTTCCGATCCTTAGCTATGATTAATTAATGATGAACAGATCATTTTTGTTAATCATCGATTTGATGAAGGTATTCTATTAAGCTTAGAAAGTAATTATACATTCTTATTGCTCAAAGCAGAATCCAATAATGTTATAAAAACCTCGAAGAATTCCAGTAAGATATCCTTAATCATTTCTAAGTTCAAACGGTTCAAAACTTAACACTTGGACAATTTTGCTGTTACACCCGGCCTATTATGAAAAGGAACCCGTTTCTAAAATAATAATAAAAAAAAGTCAATATTTTTTTCGATTCTGAAAAATGTTGTAGATAGCCGAAGAACTAATTAATATTAATCAATAAAAATTGTTAAAAATAATTATTCCGCAGTTTCGTTTTTTTTTAGGTGGTAGTAGAGTGTTACGACCGGACCAGTTTAATTATTTAGTAACCATTTTTCCCGCTAGTATTTTAAGTTTTTATTTTTATCTTCCTATATTTCGAACAACCTTCCTGGTTTCTGGTACATACTTGACTATAAATGTACTTTCAGCTTCCATAAGTCATTATCGAAGGTTTTGTGCATTATTTTGTGACATAAACACACACACACACACATATATATATATATATATATATATATATATATATATATATATATATATATATATATATATAAAAGCCGATACCAGGAACAGTTTGAAAAATCCTGCATATTTTAAAATTAAAATTCATAGGTGAAAATGGTCATTTACTAAAAGTATCGGAATTCCAATTGTAAAGAAAATTTGCTCTGTTTATTGTGCATAAACATTGAGTGCTCTTTTGTGAGTCAGTTTTAACATATTTCAAATTCTATGTTGTGTTAATAGCAATCACCTGGATTATGTCAATGGATTACTATATATATATATATATATATATAATTCATATATTACTACATATATATATATATATATATATATATATATATATAATACATATATTACTACATATATATATATATATATATATATATAATACATATATTACTACATATATATATATATATAATACATATATTACTACATATATATATATATATATATATATATATAATACATATATTACTACATATATATATATATATATATAATACATATATTACTACATATATATATATATATATATATATATATATATATATATATATATATATATATATATAAAAGCTAAAATAGAATTATTTATATGGAATTCTCAATAGATTATGCAAAAAAAATTAAATAAATGCCAAAATTTGGCCAATCTGATTTTTGCATCTGACGGTCATATAAGTTTTAGAAATTTTAGAAGTAATATAACTAGAATTCAACTCGAATACCCATGGGAAAGGTATGAATCCTCATCTTCTCACTCCAGCAGGACAGATTGGGTTCTATAGCCTTGGGTGGCAACCAGTCTAGGAGATGGAAATTCTGAATTCAAAACCTTCCTGGAGAGGGTTGGGCTCCGTCAGGCTATCCTGCCCAAGAAACACCACTTCTACTGCAGCTGTATACATGTGGTACCCCTACGACCCTGATGGGTCATGGGATTAAAAAATAAATAAAATAACTGGAAAGAAGAATATTTCTCTTATTTTCAGTGTTTCATGGAATCGCAGATGATGTCAACCTCAAGTTTCCGAAGATTATTCATGAGTTAAATAAGCGTTTTTGGAGAGGTTTTCAAATCTCGAAAGACTTGAGAGTGACATTCTTCTCTTCCAGAATCGATTTGATTGTAAACTTGATGACGCGCCAGTTGAATAACAATCGGAAATCACTGATTTGTAAGCAAGTGGCTTGTTGAAAGAGAATCACAGAGAAGGAAAACTTCTTGAATTTTATCACTGCTTACTTCTTGATGAATTTTCAAAGTTGGAGAAATTTGTCTTTAATGTGGCATCATTGTTTGAAATAATAATAATAATAATAATAGTTAGTAATAAGTAAAAATGCCCAGATTTGGTCAATCTGATACTTGGCATCTGAGAGTAATATAAATTTTAGATTGATTTGCAAAAATCCATATATAATCTATATCGTAAAACATAAACACCAGTTTCACAAATCATACTAATCTTTTTTACTGTTTAGTTTATGAGATGGGTGTGATTAACAATTTTATTGCTAATATTGCCTTGTTTGATAACTTTTTTCATAAATAAATATGTTGTCTTTATTTTTGGGGTATTCATTGTATTGTATTGAACAAAATGGTTATCCGGTCCGCATTAATCATTCTCCCAATTATCTGGCCCTCTGTGAAAAACGTTTACTAACCCCTGCCCTAGATGAACTGTTTTCCTGGGATAACGAGCACCATATACTCGAATAAAAGGTAAAAAAATAATCCTGCAAAGTTTCAAACAATTCAAGCAATTTTTAATAAATAAATATGTTGTCTTTATTTTTTGGGTATTCATTGTATTGTATTGAACAAAAGGGTTATCCGGTCCGCGTTCATCATTCTCTCAATTATCTGGACCGCTGTGAAAAAAGTTTACTAACCCCTGCCCTAGATGAACTGTTTTCCTGGGCTATCGAGCTTCTATATACTGGAATAAAAGGTAAAAGAATAATCCTGAAATTTTTCAAACAATTCAAGCACTTTTTAATAAATAAATACGTTGTCTTTATTTTTGATGTATTCAGTGCATTGTATTGAACAAAATAGTTATCCGGTCCGCATTCATCATTCTCTCAATTACCTGGACCTTTGTGAAAAAACTTTGCTAACCCCTGCCCTAGATGAAGTGTTTTCCAGGGCTATCGAGCTCTATATACCCGAATAAAAGGTAAAAGAATAATCCTGAAAAGTTTCAAACAATTCCAGCCATTTTTGATATATAAATATTTTGTCTTTCTTTTTGGGGTATTCCTTATATTGTATTGAACAACATGTTCATCCGATCCGTCATTTTCTCAAAAGTTACCTAACCCTGCCCTAGATGAACTGTTTTCCTGTGCTATCGAGCACCATATACTCTAATAAAAGGTAAAAAAATAATCCTGCAAAGTTTCAAAAAATTGAAGCAAATTTTGATAAATAAATATGTTGTCTTTATTTGTTTGGTATTCAGTTTATTGTATTGAACAAAATGGTCATCCGGTTCGCATTCGTCATTCTCTCAATTACCTGGACCTCTGTGAAAAAAGTTTATTAACCCCTGCCTTAGATGAACTGATTTCCTGGGCTATCGAGCTCTATATACTCAAATAAAATGTAAAAAAAAAATTCTAAAAAGTTTCAAACAATTCAAGCAATTTTTGATAAATAAATATGTTGTTTCTATTTTGGGGGTATTCAGTGTATTATATTGAACAAAATGGTTATCCGGTCCGTCATTCTCTCAACATTTTACTAACCCTTGCTCTAGATGAACTGTTTTCCTGGGATATCGAGCTCTATATACTCAAATAAGAGGTAAAGGAATAATCCTGCAAAGTTTCAAACAATTTTTGATAAATATGTTGTTTTTATTTTTAGGGTATTCAGTGTATTGTATTGAACAAAATGGTTATCCGGTTCGCATTCGTCATTCTCTCAATTTTCTAGACCTCTATTTAAAAAAAAGTTTACTAACCTCTGCCCTAGATGAACTGTTTTCCTGTGCTATCGAGCCCTATATACTTGAATAAAATTAAAAACGAATAATCCTGCAAAGTTTCAAACAATTCAAACAATTTTTGATAAATAAATATGTTGTCTTTATTTTTTGTGTATTCAGTGTATTGTATTGAACAAAATGGTTATCCGGTCCGCATTCATCATTTTCTCATTTATCTGAACATCTGTGAAAAACGTTTACTAACCCCTGCCCTAGATAAAGGGTTTTCCTGGGCTCTCGAGCTCTATATACTCGAATAAATGGTAAATGAATAATCCTGCAAAGTTTCAAATAATTCAAGCAATTTTTGATAAATAAATATGTTGTCTTTTTTTGAGGGGTATTCAGTGTATTGTATTGAACAAAATGGTTATCCGGTCCGCATTCATCATTCTCTCAATTATCTGGACCTCTTTGAATTAAATTTAATGACCCCTGATCTAACATGATATCTTGGATGTATAAGAACTGTAGTCTTAACGTTTGATCTGCTCAGTGCACAAGAAGAGATGAGAGTTGTAGCAGGACAAATTGTAGCTGGTTTGCCATGATAATGCACCTGCTCACAACGCTCTGAGCATCTGGCAATTGCTGACCGAGAACATCGCCCTATTGAAACAACTTGACCTTTTCACCTGATCTTGTTCACCGTGACATTTTCCTTTTCCTCAAACCCAAGGTGATCATCAAAGGGAGACGTTTTGAAGGTATGGAGGCCATTAAGAGAGTCGTAGAAACGGAGATGAGAGGCATCAAAGAAGAATCCTTCTAGCCTTGCATAGAAGACGTGGGACAGAAGGATGGGAAAATGCATTAAATTCGAGGAGGTTACTTTGAAAGGGAAACCATGTAGTTTGTTGTTTGAAATTGAAGTAAATTGTTTGTGACACCAATCCCGTTAATTTTCAGACAGACCACGTAAATATTTACTTTTATTCGCACAAATTCAACACCGTTCTTGAAATATAATTATAATTCTTCGCCAGTAAAATTAATTTAATTCTTCACGGATAAAATAAATTTTATTCTTCGCGGGTAAAATTAATTTTATAATTTATGCTATTATTTAAAAAATTATTTTTGTATGACAAATAGCAAAATCCTGTAATTAAATGTTAAGTATATTTACTACATCGAAATAAATTTAGATTGTTCTGATGAGGAGAAATGTCATGTTTTTTTTCTCTGAGGATAGCCGGTGTTCAAACTGCGAAAAAGACACTATCACGAATACCGATTTTCATGTAAGTTAGTATCCTACCAATATTTTGTTCTCCCTTTGGTCTTTTTACTGCAGTAAGCTCGGCAAATATTTCTGATTTTGCAATATGGCACAAGGCCAACGCAATGAGAGTGTTTTTATGATTTATCCTACTTTCACTTCTCTCATTCCACACAGATCATCATAAAATTCATTTATTTTTCATTCCAGTCACCAAATTACGCTATTTGTTTTTTCTACATTGTTATAATAATTTTTATGACGTTCACCCCAAGTAAGACATTAAAGCCACTGAGACACAAGGAATTACTGGATGTGGAAGAATGAAAAAACATAAACACCACTAAGGGGTCGAGTACAGAAGAAGATTAACCAGGAGGACAATAGTTAGTGACTGACAATGCATTAAAATTTTTGAAAATTAAACTTGGCATGGAAAGCATGGAGCCGGAAGGGAGTTCCACAAGCGCAAAATGTGAAAGAAAGAAACTCTCAGCATAGAACTTACGGCCAACTCGACAGTAAATTGATAAGGCTTCATCAACAATCTAGTACTGCGCTTAAATTCATAAAGTCTA
Organism: Acanthosepion lycidas; assembly: GCA_963932145.1. Taxonomy (NCBI): domain Eukaryota; kingdom Metazoa; phylum Mollusca; class Cephalopoda; order Sepiida; family Sepiidae; genus Acanthosepion; species Acanthosepion lycidas. Next base: position 8,158,140 of record OZ010581.1, read on the forward strand.
GATACCATAGCGAAAAGCTCATCTGAACAACTACCATGAAAATATTTATAGAAAATGCACAGGGAGGCAATTTAATGGCGGTGGGAAAGTGACTGAAGCCCAAACGCTAGATCAAGACCAATAATATTGCTGATGCTTTTTTGGATTTAACTAATCATAATGAGATTTGCTGACGAAATTTTAGGTATACAGTTATCGAAAAATAGGGAGATATTTAGTGATACAAATTTCATCAGTTTATTGTTTTTAAATGACTGCTTTTTTGTGGCGGTTGCAAAGCCAAGAGAGTTAACTATGAAGGCGTTATACTAGAACTGTGAAATCTTGCAGGCATTAATTTCAACTCTTCTAGTTAATAACTGCACTGTTTCTTTCCAGGTACGAGGGTGGGTTGAAAAGTTCATAGGCTGACTATGAAGGAGTGGTGTTAGAACTGTGAAATCTTGCAGGCATTAATTTCCTAACCCATGATGAGTGTTTGGTCCATCACTTTGAGCCAAAGACAAAGAGACAATCCATGCAGTGGAAACATCCATCCTCACCTGCTCCAAAGAAGGCCAAGGTTTCTTCATCTGGAGGAAAGGTGATGGCCTCAGTTTTGAGAGATGCAAAAGACATTGTGTTTATTGACTATCTTCACAACGGCCACACTACCAATTGAGAGTACTATACCAACTTGATGGGGCAATTACGAAAGGCTATCAAGACTAAATGCCTAGGAAAACTGATGAAACAGCTCTTGGTTCCAAGGGTTGCTGTGCATGACTATAGCATTGAACCGGTTGAGCATCCTTACCTATTCTCTTTATTTGACTATTATCTGTTCCCCAATATGGATAAACACTTGGTTGGGAATTAGTATCGAAGTGATGATGATGTCAATACTGCTGTTAATGACTTTTTTGTGCAGTCGATTAATGCATTTTCGATTAGTCCGTTAAAATTTTATTATACCAAAATTCAATTAGTGCATACATAATACTTGATTAGTGTGGTAAAACAGTCTTCATTTTAATTATAGTAATTGAACATTGTTTTTATACTTACCAATGTACAAATTAACCACACTAGTCGAGGGATTCCTTTACTGCAGAAAAAGTTTTAGCCTTCCAAGAACATTCATGTTGACATGATTGCTACATTAGGTGATGATGCTTCAGCTTTATCAACAGTGCAAAAGTGGACAGCTGATTTTAGGAGAGGAGGGAGAACCTTGAATATAATCCAAGGTCTGGACATCCTACAACTGCCACCAATGAGGAAAACATTGATTTTATTCACCAAATGGTGATGGATGACAAGCAAATTAACTGTAAATTGGTTGCCACGTCTTCTGACAATGATCGAAAGCGCACAAAAATTGGAAAAATCACGGGAAAATCTGGCATTGTTTCAAACAGACCAGGTGGTTTCCTTTAACGTTTCCTTACCCAGGATGAGTGTTGGTCTCATCACTTTCTACCTGCCTTGAACGTTTCTTGAGACGCAAGCTCACACAAGACTCTACAAATAGAACTGCTATATACAATCTTTCGCTAAAGAGGCTGCTAAAATGGTCATTTTCTTGCCCCAGACTTCGAAGTTCCAATCAGACAGTTTCTTCCCAAGAACTGTTATTTTGTGGAACAGACTCCTGAGAGGTTGCTTCCTCGATCATTACAGTCTCAATCCCCATCAAGTCTAGAGTCAACCGTTATCTATCCTACGTATTCTAATAGTCTGAACTTTTTACTTACTCCTCTTACGCCCACACCTAATTCAATATCCCTCTACGTTAAACGGCTCTCGATTTTTTGAAGCTCATTTGCTCGTACGATTTAATAATCCTTATTCTAAATAAATTAAGTGTCTTCTGTGGAGTAAGTGATCATTAACAGCAGAAAATGAGAAGACGTTAGTGAAAAGACAAAAAGACAGCGTCCAGGTAAACTGAAAATGGTGATTGGTGTTGCATTTCATTTTTTCAAGGTCATGGTCAAGGTTGCAGAGAAGCAAGAAACTAGGAGAGAATTCGACGTGCTAGAAGTGCGAAACAAGTAACTGTTGAAGTGGAACTTATAGTTACATCCTGATATTCGACAGTACAATAATGAGTAAGTTACTAATCTAATAGTACACTTAAATTCATGCGGTTGAGGTACAAAGAAGGAATGATCATTAAAAGAATGAAAATATTTCAGAAAAGGCGCAGATAATTCATGGCAGTGGGAAAATGACTGAAGTTGAGATGTCAAGTTAGGACTGATAACATGACAGAACCTTCTTTGGATTTTATCGACAATCTTGAGACATATAGCAGGAGCACAAGATCAGATATGGCAGCAATGTTCAACGCAAGGACGAATGTTCGATTTATAAACATGCAAGATGGATTCTGGCGAGAAAAAAATCGACACAGTGAATAAACTTTCCTAGAAGCAGACCGGAGAATTAATTCAATATAATTACTCGACTTCATGTCAGGAGAAAACGTGAGACCAAGAAGGCGGAACGAATTGTTGCCCTGTTAGCATCGGCCATGTTGATGGTTTTATCTAGTCTCAGACAATCACAAAGAACTAATTAAATAGATATTGCTAACTACACAATACCTAAAACGTAACAATTACTGCTAGAAGAAACCTGATATATTAGTTCACGTTGGCCAAGCAATAAATTAAGAGAAATAAACCAAAAATACAATTAAGCTTTCTGACCAGCCTCACACTTCTTTTATCTATAGACAATAGAACACCTATACATTTGGTCCTGTTGGCAATTTATTAGCCTGTATTTTTTTCCTGTCGTTAAACCTTCTGTTTACGAGATCTAAAAGCAAAACGAAGCGAACATTAATTCTCTTATTGGTGTCCTGTTTATCTTTCAATTTTTCAGTGTTAATAATAATGCGTTTGTAATTGAATGTCAAAGCAGAGTCCCCGTTTGGAATGGGCAATAAAGAAACCCTGGCAACTAAGGAATGGGCGTTTGTATAGAATGACGTCAACATTCCATTCTAATGATGAAAGCAGAAAAAAAAACCTAATCAATTCTCATACCTGTCAGGGTGAAAGCACTGAATAAGAAACGGACACTTTGCTGGTGAACGGGTTAAGAATAATTCGATAATGCCGTTATTAATGTTATAATATTGTTATTATAACAGTTTAATATTCTTAATAACGGCATTATCGAATTAGTCTTCCGTTGTTAAAACCAATAAATCAATAATACTATAATAGTAGATTAATTAAATCAATAATACTAATACTAGTAGATTTGCAATAATATTTCCATTCAAAACTTCGAAGTTCATGGCTCTCCATAGCTTTCTATTTTTCTTAGATCTTAGCAGTGATTGTGTTTTTGTTATCCTTCTCGTTCGCTGTTCTGCATTTACAGAAACTCTTTAGTCCATTATTTACATTATTTGGACTATTGTCCTCATCTTTGTCGCCATATTTATTACAACGTTTCGGACATTCGAACCCTTTATTTCGCTCAATGTTCTAGTGTTCGTAGACTGTTCTACTTCCACATACCATGTTTAATGGATGTCAGTTATCTCCTGTTAATTTCCCTTTGAAAGTTCTCCACTGACTTAACCGCGTATTGAACTGTCACTGGATCTAACTAACGCCTTTATTCACTGTGCCATGTGCCCTCGAGGACATCTGTGTATGAATTTCTGGGTATTATAAACCTAATGTCTTCAGTAACCATTTTTACCAGTGCTCATATTGCAATTTTTGCTGTTATCATTGCATGTTTTTACCAGAGCTCATATTGCAACTTTTTGTTGTTATTATTGCTTTTCTCTGGCACTCCTTATTACTGGTTCCCATATTGTATTTATTTCTATGCTTGGTCGGCTCAGGAGATTTTTGTGGCCTAGCATATGTGCTGATTCCTTAAGTTTACGAATTTTCCAATGGTGTGCTTTGTCTATGATCTCAAGCTGATCCCACAGAGGGCGACAAAGATGAGGACAATAGTCCGAATAATGTAAATAATGTACATAATACCTCATCTCAGAAATATAGACAGATACTCTTTAAGTCCGTCAATCATTGCTTTCATCTGCCCTTCTTGTCCCAGTTACAAAAAAATGATATTGCTGTAACGTCTCTGAAACTTTGCATATATAGGTTACAAAAACTTCTTTTTTGGGTGGGGGAGGGGAAGAGTTGTTTTTAGACTCCACCCGTAACGTGACTTTTTTTTTTTTTTTTTTCTTCTTCTTTTTTTTTTTTTTTTTTTTTGATAATACCACCAAGACACTAGGTGGGGTGTCTACTGGGAGTGAAAAAGAATGAGAAAACTTTAGAAGAAACCGGAAATCCAATCCTAAACAGAAAACAAAGAGATAAACCGCTACTACTGTTCAAAAACTAGGGAGGAGTGCGAACTGGACGATAGTTGAAGTTATCCTTGTAAATACATTTAACGTCACATCAACAAAAAAGGGATAATACATTTCAGGAAGATATTAGCGGGAATTTGGGTTATATCAAATACTACAGTAAGTATACTCAGTTTAGTTGGTTCGTTGATTTTCTTTAATGGCATATCAACATTTCTATGGGTTATTTAATGCCAAAATCTAAATAATTTGAACGCAGTTGTATGCCTTCATCATCATCATCATCATCATCATCATCATCATCATCATCATCATTCCCTTAACTTTTGTAATCGTAAGGTGGATCCGAATGCAGAAGCCACACAAACTCTTTTCTCCAACGGTCTATCAATGGCAGCCATCAGCAATTTTGGTACAATCATACCTGACAATTGTTTGACATTGTCAACCAGTTTTTGCGTTGGCGTCCTCTCCTATGTCCACCTCCAACGGTGCCTTGCATGGTGGTCTTGCACAGGTTGTCGTGCCTTGTAATGTGTCAAAAGCATGCCATCTTTCTCCGTTTAACAGTGACGAGAAGAGGTTCCTGGTGTCCCACAAAACTTTCAACCCTTTTCCGCACAAACTTATTGATTTTTTGTTCCCAAGAGAAAATGCCAAGAAGTTTTCTCATGCATTTGTTATCAAACGCTTGGATTATCATCTGCCAAGAGTGTCCACGTTTCACATCCATATAGGAGATTGGAGACGGCTAGCAATTTGTAAAAAGTCTGTATTTTTTAGAAAGCTGATTGTGTTCTTCCATATTCTTGTTAATTCAGCTATCGCTGCTATGGCTGCGACAATCCGTGTGCAAATGTCTGAGTTGCAGGTACCATCTTTAGACAAGATTGCTCCCTATATTTACACTTCTTCCAATGAATACCCAGGTGTTACTGTTTGTCCTATTCACCATTAATTTGGTCTGCCTTCAACTACAGATAAAATATATTGTTGGTCATTTTACTATAAATATGTATTGTTGGTCTTTTTTTTTCATATGCAAAAATGAATTGCTGGGATTTTTTTATAAAAATCTATTTTTATACTTTTATAGTGTTTTGCTTAAGAGTTCACTATTTCCCCATAGCTAAAATATCCCATTAAAAAAGAAATATCCCCATTAAAAAAGAAATATACCCCATTTAAAAAAAAAAAGTAAAATCCCCATTAAAAAGTAATATCCCCCATTAAAAAAAGAAATAGCCCTCATTAAAAAAAGGAATATCGCCATTAAACAAATCATGGCATTAAATAACCCTAAAAAATTTGAAAAAAGAAGATATGAGAACGTGTATTCATCATCTAAATTAGTGATTCTCAATTTTTTTAAAATACAAAAATAAATTTTATATCTTTTATACATTACTGGTAAGTAAAGAAAAAGTATTCTGATGTTATTAGTTTGGTGCAAAAATAATGACGTAATAATGTCGTTTTTTGACGTATTTCTTAACGTCAAAAAACGACATTATTACGTCATTATTTTTGCACCAACCTAATATTTGATCAGAGTGGAAACTTTCAGCTACAGCTCCTCGCAAAGTTACCATAACGTTGTGACGACGTTGTGGGTGGGAGGTCAGTTTGGGGTCAGGGAAAATGTTGAGTGAACGCCGACACAACATTACATACGCACCAACCAGAATACGTATCTGCAACGTTGCAAGAACATTCCGAGTTAATTGGGATATATCCTGTGGGTGTCAAATTTTCCAGGCCTTCTTTTCTCAGTATGTATCCTAAAAATTCCAATTTTCCGCTTTTATGTATAATTTTCTCTTTTCTTTCCATTTCCTTTTAGTATTCCCAAATTGTTCGGCCATCGATGAGTTCCCGATATGTTTTTTCATCTTCTGTGAGATTTTGCTGATTAGTGGTCATCTTGAATAGTCATCGTCTTGAACTAATGTTAACCAGCTTCAAAGTGTCCTGGTTAAGACGATACAATTATATCCGCAAGGCCTCTGATCAGGATGTTTTGAGGAGCGCTAAACCAACTTTTTAATTGTTGTTAGGATCCCAAATATGAGCAAATAGTTAACCCCAACACTGGAGTCAAAACACTACGAAAGTGTAAAAATCGGTTTTAATACCTGCAATACATTTTTGAAAAAAAAGATATATTACCAGCAATAAAAATCTTGTTGGCATTAAATAACCCATTGAGTTTGATATGCCGTAAAACAATTCAAGCCAAACCAAACCTAAAATTGTTACTTTGTCTTCCTGAACTCGATTCAATTATTGTCTCTTCTTCTCACTATGAGCAAATAGTTTTTCCCCAAACTGGGGTCAAAATACTATGAAAGCGTAAAATTTAATACAGAAATATTTTGTAAAAATAAATTATTACCAGCAATAAAATTTTTGAAGGAAAAAATTATTACCAGCCATATATATTTTTGAAAAAAATATTACCAGAAATAGATATTTGAAGGAAAAAAAATATTACCAGCAATAAAAATTTACCAAAAGATAATACCAGCAATAAAAAATTTTGTCGGCAACCCATTGATTCTGATATGCCGTAAAACAAACCAAACCAAACCAAACCAAAGCTAAAATTGTTACTTTGTGTAACAGAGTGCAGGAGAAAAAAACTTTGCACCTCTTCTTGGACTGATATTTTCCACAGGCATTGGGGTGATTATATTGAACCAATTGCTAGCTCTACTGCTAGAAAAATTGGTTCACTGTGTCGTGTCAGACAATTCTTCTCGCCAGAATCCATCTTGCACATTTATAAATCTACTATTCGTTCGTGCATGGATTAATGCTGCTATATCTGGTCTGCTGCTCTTAATATATGTCATGGGATTCTTGACAAAATTCAAAGGTAATCGATCCTGATCTGACATCTTTACTCCAGTCACTTTACCACTAATGTCACGTGATTTGCACCTGTCTTCATGACAGTTGTACTGATGAGCTTTCCTCATTTGTGCCTCAACTCCATAGATGTAGCAATTAGGTCCCATCGCTTTACTGTTGAATTAGCTAGATGCAAACGTCAATTCTATTTTAATTGTTTCGTTTCTTGCTTGTGGAACTTCGTACCGATTTCTTGCATCCCCGCCACCTATAATGTTTAAAACGTTAAATGCAACGTTAAATGCAACGTCAATTGCCATTTTCTGTCTTCTTGAATCCGGTTCCTTTATTGTTCTTTCTCCTCACTTTTCCTCATTGAAGTATTTTCTCTTCACTCCCCTCAGCTAAGATTCCAATAAACTGGTAGCATTATCGCTTGGGATGAAATTTCGGTGACACATAACGGAAGCTTGGACAGTTTTCATTCCTCGAATTTTTCGCATCTGCCGTTCAGTTTCGAAAAGAGGATTACTAAATAAATATAGAATGGATATCCTTTTTAATATAGTACACCAAGAAAATAAGAAACAAAACCTTCAAATTCTCGAGGTCCTCTATATCAAAAGCAACCAACAAACACTGAACAAAATTTATTACGAATATAGTAGCAATGTTTTAATATGCATTTGAGTTGATTAACATTTAATACTATTTTGTAATTAAGCATTTTGCAATTTAACATTGGTTATCCCCCTTGCAATGGGAACGATTATTTACAAAACGATATAACCACAACGATTAATTTTCATATATAATTATAGTTATAATTATAATTAATTATTAATTTTAATATATAATTATAATTATGTTATTTTCACAACATAATTATAGCAGAGCACGTTCGCGCGTGTTTGAAAAAAATCATTATCACAATGATTACAGTTAGATTAAGTTTTGTCTTTACAATTCCCCACTAAAGATGATGTCGGAGGAGATCGAAAGTACTTGGGTTAACAAAACATATAGCCCCTTCCTTGATGAATTTCAACTTAACATCAAGTAGATAAATTGAGAACTAGAAAGGATTATTATAAAAAATAGACTTAATATATCTATATGAATGAAGATATGCTGCATAAATATACATAATTTTAATATATATATGTGTGTATGTGTTTGTGTGTGGGGGAAAGAGAGAGTGTGTGTGTGCGTGCGCACGCGCGTGTGTGTGATTTATATGCTGTTTGGTACTATGCACACTTTCAGACATCAACTAGAGATCTTGTAACATATCCTCTGCTGATTAGTTGGGAAACTCTTGTTGCATATAAAAAGAAACTGATTCATTAATTTTACTCTTAATCCAGACAAAGAACATAAACTCTAACTTTAGCATTATAAACTGCAAACATCAGTGTGTGTGTGTGTGTGTGTGTGTGTGTGTGTGTGTGTGTGTGTGTGTGTGTGTGTGTGTTCCTATTTTGTGGCACGAACTGCTGTTGTTCCAGCCCAGTGGTTGAAATTTTGAAGTCTTTCACTCCTTTCTCGTTCGGAAAACTGGGGAGACACTATTTTCTTGCGTCAAACATTGAGGATATCTTTATAGTGAACTTTAGAAATAAACATTAAAACTAATAAAAAGAAAGATCGATTTCAAATTGCTTCTTTTTTTTTCTTTCTTTCTTTCTTTCTTCAGATCCAAACCTGGATTTTTAATACCAAAATATTTTCCTTGCTTATTTTCTTCCATTGTGTTTTTTTCTTTATATTTTCGCATAAATCAAGTAGTTATATTCTTGTCAAAGAACATATCAGTTTTCACTTCGATGACGTATTACTGTTGAAAAGCTAAAATAATTCTCTTTCCTTCCTTCAGGCGTATTTCCATTTGATACGAACATTCACGAAAACCAAATTAAAGGCCTCTCGCTTAAGCTTATAATTTTCACGTTGGGTAAAATCAGTTCAGCTCAAAGCGTCATTCATCGATGGATGTTGTTTACCATTTCTTTCTTGCATGCAAAATTACTACGTGAAACGACGTACAAGACTTACACTCCCTCTCTCTTCTCATTCAACATTCGATAACTTTGCCAATATCTCTCCTGATCAATATTTTAACTGAACAAAACAAGTTTGTCCGTCTGATCTGGTACAGTGCAACCCGGATATAAGAGAAACCCTGATATAAGAGAGATTTTCTCTGGTCCCAAATTAGAGCCATACTTACCTAAACAAAATAGACCAAACCCGAATATAAGAGAAACCCGGATATAAGAGACTTCTTCTCCGTTCCCCAAAACTCTCTTATATCCGGGTTACACTGTATATTCTGATTTTAGAGCGTGGGTTAGATCATTGCCCTGGGGTTCATATGACTCAAGGATTTAACAAGAGTGACAATTTCTTATAATTTTAGTTTTAAATTCTAAAAATTAATATTCATCATTCCACTTTTAATCTTCTTTTGTGTCGGTTTTTTTTTTTTTTTTTTTTCAGGACGTCTGTATTATGGCTACCCACAATTCCCCTCTCTTTGTAGATTTTAGTAATTCTTTTTACTATCCGCCCTGTAGTAAAAACAGAACCAGTGAATAAATTTATACGAAAGCTTTATTGCACTTTACTCTGACTACTCGTCTACTGGCGGATATTGCAGGGTGCTTTTTATACCTCCTAGATCTTAAGGGAAGGTAAATTATGATTTATACCTCCTAGATCTTAAGGGGAAGTAACTGGTAATTTATATCTCCTAGGTCTTAAGGGGAGGTAACTGATGCAGTGTAGGGTCTGTCTTTTGGCTTAATGGCCACCTGATGATAAGCACTTTTCAAATCTAACGTGCTGAAAATACGATATTAAGCTATTTCCCATAGTATTTCGTCTATGCGTGGCAGCGGAGAAGTGTCCAGAAGAGTGAACCGGTTAAATGTCTAAGAGTAATCGATAACAATCCTTTCTTTTCGGTTTTCTGTATTTGTTATTAATACTTGGGCCCTCCATGATGACGTACTTGGCTCTATTATTCCTTCTTGAAGCATTCTTTTTATTTCGGACCCTGTAAATTGTTTGTCGTCATGCCAATAACGTCGGCTCTTAATAACTATTGGCTTATAATCCTTTGTCAGGTTTTCAAAAAGTGAGAGGTACGGAATGTTGGCTGCAGTCAGTTCGCAAATCTTTAATACAGGTTTTATCTCCGCCGAACGAGATTTCCATGCTGGAAAAAAATTGTGGCCCAGTATTACCTCACAACAAAGGTCTTTCATTATCGATAACTTAACAGCTTTATATGAGAAGCCGGTTAGGGAATGCCGTGTAGGTCGGCCAAACAATATCCACTTACGTGTGATGACAAAGCTTCGTTCGCTATTGTCACTCTCTTGGGGGAGGGAACGTAATACTATTTTTTACTAGACTGTCTCTGATATAGTTTTCCGAACTGCCAGTGATGCATTGGTGAGGACTCCGTTAATTTTAATTTTTATAATAGTTTTTGAAAGACAGTCTGGAACACGGCCAATGTTGCAGAAAACGATAACGAACTGACAGGACGGTTAGCTTTGTAAGAGATATTTTTAAACGATTGTGGAAACGAGTGAAGATTTAGACCGCAGTAGTAACATGTCCGTTTGGTTGATGCAACAGGTTGTTCTAGGGTGTTTAATAGTGGGATTCCTGGGTAGGAGAGTAAGTCGAATAATCATAAAGAGGGGGAATAGTAGAAACAGGTTCTTTTAGAGCGGCACCCACAGAATCGGGTTGAAAATACGAGCTGGACTTGTGTATAACAAGCTCGCAAGTATAAGCTTGTTCATAAGCAGCTTTCAAGGTAAGGGACTTATTTTCAAGAAGGCGTTGCCTTACTTGAACAATGCGTAGGCCATTTACGAAGGCGTCAAGAATATGTTCTTCTTGGGCCACCAACGCGGTTATGGGATGAAAATTGCGGTCCCTGCTTAATGACCGAAACAACTTTAGGAAATGATCCAATATTTCGACAGATTCCAGTCGCCGGGTAGCAAGTATACGGGCAAATTGTTCATTTTGGGGCTTCACGTAGGTTGTGTGTAATCTTTCTATCGCTTCTTCATAAGTTTTAAAGTCTACAATGATATCGTTGATTGAATAAGACACATTGTCAGAACAGCACGCTTGTTAATAAGCCGATTCGGGTTCTGAAAGAGTAGAGTTTCAACAAAATTCGTAAAAGTTTGGAGCCAATGTGTCCAGCGTTTACCAACTACTTCGCTTTTTGAGTCATAAGTAAATCTTTCTGGACGTAAATAAAGTTCCATTATAAGTGCAATAAATTGTAGTAAAAACAGAACCAGTGAATAAATTTATACGAAAGCTTTATTGCACTTTACTCTGACTACTCGTCTACTGACGGATATAACAGGGTGCTTTTATTCCTCCTAGATCTTAAGAGGGGGGGGGTAACTAATGATTTATACCTCCTAGATCTTAAGGGGAGGTGACTAATGATTCATACCTCCTAGATCTTAAGGGGAGGTGACTAATGATTTATCAGTACACGTCCTACTCCCAGTTATGTCACCCATTTACACAAGCTCGTTAAATATGTTACTCGCTATATACCTCAGTCCCCCTTTTCTTCAGTATGTCCCGTGAGTGTTAAATTCTCCAAGCCCTATTTTCCACGTATGCCCCTCAAAAATCTCTTTAAGCATAAGTGGCTTTTTATACTCTCATCATTTTAGCTGTTCTTCAAATTATGTTTCATAAACTCATAACTAAATCTCATCAAACGAATGCTTAAATTCACATTTAATACAATTGAAACTTGCTATTCCGGGTAACACTGCATGAACTTTTTTTTGTATTTGCGAGTGACTCTCCTCAAGAGAATTTATATAAAAACAGATGCTACAACTGCATCTAAATATGTGATGCTGACAGAAAATCAAATATAATCTTATAAAATCTTATAATCTTATAATCTTATAAAAATCATACCTTATTCCAAGATCCCACGCCGCGCCATATTTGTTTCTGTGTTTACACTAATGATATTGCTAAAAGCAGTATTATCTTTGCCTACTTGTAGCTGGTTAGTTCGACGAAAATTACCCGAGGAAAAAGTCACATGAGTTCAAGTTGTCCTGATTCAAATATTTCACCTCCTATCTCCGGTCGCCCGAAGGATGTAGGCGAACGACGAGAAACAACGTTGAATCGATACAATCTTGCGTTTATTCTCTTGGGTACAATGCTGTCTTGGTAGGCACTGCAAGGGAACAGGAAAGGAATATGGCTCGAAGGTAATAATGGGGAAATGCTTTTATATCCGACGACATCTTTGAATGGATTTGCAACTCGGACCAAAATGCTGGTGGATTTCTTTACTCCGATGTGTACGAATCAAACGAAACCTGGAAGGAGACGCTCTCGGAAATTGCAGCAAATCAGTATTGCTATTTATATTGCATTTGAAATTCTATAATTTTAACTGCTTTCGAGGTTCCTTTCGAATTTCTGATTTCATTTCGATTCTTTACTTTAACCACATCGAACCGCAATGTTATTATTATTATTATTATTATTATTATTATTATTATTATTATTATTATTATTGTTGCTGTTTTTGTTGTTGTTGTTGTTGTTGTTGTTGTTCTGGTATCTCACATTGACGCAGTCAATGGAAATACTCTTCTTCGGTCATGGTGTCAACAAGACTCTTCACAACTCAAGAACCTTTCTGCGAATCCTCTCTTTATAAAGAATGGCCGTTTTTAAGAGGTCAATATTTTTAGTTACAATTCCATTTTTCTCTAAGCTGCCTTTCAAGTTTCTATGTGCTGTTACAAGAGCGCCCATTACTACAGGAATTGCTTCAACAATCATTTTCACAGTTTTTATACAAATCCCAAGCCAGATCATATTATTTGTTAATTTGCTTCAATTTCTTATGAATTCACTTCTGTGTCGTATGGAAAAAAATCACTGATTTAACTCTTGCTATCATTATTATTAGTAATAGTAATAGTAGTAGTAATACTTTAATAATGTCTCCGATAAGGTTTTAATATCTGATAATTAATGTATTGATAGCAAACGACAACCTGCTTACCAATGACAACTGGTAAGACTGTAATCTTCAATTCCCAAAATGCCGCGAGTTCAAATTTCATTAGGTCAGAGTTGATTACTTTTCATTCTTTATTTTGTTCTAACCTTGTCTCAAAAGAACACAATGGATCAATAATAATAGTAATAATAATAACTGTCTATATTTCTGAGATGATGTATTATGTACACTATTTACATTATTCGGGCTATTGTCCTCATCTTTGTCGCCATATTTATTACAATGTTTCTGCCCTTCAGTATCTGTCTATATTTCTGAGATGAGGTATTATGTACACTATTTACATTATTGCTGCCATTTTTTCTCGCAACGTTTCGGCCGATGTACGCTCCGGCCTTCTTCAGGTGGTTGGAATGTCAAACTGAAGTTTATAAGTCCCGAAATTCATACACTGATGACATTAAGGACACATGGCACAGTGGATAAAGGCGTTGGTTAGATCCAGTGACAAGACCCAAAGATTTGTGAGTTCAATACCTGGTGAAGGCAGTGAAGAACTTGGAAGGCGGAATTAACATGAGATAACTGATTACTGACATCCATTAAACATGGTACCCCAGCGAGCGAAATAAAGGGTTCAGTTCGACATTCCAACCACCTGTATAATTATATGTCTACAATCCATAGTTCGTATCTTCCATTGCTCCTCTTTCTAACGAACATACATTGATCGTTATTCCTTTCTTCAGGCTTTCCTTTCTTGCCTGATCCTGCAGTTTTCATTGATTGATTTCTGGTCTTTTATGTCATTTAAAACTCAATAGGTTATTCAATGCCGAGAAGATTTTTATTGTTGGTAATATTTTTTTTTATCTTAAAATATCTATTTATGGTAATATTTTTTTCAAAAAAATATATAGCTGGTAATATTTTTTTTCAAAAAATGTATTGCTGGTAATTTTTTTCTTTTTTTTAAATTTTTCACAAAATGCTTCTGGTATTAAAACCTATTTTTACACTTCCATAGGAATTTGACCCCAGTTTGGGAGTTAACTATTTGCCCATAGCTAGGACCCTAACAGTTCCTACCACCCCAGGTCAAGATGGACCTGGGAACTCCAGCAATTAAGAGGTGGTTCCACGCTTCTCAAACCTTCTGATCAGAGGCCTTGTTGTTGGACGTATTTTATCGTCTTACCCAGGACGTTGCAGTTTTCTTTCTACTGGATACGAAATCTTGATTCTAAGCTTTGAACCTTGTACTTTATATATCTAGTGTAATCAGATCTATTCTCTTTGTCATGACGGGGATAACTTAAATATTCTGATTTTTTTTAATGTCATGCCTCTTTAGGATGTGAGCAATTATAGCCACCGTGACGCATTTTAAACTTTAGAATGCATAAATTTTAAAATAACCCACGGTGAGGGCATGTATAACAAGAAGCGAGACATCATAAAAAAGAATGTTTTCTTTTGTTTTTTTAATGTTAAACTTTCAGCTTTCTAACGAATATCAGGACGTAGCCAACGGAATCTTGCTTTCCACACAGACTTCACATGGTTCTTTAAAATGACTAATTCGGTCAAAAGCACTTGAGCAAAAAAGTAAAACAAAAATGAACTTTGGACAGTTTATCCACAGTTTTCGCTTCTCCTAATTGTTATACATATATTTATATATATCTATATCTATCTATCTATCTATCTATCTATCTATATATATATATATATATATATATATATATATATTAGTAAAAATAGATAGTACCCTAAGCCGCCAGTACGATTCATATATATATATATATATATATATATATATATAATGTGTGCTATATCTATGGGATAAAATGCTTAATATCAGGGATAGAGCGTATGTGAATATAAAAGTGAACATTGAAGTCAACACTCAGAGGCGACAGACGTTTTCATGCTAGACGCAACAAATAAATAGAATAATAAACAAATTAAGAAACCATTGCTGCCAATATAAGAGTTAATATAGACTAAAACAATCAATCCAAAAATTGGACGAAAAAGTAGCTTTAATTATCTTCCCAGACCAAACCAAACTATTAAATAAACGATCAACAGCAATCTTTAAAAATAATTTACTACGTTACTAAAACATCAAAAACCGAAAAGTATAAATAAATATATAAAATAAAAATAAATAAATAAAAACAAAATAAATTAATCCAAATAAATAAACAAACCACTCCGCCAAAATAACCGTTAGAATGGGCTACCCACAATGCACCACTGACCCATATATATATAAATAGTCGAGAAAATAAACAACATATGTGGCCTGATGGTTGCGTCTAACATGAAACAGTCTGTTGCCTCTCAGTGTTGACTTCAATGTTCACTTATATATATATATATATATATATATATATATATATATGAATGATAAAATATAGTTTTAAGGAATACTATATCTATAGAATGTAATTAAATATAAAAGTGAACCTTGAAGTCAACAGCCAGAAACGACAGTCTGTTGCATGCTTAAACGCTTAAACACAATCGTCAAGTCACATGCGTTGTGTTGTTGCTCGACTATTTATATTTACAGGTCAGTGATGCATTGTGGGTAGTCTGTTCCAATTGTTATTTTAATGGACGATAACGGTTATGGTTCGAATTATTGTAGGGACTATTGAACTCACAACTATTTCCCCAGGGAGACATGGCCCAGTGGATAAATGAGTTGGTTGAAGTAATACAAAATAGTGACTGGACCCAAAGAGTTCAATCCCTGGCCACAGAAACTTAGAGATTTGAGTTACTAAAGTGAAGTAACTGAAAATGAAATATCCAGAGGAAAATATGGCACACGGAACTAAAACCTTCCCCACTTTGTGGAATTAATAAAGGGTCCGGTTCGAAAATCCAACGTATATCACCCGAAGAAGGCGGGGCGTATAATAATTGTGAATATGACAATAAAGATGAGGACAACAGTGTAAATAGTGCAAATAGTTACAATACCTCATCTAAGAAATATAGACAGATCCTGAAGAAGGCCGGAGCGTATAAAGGCCGAAACGTCGTGTATATGGCAATAAAGATGAGGAAAACAGTTCGAACAAGGTAAATATTGTAAATAGTTACAATACCTCGTCTCAGAATTATAGAAAAATCGTGGTGCTCTTTGAAAAGTATCAGTGCCTCCTGATATCTGCCTTCTTTGTGGCGTTTACGCAAGGTTTCGATTAAGCTTGCAACGTTGCATCTGTGAAAAAGTGACTGCAGAGTAGAAAAAAAGGCCAGTGACAATTGAGCTGCTCCATTCTAGATGTGGCATCAATACTCCGGATGTTTTTGTGTAATCTGATTCTAATAAAAGGTAAAAATGGGTAAAATGTTCAGGTCGGTGTGCCTTGATTTTTATCAAGATAAGCTTCACAACAGAAATAAAATAATCAAGCAAAATTCAATAAATTGTGTATTTTAATGTCTGAAGAAATTTCGAGAAAAAGAATCGTCTGTACGAAGATGGACAAATTGCTTCAGAAGCCTCTTGTTCGTTTGATATCATTACATGAACGTTTAGATAAACGAGCCGATGGCATCAAAGAAAATTTCATTAAATGTTAATTTAAAAAAAGAAGCAATATCAAAACCTTTAAAAACAAAAATGGGAATTAATGCGCATGCGTAGTTGCTTCCACTTCAACCGCACATTTCCCGCTCGTTTCCTCTTCAAAGAAAACAATATTCAAGCGGAAAATTTAACCAAAGACAATCATTTACAAAAACAAAAATTAGATAAAAGATTCATAAAAGCTGAATAGAAAAATCAAACACTGTAAAAGGAATATTTTTTAACGATTTTCTCAAACGAAATTTCCAATTTGACTAAACAGAACAATCTTTCATTAAAATAGCTAACGGAATTCAAGTCTTTTAGCCATTTCTTTCCTCGCTGTTATTAATAGTTTCCTTGTATTGGAAATGGTCTTTGAAAAGCATGTCACTATCTTTAAGTCGACAATCTCAACAGAGGAATATGAAAGATCTTTAGAACATCTACGTAAATGAATTCTGTTGACAGGCAAATGGTGTGTACGTACCACAACAGATTTACATGCAATTTGATTAAAGAATACAATCTCAGTTTGTCTCTATAAAAATTAACGTAATGGCACGCATGGATATTTTTCTATCAGGAAGTATTTGACGACGTTTCCAGTGAATTGTGGTATTAGGAAAGTTTACTAAACACAAATAGATATAAATGTCTTGAGAATAAGCAATGATGAGGAAACTAGTTGACCAATGCAACACACATACACACACATATAATAAAATATAAACGTGGACACTGAGGATAACAGCGAGCGGTGACAGCCTGTTTCATCTTTAAACGCATGAAAATTAAACGCAATATTTAGGCCATGTGAGCTGTGTTTTGGCTCGACTATTTATATATGATGAATGGTGCATTGTGGGTAGATCTATTGTATTATTCTAACAGTTATTGGATGGACAATAAAAGTTGTTTCGAATTATTCTAGAGCATAAATAATTTTTATATTTACATAGGCTCTATCCCGGATATTGTGCACTTTAACCCAAAAGTATAACATACCTTAACAGAGACACATCCCCTCTCCAGGAACCTATAAAACTTTCAATCTGACCAGGGGAATTCAGAGCAGCATGCTCCATCCAGCTCTTATCTCAAATAACAACTTAAAAGAGACTGTTGGACCAACACAAGGAATGTTAAAAGATTCATGTTAAAAAGATAAAAAGATAAACAAAATAAAAAAAAAACAAATGAAAACTACAGACAAAAGTTCATTTTCTCCATCAAGACATTCATTTCTGTAGTCCACTGCTACCAGCAAGCAGAAATATTTCTTCTCCTGATGATGGCCGAAACTAGTCGAGGAATCTAAATGAAATAATAATAATAAAAACGAAAGAATATTAATCTACAACCCAGTGTGTCTGAAGATTTTAATTTTTTAATATTTTTTGTTGTTCAATATATATATATATATATATATATATACATATATATATATATATATATATATATATATATATATATATATATATATATATATATATCAAATATGTGGTGCAATTCAATTTATATTACAATGAATCATACAAAAAGTGCAAAATCCGACGTGCAAAATTTCGGGGTAACAGCTGAGACATTACTCTGTTTATTGAACAATTTAGTTCGTGCCACATAGACTGATAAATTCCTACAAGAAAAAAATTCTCAAATTGCCTTATTAATAAAAAAAAAACGCACTCTCTTAAATTTTCAAAAAAAATCAACTTTAGCGTTGCAACTGCGCGCTCCAAAAGTTTGTATCAGTTAACATTTAACACATTTAAAAAAAAAAAAAACATATTTGGATTCGCATTATATTTTTTCGTCTCCGATGCTACCTGAATTTTACCAAAAACAAAATAATTTCCATGCCTGAAGATGAATGAATGTACAGTTGAAAGTACTTGCGTATTAAAGAAAGATCTTGTATAAGGTCTTTCTTTAATACGCAAGTACTTTCAACTATTTGTTTTTAAAAATTATAAGCTATACAGCAAGGATCATATCATTCATCGAGTGATCTGTAGGTTAATGCACCTTCAAAATTTTGTTAGCGAAGGAATTTTGCCATTTTATATCATTAACTTTACTAATCTACTTTTTGTATGAATGATACACTGTAATACATACATACACACACACACACACACACACACACACACACATATATATATATATATATATATATATATATATATAATTGTAATAAAAAACAAACCACTTTAATGTACCATTACGATAATTTATTTCACCTAAATCCTTTTTTAAGGATTCAGGATCATCAGGTAAATCTTCCAACAACGAATTGAGAAAAAAAATTGGATTAGAAATTGGTGGGTAGTGTAATTTTTGTAATTTAATAGAGGGGGTTGAGAGTGGTAGTTAAACAGACAATATAAAGTATAGGGAGGGGTTAATTTTATATCTCTCTTAAGTATGTTTTATATTGGAGTAGGAGGAGTGACAGAAACTTGACCTCTTTAGATGGTTAATAAAACGGAAATGAATTGTAGAAAATGTATACAAGTGAGTCTTACGGTAAAGAGAGAGATAGGGGGGACGGGGAAAGGGAGATGGAGTTGTTATAATTTTGTTTTAACAAAATTATGTAAAAGATAGTTTACAATGTTTGATAGAAAATTGGATGTCTGAAAAAAATTTTGCTATTAACTTAAATGTTTAATTTTTTAAGTAAATAGTTTCAGGACTAAATATAACTATTATTGTAATAAACATATTTATCTAGGACATAAAGAAATATTTAAAATCTTAATAGTTTATTCACCCGACTAATTGTATTTCCACAATATAAAAAAAAAAAAAAAAATATAACATCTTTTTTAATATTTTAAATTAATTTATGAATGTAATTTATTTATTATATTGGTAAACTAAATTAAAGATTAGGTTTCATTATTTAATAGAATTTGAGGGTAATATTAATTTTCATTTATTCATATATGCCTCACAAATGTATTCATGTGAATCCCTACATACATACGATCATTAACAAGTAAAAAAAAAAAAAAAAAAAAAAAAAAAACATTTGAGATAATTTACACAAAAATTCATTTATCCTCGTACATAAACTATATATACATTTTACAATCTTTATCTATATTTCAAAACATATATAGATTTCACAGTTAAAATTTAATTTTATCAGTGTGATTTCGGTAGTGTTTCATTTTAAAGGAATTTAGCTAATATTATTACTATTATTAATAGTCAAAGAATGGTATATTTAAATTTAAATTATCAATTTAGAAATGAAACTCCCTTCAGAAGAAAACAAAATTTAAACTATAGAATATTACAAAAGAAGGACATTACAAATTAAGAAAATAAATTAAAATGTCATTAGAAAGACCCAATATTTCATTTAAAATCAATTCATGCACGTACGCACATATATACATACACACACATATATATATATATATATACATATATACATACACACACACACACATATATATGCATACGATCATTAACAAGTAAAAAAAAAAAAAAAACAGAACCACTTATGATAATTTACACAAAAATTCATTTAACCTAATTTTTTTTCTCAATTCGTTGTTGGAAGATTTACCTGATGATCCTGAATCCTTAAAAAAGGATTTAGCTGAAATAAATTATCGTAATGGTACATTAAAGTGGTTTGTTTTTTATTACATATTAGCTCTGTCCTAACATTGAGCTCTCAGGATTTCATCCTCTTTGGATTTACCAATTCGGTTTACCAAGTTCCTTATAACTTAACTATATATATATATATATATATATATATATATATATATATATATATATATATATATATATAATATTATAAATTAATTGATTTAAAATATGGTTTTTCCGCTACACAGTTCTAACCATGTTTCAAAAATGGAAGGTCCGAATTTAATTTTGTAATTAAATTAAAGATATTAGTTCCATTTCATCCTCAAGCGAATTTTGGAGTAACTTTTAAAATTACTGGGTTTTAAAGACACAGCTAAAATCATAATTCAATGCTCTGTAAATTTACATTCAGCATTATTTTGTAAAAATAAAAATATCTATAAGAACACCGGATTATGTATCTTACTGTTCTTTCTTTTTATTTATATATATATACATATATATATATATATATATATATATATATATATATATATATATATTGCCTTACCCCGAAAGTACGACTCCAAGTTTCATGTTCATTACAATCCTCAGGTAAATTTAATGATGATGAACTAATCGTGAGTATTTTTAAAATTCTGGGTCTCGGGAAAGCAACGTAAAGTAAAGAAAATCGCTAAAAATCCATTTCGGTTATAAATTATTTCATGAATATATTTAAATATTTTCAGAAATGAAATCAATTTGTCCAGACAAAAGGAAAAGGGAACGGAAAAATTCAAAGAAAAATGAAAGGGAAATTATTTGTTAATAAAAAAGGAAGAAAGAAAAATAAAAATTTCAATACAATTTTTTTAAAAATAAATGTAGGCAAGAAAGAGAGAGGGAGTGAGACGGAAAGGGAGATGAGAAGGATAGAGAGGAGAAGGATAGAGAAGGGGGGAAGAGAGAGAGAGGAAGAGGGAAAGAAAAGAAAGGAACTAAGGAAGAATTAAAGATAGCTTATAGTCATGTCATTTCAGACATATTATTGTAACTCTTTTAATACTAATCACCCCCTCCACTCCCTTACCTAGTATATTAACGTGGTCAGCACTTTAAGGAAAAATTTGTTTCTAAGTCAACTTATCGGCTCATCTTTAATTTTTCCTAATTTCCTTTCTTTTCTTTCCCGCTGTTTCTCTTTCCCTCTCTCTCTCTCTTCCCTCTCTCTCTCTTTCCCCTCTCGCTCTCCCCCTCTCTCTTTGTTTCTCTCCTAATTTTTTTTAAAATTTTATACTGAAATTTTTATCTCTCTTTCTTCCTTTTTTTTATTAAAACATTTTTCTTTTCCTTTTTCTTTCTTTTTTCCTCTCCCTTTTCCTTTTGTCGGCACAAATTGATTTCATTTCTTAAGAAAAACTTTGGTCTGAAGAGATAAATATTTAAATATAAATGAAATAAAATATAATCGAAATGGATTTTTAAGAATTCTCTTTACTTATTATTATGATATTGCTCTGTAACTTACATTGAGCTCTCTTTGAATTAATGTCCTCCTTGGAATTATCCCTACCGTTTGCCATTTGGTGATATTTACATATATATATATATATATATGAAGAAATATAGTTTTAAGCTGTGCTATATTTATGGGATAAAGTGCTCAATATCAGAGATAGAGCGTATGTAAATATAAAAGTGAACATAGAAGTCAACACTCAGAGGCGACAGGCTGTTTCATGGTAAACGCAATCGTGCAGGCTCCCTGACAATTGCGTCCAACATGAAACAGCTTGCCGCCTCTGAGTGTTGACTTCAATGTTCACTTTTATATATATATATATATATATATATATATATATATATATATATATATATATATATATGAGCGAGAGGGAGATGGTGGATTCTAGTCGTTATCAAGTAAGACTCTTTTTTTGTGCCAAGTAATGTTTTCTCGGGTACAATGAATCTTTATACGACTGGCATGAACATGGCATTTCTATGAAGATTACCTTCAAGTCCTGAGAGATGTATGTATAAATTGATCAAGGGAAATGCTGGCTGATGGATGTAGACTGATTGATTTTCATCTGATATTTTCGAACGTCTGGACCTTTCATAGTCTT
Organism: Acanthosepion lycidas; assembly: GCA_963932145.1. Taxonomy (NCBI): domain Eukaryota; kingdom Metazoa; phylum Mollusca; class Cephalopoda; order Sepiida; family Sepiidae; genus Acanthosepion; species Acanthosepion lycidas. Next base: position 8,180,705 of record OZ010581.1, read on the forward strand.
ACCACAGTTTTCGTTACCAGAAACATTTTCAAAGGGTTGATTTTTACGTAGAAGCCTGGATTATGAAAACTTCGCGATGTGTTGTGCAGTATCTCTCTTAATATCCATTTATCATATTATAATAATCCCCCGTGATGAGGATTAGTGCGAGAACGCCAAGAGGTTTATATTTCTATCTGATTTTGGAACTGACTCGTAAGTTTCATCTTCTGCAGTCTTTCTTTGCATTCTTAAACAGAATATTTAACACGAATTAAAGCGGTAATCTTTTATGATGTTTGTTGAAAAGAAGAAATTTATAGAAAAGATTAACTTCTTGACGTCGATTCAAAGCTTAAGAATAAGAAAAAAATTTTAAGATATTTAAAAATAGATTGTTAATAAAAGAAGCGCTGAAAAGAATAAGAAAATGTATGTGTATAGGGAAATAAGTAGTTATCTCCCTTGTGCAAGAGAAATACCTACTTATCTCCCTTGCACTGATGACACGAGTTGAAATCTCTCTTATGATAATGGCGGACTGTTCGAATGACTAATGAAAAGAAAAAGGATCATTTGTAAAGACTAGGTAATAACCAACTAAAAGGTTCAAAGGTTATCAGTGTAAGGATGGACAAATGAATAAACTATAATTTCAAGACTCACATGTAAAAACCTAATAATATTACACATTAAACAAAATGGGTCGTAGTTTTTGGATGCCATGGCTAAACTACTTTTAAAAAAGAATTAAAATAATATTGTAAATCAGTCTCTAATATATTTTACCTACAAATACAAGAAACAAAAACTTCGTAGAGAAATTTAAACCACCACTAAACAAATCTTAACACCACACACATAAACACACACCATACACAAATAGTGGCCGAAAACACTAGTGGAAGCACACACACACACATGCACACACAGTATGTATGGAGAACGAATTTATATATACACACGTACTGGCAAAAGCAAATAACTAGACAGGCCACACACACACGCGCGTGCGCGCGAACACACACACAAGCCCTACACTCCATAAAAGAAGTGTGCATATATATATAATATTTCCTTGTAATAAAACAATATATATGTATGGAAAAGGAACATGTACACATACTAGCGAAAACACATACACACACGATACATAAAAAATGGAGATAAGTTTAAAAAGATACAGAGGTCATAAAAAGACCTCCTTCCTTCCTTCCTTCCTTCTTTCTGTGACTAATCCTAATTGTTTTATTACCCGTTAAGCAGAGAAACATTTTCTCCACCGGTCCAAAAAGAATTTCGATTACTACCACACACAAAATAAAATGGTTAAAGAGAAGGAAAAAATATGGAAAATAAGGTATAAAAAAAAACACATTATAACCAATTTGTGGCTTTTCTTTTCTCTTTAATACATGCATACATACATACATACATACATACATACATATATATATATATATATATATATATATATATATATATATATATATATATATATATATATATTACTAAGAAATTAATGATCGTGGGCTTTAGAAGCGTGTGTATCTTTTATAAGTAAAATTTTAAATTAAAAACATATTTAAATCTCATTTGTGAAATAATTTGCTCAAAACTATTTCTCAAAACTATTTCTCAAAACTGTTTCGTCACCCCTACTGGACGACTCTATAAGGTTGTTAATTCCTTTTAATAAAGGGAGAGAACTCTTGAGTCTTTAGTACAACGTGAAAATATCGATATTAACTGTCGAATGGTATCGGAGACGGAAAATTGTTTTCCGCCACTGGCTGGTCTGTCTGCTTAGAAAATCAGTATTCAAAGTCTTGGCTTCTACTGAGCTTGAACACTAAACGCTAGAATATTTAACTATTTCAGCCACGAGGCACAACGTTATAGACAAGAGTGGCTATTCAAAAGGCTGATTACATGAACCATTTCATTTTATGCCGAGGTACTCTGATCATCTGTCAGGTATGAAATGCAGCAACGTATTTACCCATTGGTTTTACTATCTTTAAACAGCAACACCTACCGGCAGATTCATCTGTTTAAGAAAACGATATTCTGTCTATCTCCAAGTAGGCATTATTTGCGGATCAATGATTTATAAGCTTTACGGATCCGATAAGTTCTAAAATGATCACAAATGAAATAACTGTAATGACATGTTTTAATGCGGCAATGATTAGAATGGACAAGACCTTCCAAGCTTGCATTATCTCCGTTTGTAATCTCATCCAAGACAATTTTCTGCAAGCATTTCCATATCAATCCTCTCATTCATGACTTATTTCTCTCAGCGTCCACAGACCCACGGGCATTGTACTGCGTAGCAATAATCTATTTACGGTTGTTTTTATCTCTATACCCAAGCAAATCTGTGCGTTGGCGTTAGTGTCATTGTAAGCTAACTAAAAGCGGACAAAGTACTTCCGTCAGTTTTCGGTATTTTACCGACGGGCTTTATTGGAAACTGCATTCTTTTTTCTCTGCTGTAAAAGTAGATAAGCACTTCACTTTTTCTTTAAGACAATGAGCACTGACCCAGCATTATATCTTCCATTTTATTCGAACGAACATCTCTATCTGATATGTCCAGGAAAGAGATCTATTTGTTGGAGGTAGCAAAGTAGTTGTTGACCGAGTAGAACAATCTAGCAGGTAACCGTAATGGACTGGTCCTCGTCGTAGTGGTAGGCAATAGGCGAAGACAATAGGCGTAGACAATAGGCGCCCTCCTGTACCTCCACATCAGTCTGTATTTATGGCTGACACCAGCCAATCATATTAATGTGAGGGAGAACCCAGGTGTATGCATATTCATTACATCACTATCTTTGTTGTTGCCATAAAATATTATGGGTGACACCTTCTTCAGTCTTTTGGGTTTATAAAACAACGTTATGGGGCCACGTTCTACAGTCTCTTTAGTTTATAGGCGACACCTTCAATCTCTGTTTTATATTGCATCTGATGTTGTCCTGATAAGTTAGAAGCCATTGTCAAAATGTAAGATAAATAACACGATCCGAATTAATAAAGTTTGCAATGAAAGAAAATGGTGAAAAAGATGAAACAGCAAAAATCATGCAAGCAAGCAAGCAAAAAAAAAAAAAAAAAATTGGTAAGACAAAAGAATTTACAAACTATGAATTGGTATTTGTACACAAAAGCAAGGCCAGACAAGCGAACGCAGTAGGTCTGTCTAGTAATTGAAGCAGATCTGAACTCATGTCAAAACGCAAGCCGTCCCATTTTATTGGCTAAGAAAAATATCCCAGCATGCATATTTGTGTCCTTCTGACTATAAGAGGGGGAGGGGAAAATTTTTACCCTCATTCCCCCAAACTTGGGAAATCAACATTAATAATGCATTAAAACAATTGCCCTGTCGGTTGGGACTGTAGAATACGCCGACTACACCTCTACGGAGGGGTAAGATCCTCCCCACCAATGAAGCCACCTGTTTGTCATAGGTGGCTACCAGTAATGCCTGAAGATGGTAAACTTGAATCTGAGAAGTCCATGACGCGGATATATAAGGAGTCATGTGCCGAGCAAAACTCACCTTTGATCAATATTTGGGCTAGACGAGCGGTCGGAGAAGCTCGGTTCGATCAATCAGCTGGTCATGTCAAGCTCGAACACCTACATAATTAAGCCCGACATTGTCTCACAAGCTGATCACACAACGATCTAACAAATAAACCATTATTATTTTAAAAGTGCTGGAAGGCGGTAGCTGAGGGTTAATCGAGTCGAAAAGAAAAGAAAAAACTTTGACCACTGTTTCTTATTAAGCTAGCAGTTTTTTATTTTATTTATTTATTTTTTAGGTACCGAAGTTCAAAATTAACAGCGTCTCAAAATCTTCTCTCAACGAGAGAATACTATTGGGACACTATAAAGTGTCACTGGTTGTATTTGAAAGGGTTAATGAGGCAGTACTGAGACACTAATAGTATGAAAAGGATTAAAAGGGTTCATGTGAAAACCTTGTATTGAATTTGGAGAATTGGAAGAGTTGAAAACGTTAAGGTGAGAACATGAATTGATATAAAAGGAGATGAACAACAAATAATATTTGGTTTGGTTTAGTTTGTTTTGTTTGGTTTGGTTTGGTTTGGTTTGGTTTGGTTTACGGCATATCAACCTCAATGGGTTATTTAATGTCGACAAAATTTTTATTACTGGTAATATGCTTTTCTTCAAAAATCTATTTCTGTGAATATTTTTCCTTAAAGAAATCTATAGCTGGTAATATTTTTTTTCAAAGAATGTATAGCTATTTGTATTGCTAGTACTTTTTTTTAAGTCTTGCTGACAATAATTCTTCCTTCAAAAATTATTGCTGGTAATATTTTTTTATTACAAAGTATTTCTGGCATTAAAACCTATTTTTACACAAGTTAAGGTGTCAACTATTTACCCATAGCTGGGACCCTAACAGGTGCTACCACCCCGGGTCAGGATGGACCTGGGAACACCAGCAATTAAGAGGTGGTTCCACGCTCCTCAAAACCTCCTGATCAGAGGCCTTGCTGTTGGATGTAGTTTAACATCTTACGCAGGACGCGGTTGTAGTTTATCGTCATACCCAAGACGGGCAACAAATAATGATTTTTGATTTTTAAAACTAAAACAAAATACGTACATTTTTGTAATAAAACGTAACTACATAATGATCCAAGGTTACGACTAAAAGGGATATAAATCTCAATAGTAGAAGAATACAAGTCCTTGGGAATAATTCTCGACAAGAAACTAACGTTCATACCACACCTAAAATATCTGAGAACAAAATTCAACAAAACATTACAACTCTTTAGAGTGGTGATTAAAACATTAGTGAGCCGACCGGCAAACGCCGCTCAAATTATACAGAACATTAATTTCATCCAGCTGGACTAGGGTATCTACATATAATAATCTGTAAGGAAATCTTATCTCAAAATACTTAACGTCACCTATAATGAAGGTTTGAGATTGGCACTTCAATTATTTAAAATATCTCCTCATGTAGAAACAAACGAACCTCCACCAAAACTTAGCCTAGATAAACTAGCATTGCAATATTATATAAAACTATAAACACGCTCCTCTAACACTGGATACAATATCACATTCGATCCAAAATACAGAAATCGCTTATGACAAAAAGAAAAAGGCATAAAATTCTTTGGACTTCAGATGGAACACATCATTCAAGAATCTAGAATCCATAAGAAAATCATACCAAATATAAAATCTTGGACAATAAGAATACTTTAAATAAATCTAAAACTCTGCAAATGTCATAAAAGAAGTACGTATCCATTTATATTCCAAGAGGAATTAGAAGAAATCAAAATCATTTATCGCAAAAATCTTCATGGATGGATCAAAATGCAAAAATGGAACAAGATGTGTAGGAATTAACAAGAAAATTAAAAAGAGAGACATCTGCCTAAAGAAAGTTCAATCTTCAAGATTGTACAATTGACCTTGCACACAACTTCATCTCTAGAAACAAAAATTAAAAAGAAAATATAATATTTTCTGATTCCCTATCAGTTATAACAGCAATAAAAAGTAAAACAAACTTGAAAATATACTGCAAGTATAATTGCTACGCATTTGTCCAACAATAAAGAAATAGTCCCAATCCACATCGGAATTAGAGGAAATGATAAAATCAGATATAGCAGCAAAATCTGCCCAACCCAACAGCTTCTTCTCACGCACTTCCCGACAGTGGAACTCCCTTCCTTTAACTTACTTCTTTGCTAATTATAATCTTCAAAAATTTAAATGCAATTTCAATCGATATCTTCTGATGTATTGATCGTGATCCCTGTCCTTCTCTTTATCCTTTCCTCAAACAACCCTCTTTACTCTTAATCTCACTCTCAATATGCCTCTCTCTCTCTCTCTCTCTCCCTCTGTCTATCTATCTATCTATCTATCTATCTCTCTTCACTCTTACTTTCACTCTCTGTAACCCCTTCCGTGCAATGGTTCTCCCGCCTTGCTTGGGGTGAAATGCAAAAAAAAAAAAAAAAGATAATTTCAGGATCCCTTTTACGGAACCTAAAAATTAAAAACGGTTACATTCAGCAGAAATGGCAGAAGCACTGAACTGACGACACAAATAATAAGCTTCTCAGAATCAAACCAATTCTAGGTGAATGGAAACAGATGTCTAGAACAAAAAGAAAAGATGAAATAATGCCACCATGACAACACATAGGCCCCACGTACTTCACCCATTCATACTTGTTGAAGAATAAAGATCAACCAACATGTAAAACAAGCTGCAATCATGGTGGAAGACATTTTAACTGAATGCACTCCATCCTTTTAAGACATAAATGCGACAAGGGAACCAACATGAGAAAACTATTTGAAAAGACTGAAATCGTGAATATAATGTCATAACTTAAAGAAATAGGTTTCTAGCAAAATATATAACACCTACAATAAATCATCTGCAAGCTGATACGTTTATCCAGACAAGTATAAAATTATGTATATATGTAGTTGAGGGCATAAAATAGCTTCCAAAATATGTGCAGTTGAATCAATAAATTAGTTTAAAATATATTTATATTTCGGCTTCAAATAATCCATTCAGATTGATATGACGATAAACTAAAACAAGTAAACCATATGTCTGAAATTAAACTGACAAACATTCTTGGTTCTTTTTGATCAAATTTGTTTTTATGTATGCACACACACACACATACATATATATATATATATATATATATATATATATATATATATATATATATATATATATATATATATATATCTGTATTTCTGAGACGAGGTATTATGTACACTGTTTACATTATTCGGACTATTGTCCTCATCTTTGTTACGATATTTATCACAACGTTTCGGCCGTTCTACCCCAGCGAGCGAAATAAAAGGTTCAGTTCGACATTCCAACCACCCGAAGAAGGCCGGAGCGTACAAAGGCCGAAACGTTGTGATAAATATGGCAACAAAGATGAGGAAAATAGTCCGAATAACATAAATAGTATATATATATATATATATATATATATATATATATATATATATATATATATATAGTGTATTGAGACAGCATATCATTATTTAAACGTATATTGTTAAATATAACAATGAATATGTATTATGTCTGATCATGAGCCGTTCTAAATTTCGTATGTTTGCTTTAATTTCGGGTGAAAATAAAGACAAATACTGTTCATGATTTGAAAATTTGTTTATTAAGTTGGTCCTTAATCTAACCTTTCGACTCACCTAAGCCATCTTCAGATCGCTGTGCGGACATTTAAACAAAGATATTCAACATCAAAAACGCTATTCTCTTAAGTTCACATAAAAGATTGCTAAGACGCCGTACCACGTGAAAGAATGAAATATTAACAACAGAAAGATATGTCTAGATGCAATGTAATGTGTTGCGACTAGTTTGAAATATATATATTTATAAACGAGTTTGATTAAAAAGAAAAGATGAGGCCTGTCTGTTTGGATTTTTAAAGTTTTATTTTTTTGTTTCCCCAATACACACACACACACACACACACACATATATATATATATATCATAAATTAACTGTGCGAAAAACATATTTTAAATCAGTTAATTTATAATATTTATGCTCTGTAAATTTACATTGAGCACTGTTTTATAAAAATAAAAAATATCAAGAACACTGGATTATATATATTACTGTTCTTTATATATATATATATATATATATATATATATATATATATATATATATATATATTATTAATTGATTTATTTAAAATATAGTTTTTTCACTACACAGTTCTAACCATGTTTCAAAAATGGAAGCTAAAAGCTACGTATTTAATTTTGTTATTAAATTAAAGACATTAGTTCCATTTCATCCTCAAGCGATTAATTTAATTACAAAATTAAATTAATTTAATTACAAAATTAAATACGTAGCTTTTAACTTCCATTTTTGAAACATGGTTAGAACTGTGTAGCGAAAAAACCATATTTTAAATAAATCAATTTATAATATTAATGCTCTGTAAATTTACATTGACCACTATTTTGAAAAAATAAAAATATCTATAAGAACCCCGGATTATATATCTTACTGTTCTTTCTTTATATATATATATATATATATATATATATATATATATATATATATATATATATATATGACATGAAGATTACGTTTGAGCATGAAACAGACTGATGTCTCTAGATGTTGACTTCAATATCGACTTTTATATTTACATACGCTCTATGACTGATAGTGAGCACCATAAAACTCTATTTTGATATATATGTAGTCGGGTCAGCATTTTAAAAAAACCTCGTTCGAGCAGTTACCATTAAAATATTTGTAGAACTGTGGAGCCACATCACGTCGGCGAGAAAGTATCTGGAGGCGAGATGCCTGGTTAGGATCAATTATATTGCAGACCCTACTCTGGATTTTGTCAAGAATCTCGAAATGTACAGTAAGAACACCATATCAGATATGGCAACAGTATTCATTACACAACCGAATGGTAAATCTATAGATGTGCAGATGGATTCTAAGGAGAAAGGGGTTTTGTCACGACTCTATGAATCAAGCTTCCTTGCAGCAGACGTAGCAGTTGACTCCCTATTGTCGTTCCACTTCATGACAATGGAAAACATGAGGCCAAGAAGGTTTAGATCTCCTGGAGTTCAGCATCAGACATCTCGATGGTAGGCAGAAAAAGTTCTCCGTGGTGATTAAATGAATTCAGTTTTGTTTTAGAGTCGTTGAAATTTACAAGTCATTTCTTGCCCCAGTTAACCACTGATTCGAGGTCCTTTTCAAGCGTCGTTTACTTTGTCGGACCTGTTGGATTTGCTATTAAGGCAGGGGTGAATGGAATAAATACCTAGTCTGAAACTGATGACATCAGGGAGATCATTGAGGAAGATCAGAAACAGTGTAGGTCCAAGGAGAGACCCCTAGTGTAACCCTGCGATCTGGAAGCATGTCCGTTCAATATGACCTTCATTACTTGATTGGTTAGGAATGAGTCGATTATGCCAAATATACCTCCATACTGTAGTCCTCGAGCAGGCGTAGAAGGCCAGCATATCAAATCCAGTCGAACGCCTTCAAGATTAAGGGAAAATTGTGTGAAAAGCGAAGAAAAGAAATAATCTTCAAATACAGCTCTAAAATTTAAATAATTTTATTGTTGAGTATAAAAATAATCTTTGTTTTCTTTCACGATGAAAGAACCAAGTTACAAAGTTCCTCGCAGACATAGTTCAATGAAAAATGATTTGCTTTTTTTTTTTACAATACGAAAGAAATGAGTTGTGTTAATATGAGTGAAAGGATGTATGCGAATACTTTACGGGAAATTTACGCTATTTTATGTATGCGCCTAATCACCAAGCTGTCAACGGTGAATATTTGTACTGCTTCTACAATTATGCTTTTTTATATATTCCGCTCGTATTGATTTCGAGTTGTATGAATTAATTTAAAAGCGAAAATTATTTACAAGATTAGTTTCAGATTCCAGTATTGTTTATATTCCCGGCCAAGAAAACTGAAATCTGATTAATTTATTTACGTTACAGTATTTATAAGAAAAATAAATAAAGTTAAAGAAGTTAAAAGATTTACTAAACTCAGAAGTTTTATTGTTTAATAAATATATTTTCCAATTTTTAATATCTATTTTTAGGAGGGAAGATATCGTGAGCTTTCAACTTTTCATGACCGACAACAGGAATGAAAGCTTGAACGGCAATTGAGATAACGTCGCTGATTGTTTCACAAATGCTAATGTGGAAATTCGAATATGGAGCTCGCGTGGACCTACTTTTGCACAAAATTGAGGCAATTTCTGTGATACTACTTTTGAACAGAATTGAGATTTTTAGTGATATTACTTAAATCTATTGAATTTTTTACAATCTTTGACGGGGTTCCAATAATCTAGAGCCACAGTCCAAGATTAGCCATTCTTTATAGATAAGTTCAGAGATGTGTGTTAACACGTCGGCGGTAAGCCTAGCGAAATGGACGCTATATTGGAGGTCGTGCGATGTAAGATGCTTTGCCAGTTCGTCATTGATTAGGGCCTAGAATACTTTACCGAAAAGATTTAACGGACTAATAGGGCGATAATTTAAAGTGTCACGGCGTTTCACATACTTCTTACAAACAGGAACAACGGATGAGGACTTGCAACATGCTGAAAAGCAGGAAGCAGCGTTGTAAAATCTGCAAAGAGCAGGAACCATCCCAGGAGCACATTTCTTTAGGACGACGGCAGGGATGCCATCGCATACACATGCCTTGAGGGAGTCTAATTTAGAGATGATGCCGGAAACCAGTGACGGGGTTCTGCGTATGTCATTCAGTGTAGCCTCCGTTCTTGAGTGGAAATCTAGAAGAGGTAATCCAGATGAGTCGAGAGTGGAGTTGGAAGAATTTTTTTAGCCGAATTCATTTAGAGTCTTTTACTTTTTTGTCTCCATCACTTTTGTAAGTAGGTATTCTACACTTTGATATCTGCCAAGAATGGTGAAATGTTGTAAGAGCCAGGGCACAAATTTACTGTAGATGACTTTGCGATTAAGTCACTCTCTAGATATTTACGCTGTAGTGAATCATTTTCTCCTTTGATCATGTTAGCATATTTTAAATCAAATTTGTGATCAGTCTCGTTACGGTTAAAACCTATGCATTTGATGTATTATTTTGTAAAATGACCGTTTTGTATTTATATAATCATTTATTTAGATTTCTCGAGGTTTCACTTATGTATTTTTCGTGACAAATATTACTGGTGATGGAGTAAACTTCTCCTTCAGGTTTTACGCTATTGTTTTGTTTAGTATTTACTAAAACTTTTATTGTTTTGGATGTAGTAGTAACGATTTTTATGTTGAGTTTAGATATTTTTTGATTCATTGGTGTTTTTCAGAAGTGGCCGTTTTTTGTTTTGGAATGTTTTGTGAGCCTTTTGTTTCGAATTGATTATAGAATAATAAGCGTGCTGGGGAAGTTTGAATGTGTTTTCAATGTACGTCTTCTCTTCGTGTAAATAACCCGGGCTGCATATTCTTAGTGCTCTATGGTAGAATCCGATGATTATGCCAAATTTTATTTTGTTGTTATGATGGGAACAGAAATTTATTAGGTCATTTTTATTGGTTATTTTCCGGTGGACACCGAGTTTTAAACTGTTCTTAATACGCTGTAGTTTGGTATCTAAGAAGGGTAGGGAATTGTGTTCATCC
>OZ010581.1:8194460-8259460 GCA_963932145.1 Acanthosepion lycidas
TTATATATGTATTATAAACCTAATAGACATTGAGTCGAAGCGAGCAAAGACATGAGAATTCAAAGACATAACGAGCACTGACAACATTTAGAAAACGGGAACAATGAAAACATTGAATTAGAAAAGACAGTAGAAGAGGCATAATTGTATACAAGTACAGTTACCCACTGCCAATATAATCAAAATGGATTTTGAACTCCTTTTTGAAAACGTCTAAAGTATTCCACTCATTTACCTTGAAAAAGAATATTTACGTATATTCACGTGATAGAGCAACGGTTGAATTTCCAATGGGTGTTGTCTGGTGGATTTATAATTGCTTTTAGTAAAATGTTTCTGGAAACCTATGTCACCAATCGAATTTTCTATTCTAAATACCTCTATTAAATCAATCCTAAAACTTTGATTGATTGAATTCTTCAAGTTCTCCCTAGCAAGGCGGCAAAGCCACTAAGACATAAGGGTTTACAATGTGTGGAAGAAATATTACTAAACAGAAACATTACTAATGAGCGAGTACAGAAGAAGAGTAATCAGGAGGACAGTAAATAGTGATTGACATTGCATTTAAATGTTTGAACATGAAAGTCGGCTGGAAAGCATGGAGCCGGAAGACGGTCCCACAAGCGAGAAGTGCGAGAAAGGAAACTGTTAGCATAGAATACCTCATTGTCTCTATGAAAATCCTAACTAATCCCCATATGTACAATTCATTGTCTGTGGGGGGAGGGGAATAAAACAATAATTTAAAAACTTGCCCCAATGAGTACCCTGACGAAGAGCTCATCCGAACAGTTTTCATGGAAGTATTTATAGAAAAGGTACGGGGAGGCAACTTTACTGCGGTGGGAAAGTGACGGAAGCGGAGGCGCCAGATCATGACCAATAATATTGCTGATTCCTTAGATTTTATCAATGATGTTTAAATATGTGGCAGACCATATCTGGCAGCAATATTCTAAGCCTAGATAAATGGTAGACTTATAGATATGTAAAACAGATTCAGGAGAGAAAAATTGTCTAGTACAACAGGGTGAGCCAACTTGCTTAGTAGATGATCTAACAATGGATTCAGTATAATCTTTCCATTTCATAAAATTTTCTAATTTATATGTATATTTCCAGCGAAAATGTTTTATTTTTAAGAATAGAATCCACTGTTTAGTCTCCCTAAATGTTCAGCAAACATCGATGAAATGACAATGAATGCATTTTTACACAGAGAGGACTTCTTTGATACACCTCTGCACCGTAAGTATTTTCATGGCAAACGCAATTTTGCCAGACTGTAATGAAAAGGTAAAAGAAAATTATGGGCTATTGATTAAGGCATTCAACTTTTAATGTTATGCCACTAACATTTGGCAACGATATAATGAAATAGACGCATTATTTTCGGAGTGCCATTAGAAATATTCAACTTTCATTTATACAAATTAAAATAATTGTGTGAAAAAATACTTGTATCTCTTGAATCAACTCATTCTGTAAATTGGCAGTTGAACCATAATGCTGCAATATAGTAATTCACAATAATGTATAATCTGAACAGAATTAAGACCAAAAGCAAAAAGTCATCAATAGCAGGGCAAATTCACGAACTGTAAGGAAAGTCAGAAGTGTCACCCTACTTGTGGAAGTCAACAACAAAAAAAAACAAGCTGATATTATGCTCAAAATGAAGGCTTTCCATAAATTGAAATTATAAATCACATCCACATGAAAGACTGAACACTTGAAAGGGAGTTTTCAGAAATAGAGAGATATTCCTGTCTACACCAGAGAAAATAGATGTAACCTTGGGAAAGCAAGGGGTTACTAACTGTGGAAGAATAAGAATAAAAAGGGGAGATCAGCGAAAACTAACATATACATATATCGTAACATTTAATAAACCTGCAATCCCAAAAGAAATAAAAATTGGTTTTACAATTGAGAGGGTCTAACAATACATTCCTAATCCCTTGAGGTGTTTCAAGTGTCAGAAATATGACCATCTCAAGGAGAGTTGCATAGGACACCCGGTATATGCGAAATGTGGTTATAAAGACCCGGATCATATTGTACTCATGATAATAAATGCGCTTATGGTCAAGAAAACCATCCGATCCTCGTGAAATCTTGCTACATATATAAAAGAGAGAAATAAATCTTGGAGGTCAGGCCAATTAAAGATGTATGCATCCCAAAAGCGAGGAAAATAGTTTATTTCTCTAAGAAACGCCATTCCTATGCCAATGTAGCGAAGTCGAATCTAACTGGCAGCAATAATAACAAGAAAACAGGCAAATAGAGAACGTACACGTCTGAAAGCTGCCAAACAGAAATAGAAAAATTGCAAGAGACCATTTTACACCCACATGCTGTGGCTCAAGTGCAGACTGTACAAAACACAAAATCCACCCCCACAAAGTAAACAAAAATCACAAACCTCACCAATCTATCCACCAAATTTCTATCTATAAAAGGCAAGATGTATGTGTGTGTATGTAACGAATGCACGCCCGCAATTTTCGACGGATTTGCACCAAAATTTATATGCACATGCTCCAAGTTAGCAAAAAGGCCAAGAACGACTTTGCATTTCCCAACTCACATCGATAGTGGAAATAATTGATTTTTTCATGCTTCTACGGCACTTTTCATGTAGTTTGCGGCCATTTTCTACTGACCAGAGTGTGAGCCTGTAGCTGGCTGCCACGAATAGGCAGGAGTATTCTATTGGCCAGCGTGAGAGCCAACAGCTGACTGACACGAATGTTAACTAGCATGCTAGCATGCAAAAAAAATCAATAGCTGCATTCGTCACAAGTGGGAAAAATTTAAATCTGCATGGCACTTTACTCCAATTGGCTCATTCGCTTGCTTAAACTCAACGTTGATTCTGATTCCGCAGAACTGGGTTGGGTGTGAAAAAGTATATGGTGTTAACATTCTTTTTTTCATTCGGTTTTTCCAGTTACGAGTCCTTTTTTTAAAGCTGATCATTTTGTGTTCATTTTGTTTAGTTCTTTTTTTGTAACAGATTTAATGTTTAGTATAGGGCTTAGAAAAAATTCGCAGTGTGAAATAGGCAAGAAGTAAGGCATGTAGCAACATCAGCACGGCAAAGGGCACTCCTTTAAAGGCAAGGAAGGGCAAAAATATTTTAAGTCAAGTGATGGCAATTGCTGTATGAGTCGTAATCAAGCACGGGGAACGCCGGGCCATGCTGCTAATCTAAAAATGAACCTCTCTGAAAAGTCCCCAAAAGTCAACCAACAAAAAAACACTTTTGGCACCCACACAAAACAGATTCGAGGTACTTAAGAGAGTGAATGAAACGCCACCTAAAAAGATTTAAAAAAATAAAAATAACAAAGTGTCAATCTCAAATAAAAATAAAAACATGTGATAAAAAAATATTACAATGGAACTGTCGAGGTTGAAAGCTAAATTTCAATGGATTGTTCTTGATCAATGTGGATGCGTTGTGCACACACATCCGTCATAGCTCAAGCAATGGCTTTCAAACATGGCGGTGTCGAAACACTCTTTCGGGGTTGTCTGCTTTGTAACTTTAATGTGCGCTTGTCCACAGCCGCATCAAGTCAGCGAATATGTAAAGCCTTTTGAGATAATGCTACGTTCTAGAAGTTCAGGTCGAAAGATTTGTCCCTTTTTTGTTGAACCCCACAGTGTTCATCCACAGGTCCTGGATGATGAGGCCCTCAAGGCGGTCATAGAGGAGGACAACAGTCAAACCTGTACTGAGTTTGCCGAACGCTTCCAGGTTTCTGATTAAACAGACTTCACCTGCACCGCACAGGGAAGGCTTAATAATCGAGTACCTCACACACTGTCCGAAACCAATAAGCAAAAACACCATTTCTCGTTACATTCTCGGCACTCTAACGTAGCCATATTTGATCGAGTTCTCACCAGTGACGAAAGGTTGGTTCTGTATGACACTCCTAAGCGTGCTAGACATTGGTTGTCACCGCGGGACACCGTGTGTCACACCACAAGACCACGTCTACACTCACGCAAGATCATGTGCTGTAACTGGTGGACTAGTGGGGCACTATGAACTGCTACCATCGGGTCAAACCATTACGGCGAATCTGTACTCGCAATATTTGGAACGCGTGGAACAGGCACTGAAGCAAAAAGAGCCAGTATTGGTTAATCGGTTAGAATTAGAAATCTCAATTAAAATTTCACATAATTCAACCGGAGGAGGTCCATTATGAAATCTTAAAACAACTCCCAAAAGAATCATTAAATTTTTTATCAAAATTTACAATGATATCTAGACAGGTTTCCTGAACAGTGGCCACAGATAACTATCCTAGCGATTCCTAAACCGGGAAAAGACAATTTCGAACCTTCAAATTATAGACCGATTTCTTTTACAAGTAGTTTATGTAAAACCTTAGAGAGAATGGTGAATAGTCGATCAATTTGGTACGTGGAGTCCAACAAATTAATGACTGACTTACAACTTGGCTTTCAAAAAAAAAAGAAGGACAATGGGTCACTTGGTTCGTAGCTGCAGGGAAGTCCACGACGGTGCGAAATGGAGTGCCGACGACGAAACGCTGCCCCCTTTTAGGGGACGACGGCGACACAGACGACGAGCGAACGCCGCTGGCCACCGACGATAGAAACGCTGCTGTGACACCGCATGAACTGTATCGCCTTTAGACCGCGCGCGACGAACAGAACGCGGATGTCAAATCGGGTGGCTCATTCGCGGACGCCGCCGCGTGCGAAGCGACAGCAGCCAAAGTGGATGCGCACGGTGAAAACGAGCTCCACCGACGCGGACTGCGACGACCACGGCCGTCGCTTTATAAAGGAAACAATTATAAGCAAAGAGCACGTGGCTACTGCATTCTTTGAATTGAAAAAGGCTAACGAAAGTACCCTGAAATATGAGATCATGAAAGATCTACATGACCTCGGACTAAAAGGTAGGCTACCTGAATTCATTAATAACTTTCTTTTAAAGAGACATTTTCAGGTAAATATTTGATCTACTCAATCCGATCTAAAATCCCTAGAAGAATTGATACAAGGGAGTATATTGTCAGCCACATTGTTTAATATTAAAATAAATAACATTGCAAAAAAATTCACTCGAAGCATATAATGGATCTTTCTACGTAGATGGCTTTATTGTATGTTATCGTTCCAAAGATATCCAGACCATAGAAAGGAATCTGTAGCAATGCATAAATAAGGTCAACAGATGGGCAACAAATAATGGTTTTCGATTTTAAAAACTAAAACAATATACGTGCATTTACGAAACTACATAATGATCCAACATTGCGAGTAAAAGGGACATAAATCTTAATGGTAGAATACAAGTTTTTGTTCCATATTTTCGGTGTGGTATGAACGTTAGTTTCTCATCGAATATTATGCCGCTTAAAACAACGAACTAACCAAAGAGTTTTTTGGGTGTAAGCAGTGATGACCTCAAAAGGACGCAGCTTCTGATATTTTTTTATAAAATTATGTAGAATCAATTTATTCACCTTTTTTTCCACTTTTTCTATCACAGCTAAATGTGAATAAAGTCATAAAGGAAAAACACAGATTTTACTGAGCTCTTTCGAAATATTCTAACGTTGATTAGTGTTCGATCTCTTTTCGAATAGTCTCAACTAGTGAATTTTCTATTTTTCAATTCTTTATTTGCAATTCCTTCCCTAAATGAGAAATTAATTTTTCTCCATGCTTCCTGATATATATATATATATATATATATATATATATATATATATATATATATATATACTAGTAGAAAATTTCATAGTCGAATAAGCCCCTTGCGATTTCTACGACAACGAAAATCCCCTATTGCATCGTTAATTATTTGAACTTGCAATAGCAATCATAAGAATGAATGCAGTTCATTATTTAAAGAAGAGGATACAAATAAAAAAAAAATTGAAAGTGACACGTTTTTCAATTTCACCGAAGCAGACGTTAAAGTATTATCACCTCATTGATCTTCTCTTTCTTTCATTGAAACGTCTCTGATATCTCTTTCCCGTCTTTCCTCATGGTCAAAACGGAATAGTCCATTATTTATTAGGTATTGACATGGTGTAACGTACGTGCTGACTAAATAAAGACCGATCAGAAATATAATATAGGTTTTCCTATCTTAATTTTCTGATGAATCTTAATTCTTAAGTTATGTTATTCCTAAAAAATTATGTAGAATCAATTAGTGTAATAGTTATTGACATATCAAATGGAATCGGAGAACAGGGTTCAATTTCTTAGTCTGGTTCCTTCGATGATTTTTTTTAATCACTTCATCCGAAACAAGGCGATAATGCCACTCAGACGCAAGGGTTTACTAGATGTGAAAGAGAATGAGAAGACTTTAGAAGAAATCGGAAACCCAGTCCTAAACAGGAAACAAGGAATAAACATTTACTCTTGTTCAAAAGCCCGAAAGGGGCGTGAAGACGCCTTGTCCCCACCCCAAGACATGGGCTAAAAAGGATGATAGACCTTGTTCTGTAGCCTTGAGTGGCTGTCAGTCTACAGTGGTTCCCAAACGGTTCAGCGTGCTTCATAAGTACAGCGGAAGAGGATAGCAGGTGAGGCGGGATGACAGAATGACAATCAAATATTTAGAGACAGCTTAAAAAAATTAATATACCAAAAATAAATATGATTTCAAAATTTAAAATATTATTATGGATTACTTGTAATTGCATGTATGAGTTCCAGTGTAAATAGTTATAAATAATTATTGACTGACTTTATCATTGTGATAATTTTGCATTTTATCAAGAATTAACAATATAGTAACTAGGCTCTGTAAATTGGAGGAGAGAGTTATCAATGATAATGTTCTTCCTTCGAATCCGCGGTTAACTCCCTTTAACTCACTCTCAGTTTTTTTTAATTTTTAAATGTACTTTTTATTACATAAAATTTTGTGAGGTGCAAGCAAATTTTCAATAAGCTCATGGCGAGTTCTACGAACAATAAAATTAATATTCGTAGAAATTCCCCTATCACATCATTAAATATTTCAATTTAATAACTTTAACAAAATATTGCAATAACAATCATATATACGAATGCTGGTCTTTATTTTAAAAGTAAAGAGATACAATTGAAATCATTTGAAATTGACAATTATTTTTCTATTTAACTAAATCATACGTTAAACACTTCTATCTTTTTATTTATTCTATCTTCACGTTGAAACCAAGAATTGTCTCTAATATTTTTGTCTTCCCACGCGATCAAAACGAAATAGTCCATTATTTATGAGGTAATGAGACGATGTAACGTACGTACGTACGTACGTACTAATTAATGAAGTAAGGTAGGCACAGATAGAATTATACTAAAATGGCCGTTGTGCTTGTCCTATGTATTTTCGATAAAAAAAAATACAAGGCATGCAAAAACAGACCTGAAGCACTACGTCACAACGGTGAAATAACGAGATATACACTGTTAAATGATGCAATATAATGCATATTGTGTCAAAGAACCTTAGTTCAAGTTTACACTCCTTTACAAGTTCATCGATAAACATCATTAAATACGTCACGCCTCCCTTCTGGAAATATACACCTTGCCATCTACACAATGTAATGACTGACAACCGCTTTCTAGCGGTATTATTTAGTCTCACAGAAATCTAAATTTCGCGCCTGTTATTCCAGAAAAACTCAAGAATAATCTCCATATATGATTTTATAAAATTAAAAAATATAAGTGATTAAATCTTTTATTATCTTATTTTGTTTTAACGGTTAAATATGTTTTTTCTGCAAGACTCAAAATCGTAAAATAACTATTAGTAGATGCCTTGTAAGCGTGTTCGCGTCACAGACAAATTCACTAATATAATGAGTTTGATTCTCACAGAGTGTCCCCGTAACTGACCTTGTGCCAGACTAAGCTTTGTAACTATCAGTAGATGCTGAAATGTTCCTTCTTATTACATAATCTATTAAGATGCGCATAAATAGAACTAGATATTCACGCATGCTCAGAGAGAAACGCATTAACGCGCATGTTCAGAAGAACTAACGCCCCTTCCAAGAAAACATCCTTGAGCTTACATTGTCACCATAATTAATGAAAGGTAATCTGTTGTATCTCATAACAAAACACATTAATGAATGTTTCATGTTTAAAATGAATAAAACCATTTTACACTATCTTCCTTTTTGTTTTCATGAAGGGAAAAAAACACGTTCAGACCTATAGTGACGGTTATTTTCAGAATTTTATAAATCGAAATTTTTGGTTTAGATCGAGTATCATAATCCTTCATTTTATTTATTATTATTTATTTGTTTATTTTTTGTTTTAGACTCTTTGTATTATCAGATGATTTTTCGAAAATTGTTTTCAGCGCTGAAAAACCCATTAAATTTAATCGCTTCTCTCCCCCGTGTCTAACAGCAATTCTCAAAAGATCGATGCGTGGCAAAAATATTAAAAGGAAAACAAAGCATGACTTGACAGAAAAATAAATTGACTGCCTGTTTTTTTCCTTTTTAATAATGAGTAATAAAAATAATAAAAGCAGGGAAGAGGTCGTTTTATTAAAATAATTAAGGTAACACACTCAGTCTGGTTTCAGGTTAGCCATATTTCCTTCTGTTATATTTTGTTTTTTATTCACGCGTTCAATTTCTCCCTCAAGAAACAATTAATGAAGAAACTGAATTTTTCTTTTTTATTAAAGGTTTTAAAAATGGAGTTATCCATTTATAATTGAGAATGCATCTTTGTTTTTTGTTATTATGTCTATTTTATGAATTTTAGATTCCGCGTTTAACTTTCAGCCAGTGTCGGCTGCTTTTATTTATACAAATTGTAAGGAGGACTCCGGCAGGTGAGATTAGCGTAATGGTTATTGGCATAGAAAATGGAACCAGGTTCAATTTCTTAGTCTAGTTCCTTTTTTAATCACTTCACCCGAAGCAAGGCGATAATGACAATCAGACAGAAGGGTTTACTGGATTTGAAAGAGAATGAGAAGACTTTAGAAAGAATCGGGAACACAATACTGTTCAAAAGACGCGAAAGGGGTGAGAAGACGGTTTCTCCTCACCCAAGCTATGGGCTAAAAAGGATGATAGACCTTGTTCTCTAGCCTTGAGTAGCTGTTAGTCTACAGTGGTTCCCAAAAGACTACGGCGTACCTCATAAGTGATGCGGAATAATTACAATCAAACATTTAGAAACAGTTTCAAAAATTCATATACCAAAAATAAATAGGATTTCAAAATTTAAAATATTCTTATGGATTACTTGTAATTGTATGCATGAGTTCCAGTATAAATAGTTATAAATAATTATTGACCGATTTTATCATTGTGATATTTTTGCATTATATCAAGTATTGAGAATATAGTAACTAGGCTCTGTAAATTGGAGGAGAGAGTTATCAATGATAATGTTCTGATTTTGAATCCGCGGTTAACTCCCTTTAACCATCTCTGTATTTTTTTGTTTTTTTTTATTTTTAAATGTACTTTTATCATATAAAATTTTGTGAAGTGCGAGAAAATTTTCATTCCGAAATGCGACATAGAGAAAAAAGTTTAGGAACCACTGGTCTAGTAGAAGGAATATTCAGAATTCAAAACCTTTGAGAAGGCAACGAGAAACCACACCACTGACTGTTCAATGATGTAATGGCAATTTACCTGATAATAAAAAGGGGAATGTGTGGAGAGCCATTATCGCTTACGTTCTAAGAAAAAACATGGCATTTTACAAAATGGCTACTTAAGTTTAGCCAAGAAGACGACTAAATGGGAAAAATGGGGCTTCGGAAGCGTTTGCAGCGCTTATCTTTCAAATGGAGGTTGCTCAGCTTTTAAAATACTGCTTTTTAATACGCAACTACTTCAGCCAGTTTTTTTTATATATATCAGGTCACACTACGAGTTATGCTAGAATCATGTAAACCAAATCTACCTACCACATGATCGGGTAGTCGACGACTTAACCGGTTCCCCCACCAGGCTTTTCTGATGAGGCGGGTGGCTTGACACGCAGAAGGATTAAAAGCAAAACCTATCAAAGGATCAATGACCATCTAACAGGGGTAGACTGGGTACCATAGCCATGTTCGCAACCAGTGCGGTGATCACACGGCATTGCTAAGTGGAGGGCTTCCTAGGATTAAGTCAACAGCCATGGCAAAACCTTCTCCTAATGGAATCAACGGTCACATGTCCATGACCAGTGCGAGTCTTCAGATTGGAGGATATTGACAGTGGTTTGACCTGAAAAGAGATAGGTTCCGTCAGGTGTACTTGCTCACGATATGCTACGTGGAAATGAATATCTTTCAGAATTCCAAACCAGATATATGGAGGTAAAGGTGAAGTGTTTAACTGCATAGTGACCCTATGACCACACCTAGTCATGGAATTGACGATGATAATTCAACCATTGAACGCGGCACAGATTATTGCTGGACTAAGGATCAAGTTTCTGTGTGTTGTTGTTAGTTTAGATCCAGCTAGGATCAAACTCATTACAAATTTCGACTGAGGCTATTTATGTACACCTCACAGTTATACACATAAGAAAAGCAGGAGTCGAATTTTCTGTGTACTCTCTCTCTCTCTCTCTCTCTCTCTCTCTCTCTCTCTCTCTCTCTCTCTCTCTCTCTCTACCGCCAGTTAACTTGACAAAATATCTCATCGCTGGCATGTCACAATAACTGAAAAAGATGATGTGGATGAGTAAGCTCTTTGACCAACCACTTTTGAATAGCTATTTTATCTGCTTGGACAGTAATAAGAAAACCCCTTTTTTTTTTTCTTTTTTTTTTTATGTCATGTCCTTTGAGGATTGTACACAATCATGATTTTTTTTTTTTTTTTACAGAATCCATTTCTTTATTATCTAAGTAGTGAGGAAAGATAATGGAGTAGTTTATTTTTCCTCAATTTGAAATTCAAAATGTTCCTTCTTTTAGACTGGTTGCCACCCAGAAAAAGAAGAGACAGGTTCATGCCTGTACTAAGAGTATTTCTGTGTGAGTGAATGCCACAGACTAGACTGAAATTTGAACTCACCTCGCCAATTTCCCTTTCCACGCCTATAAATGTTGTGCTAAGACAACAAAAAAGCTAAGCTATCCACCTCGGCAAAAATGGTAATAGTAATTGCTGTTCCCTTATAATGAAACATTTGGTATCCATTGACGGAGCAGCCATTACTACTATTTGTTAAAATTTATAAAATCTTCATTAAAATAATTTTTCATGAAATTGAATTTCTCAAGTCCATTAATTGTTATCGCTCTTTCCAATATTGATGTGGGTTTCCTTCCTAACCTTTTGTTTGAAGTAGTGTGGAACGTCAACATCTTGAGTATGCCATTATTTTCTCTTCATGTAACATGAGTTATCCATTTTAGTTGTTTCCGTTGTTGAAAGTCTTCAAGTGATGTGGTTTCGTTTCTGTTATTCAGTAAATTTCATTGCGATTCTGTAGCGCCATACCACAAGATTCGAAGAAGTATGGTTCTGTCTAAGCACTATAGGGTATTCATTCGCTTGAAGCCATTTTTAATCAGTGATTTGAAAAAGCGGTTGTCTGCAGTTGACAGTTTAGATATTTCGAAACGCGTTTGACCGCGTGCATGATATCTATATGAAAGCCATTTAAGAACAGGATTCGAGTGACTAGTTTTATGTTTTGGCTTTGTAGCATCAAGAATGGAAAAATCTTCATGACATGAATTAATATGAAAGAGCAGACAAAAGAAAGCTACTTCTTAAACCAATCAGTATTCAACAGAGACCGCAATAAACAATTGTCCTTGTAGTTTGGCTACACTGTCATCTTTCCAGGCAAGACTGAAGTTGCTTAATTTTTGACCGACGGTCTAATAATGGTCTGGGAATTGCACCATTTTTATGTGCTGTCGTATGGATAAATATCTGTTCAGAAAAAATAGTATTTTATTCGAAAGAATAAATGTCTTCCGCTAATAACCGACACATAGACGGTCAAAAATAGAGCTCTTTTTTTGTTGGATTAGTTGCATAGCAGGTATCTATTAGGTTGGTGCAAAAATAATGACGTAATAATGTCGTTTTTTTTTTTTTTTGTCAAAAAACGACATTATTACGTCATTATTTTTGCACCAACCTAATAAATAACTTTTCAAATAGCACATCTAAAAGCATTTTCGTAGCATGTGTTTGGCTTGGGTCACTCCGTGAAAATTGAACTGTCCAGAGTAGTAATTATCTGCGATTTTGGTGAGTCAACTTGTTTCTGTAAATATTTAAGTATATGACTTGAGTTTTTTTTTAAGCTTAACGTTTTGGTTTTGTAACATGTTCAATCTTTTTATCTGCTATATTATTTTTATATACACGATCCATACACCGAGGCATTTGAAATGTTTAGTATTTACTAATTCCACACCCTGAATTTTTATGACGGATTCAGGGTAGGTGTCATCACTGCTTTCATTCCTATTCCAAATTATAGTTTCTGTTTTAGGAAGGTTTACCCTCGGTCCTTTTTTTTAACATTTGGTATAGGAAGTTGATTTTTTGGTTCAATAACATTCTTATTCCAAGTAGGAATACCTATGTCATCAGCATCGTCAGCCTCACCGGTTAATACACTGTCTCACAAGGGAAAATATGACAAAAAGAAAGCAATACACCTTCGCGGGGCGGGGGGCAATAAGAAAATAAAAATGTCCCTCAAAAGTTGAAATTAAATATTATTGAAATCTTACCATTGTACACAGATAATTTGTGGATATTCTACAAATTATTTTGTATTCTGGTGTCTTGTCAAATGATGGTGTGTTGATTATAAAATAAAAAGTTTTTAAAGAGTTCAAAATCAACCACTAACCCCACCAGGGGAAATATTTTTACATAAGATGTAATGACCAATCAAATTACAAGTATAGGATAATTCAAATAACGTGACAATGGACCCTAGTTACAATTTATTATTAGGTTGGTGCAAAAATAATGTCTTTTTTTGCCGTTAAAAAATACGTGAAAAAACGACATTATTTTCGCACCAACCTAATAATACTTTAAAATTAATAATATTACATTATATAGGAAATCAGGATAACTAATTAATCTCCAATTTATTATGTAATTAAAAAATAAAAGTTACGAATATTAAATTCTAAATACAGTGTAACCCGGATATAAGAGAGTTGTCGGGACCGGAGAAGAAGTCTCTTATATCCGGGTTTCTCTTATAACCGGGTTACACTGTATTACCATGCATCAAGTGTAGAAATTTACAAAATTATTCAAAGAAAAAAAACGGGGAAAATATGCCTTAATTTTTATGTATTGTTCTTCGTAATATCGTTAAGTTTTACGTTCGAATCTGAGTGAAAGTAAGAGGTGCAATATATGGCTTCAAAATTAGTTACATTGACAGGGTTTGTGATTAGAGATTTAGTGGACGAAGGAGAAAAGTTTATTGGTGATAAGACAGACTGACATTATGCCATAATACACAAACACGTAAATATGATTGAATATATGAGCGCGCAAATTTTCGAAAGACAAATGAACAGACGCATCAAGATTCAATCATTCAAATAGCAACAAAGACAACGCAAACTACCCATCAAAATTGCACAAACATGGAAAATTAATATACAAATATATAAACATACGCACATATATACATATATATATATATATATATGTATATATGTACAAAGACATACCCGCATACAGATATATATACATAATACACATACATATAAAAATACATATATAAATATACATATACAAAACAAAAAATCACATATATATAATTTTAAGACATTTTTTATGTTTATACGTTCTTATTATAGATACAAATATTTAAGTAAATGTTTTGTTTATAATAAACAGTATTAAACAACATTTACTGTCCTAAATGTCCGTGAAATTTTCATAGAAAATATGCGTCCTCCGTTTGTCCATTTCATAATGTGTGACGTCATTTGTTTAAATTTGGATACGCATCGAACAGATATGAATGTACGAGAGAATTGTAGTTTAAAAACAGTAAAATCGAACTTATTAACCGAAACGCTCCTCTCTGACTCAATCGGTAAAAGCACCTCAGGCTGTCTGACGATTCTGTATAAGATACAGATTCGATTCCTGTCGGAGGACGCATATTTTCTATGAAAATTTCTCGGACATCCAGGCCGGTAAATGTCGTTAATACTGTTGATTATAAACAGAGCATTTACTTAAATATTTGTATCTATAAGAAGAACGTATAAACATAAAAAATGTCTTAAAATAATTGTTGGACTTTGTCCATTACATATATATAAATAAATAAAAAAAATTTCTACATTATTGTCCTCATTATTGACATATTTATTACAACGTTTCGGCCGGTGTAAGCTCCGGCCTTCTTCAGGTGGTTGGAATGTCGAACTGAACCCTTTACTTCGCTCACTGGGGTAGATGGTTCTAGTTCCACGTGCTATGTTTAATGTACGTCAGTTATCAGTTATCACCTGTTAATTCGCCTCTGAAAGTTCTCCACTGCCTTAACCGAGTATTGAACTGACACTATTTGGGGCCTGACAGTGAATCTAACTAACGCCTTTATCCACTGTGCCAAGTGTCCTGGGGTATGAATTTCTGGGTATTATAAACCTAATGTCTCAGCAACCATTTTTACGAGTGCTCATATTGCAATTTTTGCTGTTATCATTGCATTTTTTACCAGAGCTCATATTGCAAGTTTTGTTATTATCGCTTTTCTCTGACACTCCTTATTACTGATTCCCATATTGTGTTCATTTCTATGCTTGGTCAACTCAGGAGATTTTTGTGGCCTAGCATATGTGTTGATTCCTTAAGTTTACAAATTTTCCAATTGTGTTCTTTGTCTATGATCTCAACCTGATCCCACAGAGGGCGGTGATCTCCATTCTCTCTCCATATGTGGTCAGCCACGCCTGATTTTTCCACTTCCCCTTGTGTAACAGATTTCTAGTGTTCTTGAAGCCTTACCTTAAAGAGGCGGCCTGTCTCCCCTTTATATTTCTTTCCACAGCTGCACGGGATGGCGTACACAGAGTCTTTAGTCATGTTCTCCTCTATGGGGGTGCGGGGGGGGGTCCTACTCCTTTGATTAAGAAATATGAAATAGAAAGATGGATGTTAGGCTATAAAAGACATCAAGATAAATATACACATAAATACACATTTCATTGTTATGATATTATTATATCATTATTATTATATCATTATATCATTATTACTATTCATATCCAAGGATCAATTTATAAGTTAAATTCGATGTTGGTGAGGGAGTGCCAATGAACGCAAAAATGTATTGCTGGCCAAAATCTTTTTTAAAAGTATTGCTGGTATTAAAACCTACTTTTATGCTTTCATAGTGTTTTCATCCCTTTTGGGAGGTTAATTATTTTCCCATTACTGTGATTCTGACCGGTCAGTGTGGATCTGGGAACACCAGCAATTAAGAGGTGGTTCCACGCTCCTCAAAGCCTGATTAGAGGCCTTGCTATCGGATGTAGTTCATCGTCATACCCAGGACGCGGCTGTAATTTATCATCTTACCCAGGATGCCTCATTTAGGAATGGGGTCTGCAGAGGTGATATCAGCATATTCTGAAGCTCTAGCCAACAGGGCGGGAACAGGGAGGCACCATATTGAATAGCGAGAGAAACCTTGACTGATGTAGGTCTTTCGTAAAAGCGAATTAGCGTAAAGTGAACTCTCGTAAAGTGGGGGATGCTTGTATAATCCATTTGCAAGTACGTTAATGATACAGCTTATTACATTTCTATTACCCAACAAGCAATATTGAAGTTTAATGAAGTATGTAATGAGAGAGGAATTCGTGACAATCTGATTCTATTAGCAATTATTTTTTGCTTTACTTGATATGGATTGTTCTAGATATTCACTGAGCTTAATACAAGGCCAAAATGATAGAAATTCGATTTATAGAAAGAGTGTAGTGCGCCAGAATGTCTTCAACCGCTACCAACAACAAGAAACGCACAAAAATCTCAGCCTACAAAGCAGCTCTTTTCCGAAATTTTGCTTAGGCTTTAATTTTGGGAGTGCAGAATACGATATTGCCATGCTTAGCTGAGTATGGTACAAGGACAAAATGGAAGAGGAACTCAGAAAGTATGGTGGGCAGTAGCTGTCTAGAAAATCAGTTCTCAAAATTATTTACATTATTCGGACTATTGTTAATTAGTTAACATATTGGTTGAATATCTGTCTGGTTATTTAAAAAAAAATAACTCAGCCAAGATTTACATTATTCGGACTATTGTCCTCATCTTCGTCGCCATGTTTATTACAACGTCTCGACCGTTGTACGCTCCGGCCTTCTTCTGGTGACCCCTTTATTATGCTCACTGGGATAGACTGCTCTAGTTCCAATGGATGTCAGTTATCTCCTGTTAATTCCCCTCTCCAAGTTCACCAGGTATGGAACTCACACTCTTTGGGTCCTGTCACTGGATCTAACTAACGCCTTTATCCATTGTGCCATGTTTCCTTGAGGACATCTGTGCATGAATTTCTGGGTATTATAAACCTAATGTCTTCAGCATCACTTTTTACCAGTGCTCATATTGCAATTTTTGCTGTTATCATTGCATTTTTTACCAGAGCTCATATTGCAATTTTTGTTGTTATTATCTCTTTTCTCTGGCACGCCTTATTACTGGACAGATAACGTTCTCAAAATACTAGATTTTACCTGGTCGGGAATACTAACCTCTGTCACCGTTAAAGTTCGAATCCATAAACTATTGAATTAACGAGAAGACAAACGCGCTCATAGCCACTCTTTGGTAGCCGCCATTTGTTGATTAGGATAATGCATATGAAGACATTCGCACAACATTTTTCATACATCTCTTATGAGTACGAATTGTAATGTGTTGATATTGACCGATATATATATCTTCTTATTCGTGCATTATGGGAATGTGTTGGTAGAGTAACGATTATCGGTGCCGAAAGCGGAATTGCCGTGTTGATTTCCAGCTTAGTCTGTTTAGTTTATTTTTCACTAGCGTCCTTGGGAATGGCACGAATCCATCTCTTCTCCAAACTAGGCTCCCTAGAACTTCCAGAAGACGGAAAACTCTGAATTCAAAATTGAAGAGACAGCAGACGCAAACCACGCTACATTATTCCCCTAGTTGTGATAATTTGCAAAAAATAAAGGAATCTATGGAAAACCATGATCACCTACGTCTTTTCTTTTTCTTTTTTTTTAATCATTTCATCTTAAGCAAGGCAATAAATCTACTACAGACAAAAAGTTGGTTTGTTTTGTTTTACGGCATATCAACCTCAATGGGTTATTTAATGCCGACAAATTTTTTATTGCTGGTAAAATGTTTTTCTTCAAAAATCTTTCTGGGAATAGTTTTCCTTGAAGAAATCTATAACTGGTCATATCTTTTTCAAAAAATCTATAGCTGTTTGTATTGCTGGTACTTTTTTAAAAGTTTTGCTGATAATAATTTTCCTTAAAAAATTATTGCTGGTAATTTTTTTTTATTACAAAGTATTTCTGGTATTAAAACCTATTTTTACACAAGTATGGATGTCAACTGTTGCCCATAGCTGGAACCCTAACAGGTACTACCACACCGGTTCAGGTTGGACTTGGGAACACCAGCAATTACGAGGTGGTTCCACGCTCCTCAAAACCTCCTGAGGAGAGGCCTCGCTGCTGGGCGTAGTTTATCGTCTTACGCAGGACGAGGATGTAGTTTATCGTCATACCCAGGACACACAGACAAAAGGGGTTTCTCGGTGTGAAATAATATGAGAAAAATAAAAACTTATTAAGGAAAGAGAACAAAAAGAACAGGAATTAAGTAGACAGGAGATAACGATCGACATTGCATTCAAATTTATAGGAAAACAGAAGAGAGTTCCATAAGCAAAAATTGCAAAAGAAGAAACCATTAGCGTAGAACTTACGGTTACATCTAAAATAAAAAACAAAAAACGGCAACCTATTGTAGGAAAATCTTCTGCTTAATCAGTCATGAATCGAAAGAGACCTGACTGCCCAAACGTGTATCACGTATGGCCTTTGACTTTTGACTTACTGTTTAGGAAGAGAGCAATAGTCAAGGTTTCTGCCACGATTTCTAACCGCAAACGCAATGTGCCTATTTATCAGCAATAACATCATGAGAGTAATTTTTGATGCGACACCACGACACATAGTACTTGAGTCAGGGTGATTTTTATAGGCAACTCGGAATTTGGCCGTCAGCTATCTAATATTCAAGTTGGTTAAATGGTTGCTTAAATTTTTTAATGCTTAGATCTAATAAATACAAAACAAAAACATTTCAGTGTAAGTAAACTAATAGAATTCTTTTTAATCGAAATTAACCTAAGTAAGGAAGTAAAGCCACTAAGACACGGGGGTTACTGGGTGTGAAAGAATTAGAAAACATTAGAAACATTATTAAAGAACGAGAACCATAGAAGAGTGATTAGAAAAACAGTAGATAACGATTGGCATTGCATTTCAATTTTTGGCCGGAAACTATGGAATCGGGAGAGAGTTCCTCAAGCGAGAAGTGCGAAAAAATAAAAAGTTAGCATAGAATTTACGGTTACATCTAGCAAATTTAATTGTAAATTGATGAGACCTTGTTACCGACCTGTTACTGTACATAAACTCAAAAAGTCTAGGTATCGTAGTGAAAAGCTATATTTTAATCTGTAAAATATACAGAGATGTGGTACAAGGTGAGACTGGAGAAAAAGGGTGGTCTTCTTCTGTCTTAAAATTAAACTTCGCTGGCCACAATCACTGACCCAAAATATACCACAATATTTCGTACACCAAAAAAAAGGCATTCTTACTTACCATTCTTACTACATCCGCCATAATACCTCAGAATTTACATGAAGTCCTAAATAGTCCCTGTATGTATAATTTTTGTCTGGGAATAGGGGAATAAAGCAACAATACCATAGTAAAGAGCTCATCCGAAGAATTACCATGAAAGTATTTATAGAAAAGGTGCAGGGGAGCAACTTTATGGCGGTGGGTAAGTGACTAAAGCCGAGATGAATATTGCTGATTCTTCTTTGGATTTTATCAAGGATTTCTAGATATATAGCAGGAACACCGGACCATATGTGTCAGCAAGTCGAATGGTAGACACAGATATCTAAAATAAATTCTGGAGAAAAAAAATGGTTAGCACGACACAGTGAACTAACTTTCTTGGCAGCTGACCCAGCAATGGATTCAACACAGTCCTTCCACTTCATGTCAGTTAAGAGCGTTAATCCAAGAAGACACAATGTTACTCTCCTGGAGGTTAGCATCAGCCATTCTGATGGAAGGCAAAAAGGGGGCACTCAGATGATTAATCGAGAGTAGTTTTGTTTTAAAGGTGTTAAAATTAACAAATCATTATTTGCCCCAGTTAACAACAAACTATAGGTCGTTTTTTTATATCAGTTGCTAATTTGACCATATCAAACTGATCAGACTTAGTATCGAGATGGTAAATGGTTGTATCATCAGCATGGATACCAAGATGAGAACTGATGACATTGGGACAGTCGTTAATTAGCATAAATCTTGAATACAGTATAAAATAATTCATTTAGTTACTCTTTTTACTTAATTTTGTTTTTTTAGTTATTTTTTCTTTTCTTTTAGGATTTGCTTAAACCACCCTGACGTCAGTGGTATAATTATTTAAGGTTAGTCAACTTTGAGTTCAGTTGATTATAAATGAGGCCCTCATTAAAAAAAACTTGTATAAGTAACCAACACTGCCAAAATAAGGCAACTCTTGTATAATCCAAAACATTCTTTTTTGCGTTTGATTCTAATAATGAAACATTCATGCATTATAAGTGGATAAACGTAAAAGTTAATTACTTAGCATCGTCTGGCTCAAGACTATAGCAGAAGGGAATCCAGTTAGGTTCGAACTCGTTACACTAGCGAAGTAAAACTGCTACATTAGGTGATGTTACTTATTTTTTTGCAAAACTTATCATAACCTGACATGTGAGAAAGATTGGCGTAACACGTTCCGTCCCCCAAAAAAACCCTTGTCTTTTAGCCAAGTTCAAACTTCGATCAGTCGTGCTCGTGGGAAAGACACTACTAAGATACGCTTTAACTAGAATTTCTTTTACTTGAATTTCTTTCATCTTGCCTCTCTTCTTTTTATCGTAACTCTCCGAACGCCATTCTACGCAAGCAGCGTAAATCGAAAATAAAGAATTTGAACTCACATCTTTTTTCGCCTCAGAATACTTTCTACTTGCTCAAGGTGACTTTCTTATTTTTTAAACAATGGTGACAGGAAGCACAATTCTAACCAGGGTATTTCTTTAGCGTGATACGACGCATGATGACGACGGCGACGAGAACTACTACTAATAATAATAATAATAATAATAATACTATAAATCAACATCATTCTCAAGAATAAGAAATACCTTGATGCTAAACCAAGTATGGCTTCTAATCTTTATTGAATAGCGGTGTTAAAATATACGTTTAGTCTTCATAAATTAAGATTGGCTATAGTACCACACATTTGCTTAAACAGCCGGGTATACTTTCTAGGGGTTGACATATTGTGCATCTCTGTTCATTAGAGGAGATGGGGAGGTAGCATTATGGCCGCGTTTCCAGAAGTTTAACGTTTATATCCAGATACTTTGGGACAGAGAGTCTAGGAAACACACACACACAAACACACACACACACACACACGTATTTTTTTGGTGAAATTGGAGTAGATTTGAATAGCGAAATTAAATCAGAGCTTTTTGTTTACTGATGGGGAAATCTGGTCTAGGGCAGAAGTTGTACCCATTGAATCTGGGTCATCAGGAGACAATGGAAATGGCCGAAAAATGGTCGGACATCACTTCTGCTTTCTGGATCAAACCAAACACTACGTGGGCAGGAAGCAGGATTAAACCAGCGGACCGGTCGAATAATCTCTGGATGCTCAGGGGACCTATGGTCACTCCCTTAAGTTCGGTTAGGACCGAGTAGACACCTCAGCCCCGAGAGTAAAACGCCGGAGGTTGAGGGGCCGGGGCGAAAGTCTTAGACTTATAATGTCCGTATCCCACAAAATGTAGGCTTATACAAACAATTTAAGAACAAATTGTATGGCAAGAAACTACTAAATACTGATGTTAAAGATTTAACATTAAAGAAATTTTTTATATCAACAATAAAATATACATGTAACGACAATTACAATGTTTGCTGTTGTGATAATTAAGACAATGTCATAAGGAATGTTTGTGCAGGAATGTTGTTAAGAAATGTTGGTACCTTTTGATTGTTAAGAAATTTAAAATGATTTGCTTTCTGCAAGAAAAAAGAAATTATATGTGTTCGTTCATTTATCGGTGTGAACGTGTGTAATTTACAAGTAAGAATAAATGTTATCAAGAGTTGCTTGCCTTTGACTGTTGGGCTAAGTTGATGAAATATACAATTACTTTTTAGTAGTGAAATTGTTTCACTTTTCAAGTGAACTGTAGATTTTGGTTAACATGTTGACGTAGATGTAGATTTTATAACCGATTTCACAAATCTTCAGAAATATTCAATATGCGCACCACTTGTAACAGCCAAGCTCCTGCCAAACACGTTGTAGCATGTCTTGCGTAGCATTCTCCAGTGCCTTAGTAATTCTCTGCTTAAGTTCCTCTAAGCTTGTAGAAAGAAGTGGGGATATAGACCTGTCCTTTCACATAACTACATAGACAAAAGCACAAGGTGCCAGGTGAACGTAGTGGCCATTTCAACATTATCATTATCATTGGCACACTTGATAAATTGTTCCTGGCATATTCTCATTGAGAGAAGCGCGTACTGGCAACTTAGTTTTTACACACTTTGTTAAAATTTGAGATCATTTGAGCGAGAATTGGCTATATTATTAGACAACAAAATGATGTCAATTTTTGGGGGGGGGTGGGGGCACCCTGTATTTTATATCACATGAACGGGATTTTAAGTCCGCGAAAATCCGGATGGTATGGCAACCCTAGATTATCCAACACAGGGGAGAAGTAATATGTTCATAAATGCCGTTCAGTTTCTCCCTGGGAAGATAATGAAAACGAGGTCAGATTATGAAGACTCATTTTAAAAGAAAAAATCTGTATAACTGTGCATTCTTAGCAGACACATCGACGTCATCAAAAACCGATGGCCTGACATATTTACTATCCGACACCCACTCAATGAATGTCTTTAATTATTGCTAAAGCTCATTAATTACGCAGCCGAGGTTCATCCTTGAAGGCTTTCTTTCCTTAACCGTCTGACACTGGATAATCAACGTCCCTAATGATATTTAGTACGCTGCTTAAAAGCGACTCTGTTCTGATTAAGTGTTACGATGTCATTTATGATTCGGTGATGGTTCAGTACGTTTCTGATTTGAACGCGGAAGATCAGAGTTGTTGTCACGCGATTCAGTCCATCACAAATTTGAACATCTGTTCAAGATGCTTGAAAATGTCTGACAATTAGGATAATGTGTAATTATCTCTGTTTATTTGACTTGCTATCTATGCGAATAAAGCTTCACGAATCACACTTAGCTAAAATGTAAATGGGATAGTTTAATAAGATAAAGAAAACATATATATATATATATATATATATATATATATATATATATATATATATATATATATATATATACATATATATATATATAAGTGAACATTGAAGTCAACACTTATAGGTGACAGGCTGTTTCATGCTAGACGCAATCGTCTTGTGGTCTGATGATTGAAACAGCCTGTCGCCTATAAGTGTTGACTTCAATGTTCACTTTTATATTTATATATTTACATACGCTCTATCTCTGATATGGAGCACTTTATCCCATAAATATAGCACACCGTAATACTATATTTCTTCATATATATATATATATATATATATATATATATATATATATATATGACGATCCGTGTTGGTGAAACCTAGGTAGGTTTACCTGTCTTTTTAGGTTTATATTAGGTTTGGTCTACTTAGTGTATTGAGCACTTTACACGGTTAATTTTACTTTTACTCGTTTTGGAGGTTTTTTCTTTGGACTCTGAGCTTGAATTCTGGTTGATTGTTTTTGCCTAAATTTCATGTTCTTAGTTCTTTCTTTTTATCCCACGTTTTTCCTTGGGTATTGGTTTGTTTAATTACAAACCAAAATAACTAAGGTTTTTCCAAATGAGTGCCACTATATATATATATATATATATATATATATATATATATATATATATATATATATATATATATATTCTCGATTCTGGTATTTTAGTAGGTTTAGGATATAGAATTGAGACAAGACCTATGACATTATTTCGTTAACCATTGCATTACGATGAGTGAATCATATTCACGGACAAGCTTTTTGGTGTCATTATTAAAGGAAGGGAGAAAATCTCCCTGTTGATACATATTATTTTATTCCGAGTACTTTCAACATAGCACAATATCATCATCAGGGTGTTGTTTATTTCAAGACAAATATCGTAGTGTTCATCATTTTCAAAGAAAAAATTGCTATGTTCATCTGAAAGTTAAATTTTTTTCTTGTGAAGTGAAGATCGCTAGACAGATTGCCGAGAGTTTTTAATAGGTATTAAAGAGTTTTAATAAGCATTAAAGATTTTTTATTACAGAGTTTTTAATAGGTATTAAGGTCTTTTTAATAGGTATTAAAGGGTTTTTTTTTATAGGTATTAAAGAGTTTTTTATTAGGTATTAAAACTTTTAGTGCAAACTTTGTTATTTACAACTATCTGTTGTACACATTTTAAAACATTTGTGCAATATTCATAATTAATTTTATTAAGATTTGGTTTCAATTTTTTAATAGCTTCGAGAAATTTTAGTTTATTCTTATTATTTTCATGAAAAAGTATAGATGCATTTTCAACAAGAATTTTTTTAATATGTCAGGAATTGTCATCCAATTCTCGTTCTATGAAAACAAGAAAGTAAACTAATTTTTTTCTGTGTTCTTTTTCTGTCTCTCTATTCTAAATATTATCCTGGTTTCGTAGTCGAAATGGCCCACTAGGGGACTGACTAGGCAATGGAAGTTGTTAAGCAACCACCATAAAGAACCTTTTCTGACTGCCATTAACATGGCTGATGCTAGACTCAAGGATTCTTCTGAGCCTCACGTTTTCAACTGGTTTGAAATGGAGCGACTACATCGAATCAAAAGCTGCATCCACTGCAAGGAAATTTGGGTCGTACTAGACGGTTTTTCTCGTCATAATTCGTCTTGTACATTTACTAATCTACCATTCGTCCATGCATTGAATACTGCTACCATATCTGGTCTGATGCTCCTGCTATACATCTAGAGATTCTTGACAAAATCCAAAGAAGGATCTGTAATGTAATCGATTCTGTCTTGGCATCTCAACTTTCTCACCGACGTGACATGGCTTTCTTCTGTCTTTTCTATAAATATTTTCATGGAAACTGCTCTGACCGAGCTTTTTTCCCCTTGAGCTCCGACTATATGAATTTAAGCGTGCTACTTCATTGGAATCTAGATCCTAAATGCAACCACCACTTCTACTCCAATAGTTTCTTTTTTTCGCACTTCCCGCCTGTGGAACTCCGTTTCGATTATTTGCTTCGCTGATAACTACAATCTTCAAAAATT
Source organism: Acanthosepion lycidas (assembly GCA_963932145.1). NCBI lineage: Eukaryota > Metazoa > Mollusca > Cephalopoda > Sepiida > Sepiidae > Acanthosepion > Acanthosepion lycidas. The sequence continues at coordinate 8,219,204 of OZ010581.1, forward strand.
TAAATGCAACGTCAATTGCTATCTTCTATCTTGTTCAACCCTGTTCATATGTAATCCTTTCCTCAATCTTCACCATTCTTAGTCTTTTCATTCTCTTTCTCTTTTACTCCCTGTAATCTACATACTAGTGGCATTACCGCCTTGCTTGGGGTGAAATGATTAAAATAAGAATAAAAAATTACTGCCATTAAGGAGAATTGATATTACGTAGCAGTTCATAACTCTTTGTTTCTAACGAAATTTTCTTGTTTATTAACAATTTATTCGGCTTTTAGAAGATAACTTTCTCTATTCCTATGTACCTTCGAATTTCATTTTCCACCGTCTCTATTAACACTTACTTTTAGACTATTACCAATTTTTCAACATATAAGACGGTATTTTGTCTGCTTGTTCAAAATTTAAGTGTCAGCCCTACCGAGTTATAGAGTAAAGGTCAGATTTGATGACAAGCTTGGAAAATAAAAATCTCTCTCAGTGGTCTCCTCAGCAGTCTATCGAAATTTAGCTTCATTTTCATTTTCCGTAGATCTATCATGCTCCGTTGTGGGCGCATCTCATTTGCCGTAAAAAAAGGTGAGTTCTTTAGGTTTTTTATTATTAAATTGAAATTGCCTTCTCGAATTAGTCTTTTTGTGATGCCAACAGCAAATGATGGTACAATTATTAGGGTTAAGATTCTGAATCATTTTCATTTCATTGCCAAATAATTGTCGATTCGTTTCATTAACATACAATCAAGATGAGGAAAGATTGCTCTAAAGAAAAACTGCAAACATTTCTCAAATGTTTTACTCTGAAAATGGAAAAAAAAATCTTTTTTTATGTAGTTGAAGGTCAAAACACTCAACGCAGATAATTTTTTGCTTGAAAGCAAATTTGGGATTTTATTTGAAAATAACAGTTTTTGTTTATTTTTTGTTCTTGTTTTTTCAAACTTTTGTTTAATTTTTTAAAACAGTTGAACAATTTTTTCACTGCTTGAATGAATTTATTTTGTTAATTTTTATAATTAAATCATTCCGGATTTAAGATTTTAATGAATTTAAGATCTTAATGGATTTTAGATTTTATAAAATTTAAGATTTTACATGATTTAAGCTTTTATAATATTTAAGATTTTATCATATTGACGCGAAATTTTTCAGTATTTTTCTGGAAACTATTTCTTCCTATAAATCTATAACATCATCATTCAGTCATAAGCCTTTCCCTTACGAAACACAAAATAAACTTTTTTATTTATAAAAAAAACTCCATAATTGAACTGGAAATCATCCAGGAAGCTCAACAACAGCAAATGTACAATTGGCTTGATTCTGTGAACACACTATGACGTACTGCTGTTGACTTTTTATACGCACATCAAAAAGCTGAGTAAACTTCAAAAACACTTCTAAGATTTCCCTAACAGGATACAAAATATGAAGCAAGGAACCTTTTCATCGATACGATATTACTTAAAATTGTGAATTTGTTTCAAAATAACAAAAAGCCAAATTTGAGTCAAAATTCTATAGAACTGGTCACGAATGTCTCTAACAAAGCATCTTATTTAATAAGATTGTATTTGTGCCGTTGTCACCAGAAATTTTCTTCTTTGTTTCGTACTACTTGAAGCGATCAAGGGCCTCCACAATTTCCTATCTTTTGCAACTCTTAGCAATGTTTGTTTTTTACTATCCCTCCATTTACACAAAGTAGGTAGATTACTCGATCTTTTCCTTTCTCCCTCTTGTCTTTAATATATCCTGTGAGTGTCAAATTTTCACAGCTTTCTTTCCTCATTGTGCGCCATAAGTTCCAGCTGTCTCTTTCTGACTCTAAGTATGAGCATCCGTTTTCCTTAACTTCCTCGTTATTCATATGCCCCATCCATGATATTCTCAACATGGCTGACGCCCAACTCCACGAGAGCGTCTCTCTGCGTCTGCTTGGTCTCACGCTGTCCACTGACCTGAAGTGGAACAGCTACATTGAATTTTTAGCTTCATCTACTGCAAGGAAAGTTGGTTCTCTGTGTCATGCCAGAAGGTTCTTCTCGCTGGAATCAATCCTTACAAATCTACAAATCAACCATTCGTCTTTGCATGGAATATTACTGTCATATATGATCTGGTGCTCCCATTGTTCATCTCAAGGTCCTCGACAAAATCCAGATATGCAACGGATATGCAATGTGATTGGTTGACTGGGGCAGGAAATGGCTTGTAAACTTTAATGCCTCTAAAATGAAATTGCTCTCCTTTACCCACCAAAGAGAACCCTCCCTGCCTCCCATCAGAATGGCTGATGCCCAAGAGCGTCTTTCTGCGTCTGCTTGGTCTCGCGGTGTCCACTGACCTGACGTGAAACAACTACATTGAATCTATAGCTTCATCTACCACAAGAAAAATTGGTTCCCTGTATCGTGCCAGAAGGTTTTTCTCGCAGGAGTCCATCGTTCAAATCTATAAATCAACCATTCGTCCTTGCATGATATATTTGGTCTGGTGCCCCCGCTGTGCGTCTCGAGGTCCTCGACAAATCCAAGAGGCGGATATGCAACGTGATTGGTCCTGATCTAGCATCGCGTCTACAGTCACTATCTCACAGACGTGCTCTGGCTTTCCTCTGTCTTTTCAACATGTACTTTCATGGCAACTATTCCGAGGAACTATTTTCACAGGTTTCCAAACTGCATGAATTTAAGCGTGCTACTAGGTTGACATCTTGGTCCCACCTTTTCACTGTGGAAACGGCTAGGGGTAGCCATCTCTTCTACTCCAACAGCTTCTTACTTCGCACTTTCCATCAATGGAACTCCTTCCTATCACTTGCTTCTCTGATATCTATAATCTTCAAATATTCAAATGCAATGTCAATCGACATCTTCTGATGCTTTTTTCCTTGATCTCTGTGCTTCTCTTTCTCCTTTTCCCAAGCACTCCTCTTTAAACTTACTCTCACTCTCTGTAAACCCTTGCATGCTAGTGGTACTCCCGCCTTGCTTGGGGCGATTTGCTTAAAAAAATAACCACATATCCGTAGCCACAAGTTTCCTCTTCATCTAGGATGAAATTGTCGAACATTCAATGCCATATAGGAAGAGCATTGTTTTATTTATTTCTAATGAAATTTCCTGTATCTTAATACTTTGCTTAACTCTTGGAAGGCATCTTTTTGTTATCCCAATGCAACGTCAAGTGTCGGGGCCACATTTTCCATCCTCTGTTAAAATACTTGGCAAATATTGAAATGTTTGTATTTGTTTGATTTTGACATCTCCAAATCGTGTCCTGCATCTTGGGGTGTCCATCTTACTACTAACCATATATCCTGTCTTGTTAATTTTTTTTTCTATCGATTTTTATATTTATGAGGGTTAGTTTTCCACAAATAGGTTTGATAGTGTGAACAGAAATAGAGAAGTAGGTATGAAGGAAGTAAGTTTTATTCGGTGGGTCTAGAGAAATGATGAAGTGCAAAATGAAATGATGAAGTGTAAAAAGAAATGTTGAAATGTAAAAAGAAATGATGAAGTGCAAAAAGAAATGATGGAGTATAAAAAGAAATGAAGTTTAAAAATGATGAAGTGTAAAAAAAGAAATGATGAAGTGTTAAAAGAAATGATGTGAGAAAACAGACACTGGCCGGATGTTGAACTTGGTTAAAAACAAAAAACACATCTTAAAAAGAAGAACATTATGTTAAATTCCAAATATCATTCGAGCAATTTTATTATGAGTGATCCATCTGCATCCGGGTTCCAAAACATCTAAGAATGACCAAACATATAAAGTTCAAGTTTTAAGAATCAGTGTTAAATATTATGCTTGATTGCCTCAATTTTCTTATTTAAACTACGGCATAACAACAAGTAGAAGGTCATCAGGATCCTGGTAACTTCAGATCTATGCAAATCAGCAATAAAATACCGAAATATTAACACTTCTTTGAAAATTTCAGCCAAGTTCGCCAACTACACAATCTCACGTTCTCCTAACTTCCGCATTATTGGAATTTGAAAACGATATCGATATTTTTATTCGAAAGTAAATGGTCTCCCTGCAACAATTCACACAAAAGGAATCGTCAAATTTGCGTCTAAACCGAGAGACAGAAAGTGAAGCTATTTTGTCAGAATTGAATGTCGCCTTACTCTTAAAAATAAAATACTTCTCACGAACGTGCTCGCATAAACAAGTTTTGTGAGAAGTAGTTAGTAATCTGTAGACGGACGGATAAGATAACGATAAATATCACAGAAGGAATCTATTTAGGCTTTTTGAGTTGACAGCTGCAGTAGCCCCTCAATAATGGAGATAGAGGCGACCAACTCAAGTCTGATTGTAAATAGGTTACTTAGCTATTTTTCTTACCTCAGCAGGCTGTGTAATTAGAAAGAGTTAACTGAAAATATTATATTTGATTATAATAATCGACCTGTCACCAAGCCAAGATATAATTTAAGGTGAGGCCGGGTTTCTATTAATTTTTACGTAAAATAAAACGAACATTTCAACTGCAGTCAAATCAGACTTGTTTATATTCTTATGAATTTGATGGAGTCGAAAGTTCCGCCTCGAAATCAGTAACTACAATTTGTGAAAACAATTCTCCATTCCTGTTTAAGCCTGAGAGGAGTTGCTTTCGGCTAAGGTGATGTCATTCGGATAGGAATATTTTTAAAGCGTTCCGAAGATCTCTAAGCACAACGAGGATAAAAGAGGACCTCTTTCCCTTTCATCCTACTACGTCCGGACATCGGATAACACACTGATTTGACGGGTTGTGATGGGATCATCAGCCTCTTATTATATAACGATATCTGTTGAATTTTTTACAAAGACATTATTCTGGATGGCTCACAAAATAATCACAGTTAATGGCTTAAAAGACTAACATGATAAACATTCTTCTACTCTTTGCTTTATATATAGATTTTTATTCGTTTTATTTATGTTTTTGCAACTTACATGAAAATCCAATAATTGGCTCACAAGAGAATGTATTTTGACAGAAATCATAAGATTTGCTGGTTGGAAAATTTTTCAGTTTCTGTCTCCATCTTTAATGTACCAACAAAAAGATGTTTGATAAAAATAACTTCCCAAACTTTGTCGCCATATTCAGCTCGTCTTTTCCCTTTTTCTTCATTGATCTTTTTCTTTCTAGACTACGCTAAATATGTAGTAATTAAAATTATTATAAGTATTTATTGAGCTTAATTTCCTCTGGCACAAGTTTACATGTGTGGCGTTCCCAATAAAGTCCAATGCCGCTACACAATAGTGACGACCGGTTAAACTGGCCCGTTAAACTTCACTTCACGGTTTTAAAAAATATATATATATATATGTTTCATTATTACTTTCACTACCGTGTCAATGATGGCTCTTTCTGAGAATCAAGAGACAGTAAGGCAACTAAAGAAAATTAGATCTGCTTAAATCTGTTTCAGATCTTATCAAAGATCAGTTCTGAGTCAAAAGAATTGTTGCAGCATCCTGTTTTTGCATGTGTTAGCCAGTATGAACAATTCATCTTCATCATCATCATCATCAGTCCCATGAACGGTTGTGACGGTAGAGTCGCTGCGTAGCTGAGCACGTGACTAGTTTACATATTTTGGGTTTGGTAGCCTGAGAAGTATGCATTCATGCATAGCGTCACTTAGGCAAGTTAGAAATAGAGATTTATCCCCTGTTTCCTTCTCTTAAAGTCTTTCCATTCTCTTTCAATCGCAGTAAACTCTCTTAATGGCATTATCGCCTTCCTTCAGTTGGTATGATAAAAAGTACATTTTGTGGAGCCCATCCGTCACCAGGTCTAACCATAGCCGATGTCCTCAAACTTGAAGGCTGTTGTAACCTAGAAAAAGTTACTGAATGAGGAATAACAAAAACTGAGGTTGGAAATGAAATGGTAATCTTTTTAACATCAACAAAATAAAATACTCGCCAGTGGCGGGAAGTAGATAAACCACTGATAGTGGTGGACTACATATACAGCATATTATCCACTCTTACAATAGTGTCCAACGTATTTATGAGGATTGGGACATACCCATTAGTGTTCATAGGTCAGGTATACCTTGGTTTCGGACACGTAGCCGTTTATCTCATCGGGATGACTCTCTACCTCCGTGATCGTTAACATCAGTCTAGGAAGCCCTCTGTCCAGCGATTCTGCGTCATCGTCGCACTGGTCGCATATATATCTATGGAGCCCAGTCTACCTCATTGTACTAGATGGCTGTTGACCTTAAAAGAAGGTTCATTCACCCTTTGATAGATCTTGTTTTTAATCTTGTTTGCTTGGTGTTTAGCCACCAGAAAAGCCTGGTGTTGGAACCGGCTTAGTCACCGATGACCCGATATGGTAGGTAGTATTGCGTTAAATACTAACAGTATTACTTGCAGGGTGACCTAATTTAAATTAACAAGTACAAGCACACTGTATCTTCTTGGAATTTCGAGCTGAATCAGGAGAGTCAGGTGGCTTAATAGATTAAATCATTCTTTAACTCTTTATGTCGTGTTCCCTAGTAGTTTTATGTTCAAGTTCAATATCTGGCAGAACGGAAAAATCATCTATTCTGATACAATAAAAGAAACGAACAAGTGATACAAAGGTTTATAAAACTTGGCACTACCAATCTATACGAAATGCCCACAAAGTAAAGATGAGGATGAGACCAATATATACCTTTGAGTGTAATAAATATTTTTATTCGATATTTCAAGGTCATCATGTACAGGATGCTATCGATAAACTGTTGTCTAAATCACGCAAAAATTAACATAACACTGATAACTCATTTTAACAGATATATTTACCAAAATTACACAAAAATATCTTGAAATACTAAAGAGTAAATTTATTCAATAAAATTATCATTGGCTTCAACCACGACCTATAGAGGACCTCGGATCTCTTGCAACTCTTCTGGACAGTCTGCTTGTTTAAGTTGGTGAATGCTGCCATAATCCTTGCCTTCAGTTCATCTTTAGGGTTACAAGGAGTTTTGTTGGTCTCTCGAAAACTGCAGAGATGGAACCATTTAATAAATAGTTTCGTTGAGACATTCATCTTCAGCCTATTCACATCTGTTTCTTGTGTATTTTTAACATCCCATATTTTTTGCCATTCCTTGTCTTTTAATTTAACAATTTCATGCTGTTAACATCTTCTATTGCTTTTCTGTCCTTCTAAACAAGACTTCAAAGAAAGATATCTCAAATATTTATACGAGGTCTGATCAAAAAGTATCGGGATTGGTGCTATAAAAAAAAAACTAGAATACAAATCAATTCAACACTTAATCTCCTTCGAAGTAGTCCCCTTTTGAAGCCGCAAGCTTTATTCAGCGTATTTTACATTGATGGAAGCATTCCTGAGACCCCTTTTTTTCGGGAATAGCAAGTACCTGCCTCGTCATATTCTCTTGGATTTCATCGGCGTCTTGAAATTTTGTTTCTTTCCAGCGGTATTTGATTTTTTGAAAGAGGAAAAAGTCGCAAGAGGCGAGATCTGGGGAATATGGTGGTTTTTGGACTTGGGGAATGTTGGTCAGTTAAAAACTGCTATGCTGAAGAGGTACGTACGTTGTCATGATGGACTTTCCACTAACCGAACGCATGCAATTCTGACCCTTTACCACACATTACCTAAGAATAATGGAAGTTGAGGAAGTGGACAAGGGATTTTTGCAGATCAAATGGCAACAAAACCGAAAAAAAGATTATATCCGACTGCTGGTCTATATTAACAATCAAGCTTGAGATTTGGAAGAGTGCTGGGCCAGCCTTGGCGGGAAACGGACGTGTCCATGCTGCGGTTCCGAAGCCTCCATTTTTATATTTGCTAGCCACCACGTCAGGATGAGTAGATGGGCGAGGAGTTCGCAGTGGGAAGAGCTTACTTAGCAGAAGTTGCCCCCAAGTATCACCTACCTACTCACCCGGATGAGCAGACGAAACCCTGAATAAAACAGGCAGATGTAATATGGAAAAAACGGTTCGGATTCTTATTGCTCGGCGTGGGATGTCTTTTGTCGTGTCACCTTGTGAGCGTACAGCGGCACCTGTCCCAGCTTTCGATGAACACCGATGAGATCAAGAACTAGAATGCAATGATCATTTGCTGGTGGTTGAAAAACTGGGACGAGGGTCGCGTTGTATGCTTATAGTCCCACAATTGAGCTTGTACTCTATGAACTATGTTTATTTGTCCCGACTTGATTTTAAATGATCACTTTGAACTATTATGTCCAAGTTACGATTAAACAAACAAAATAAATCAACTAATTCGGTACACGAGGTTGATCAAAAAGTATCGGGGCTGTTGCTATGGTGACAGAGCTAAATTACGTAGAGTGAAGCCTCTTGGAACAAATTGACTTTGAGCTCTGTCGCGTCTATGAACAAAGTTAAAAGGTTCTCGCCCAGAGCGCTTAGAAGGACAATGTGTAGAGTGTGGTCGTTTCAACACACTACAAAAAAAAACGGTCATAACATGTGATGAATTGAATATGACCGCTAAACCAAGGCTCAGTCTTCGTAGTGGAGACTGAAGAAAACACGAATGAGTCGAAGCAATGTGAAGACACTGTTAACAGTTTTCTTCAAGGTCATAGTTCAAGGAGTATGCCACACCTGGTCAGACATTAAACAGGAAGCACTACCACGCGGCGTTGCGGCATTTGCGTGATGCTCTTCATCGGAAAAGGACATAATTGCATCAGTTTTTGACAAAGAACAAAATTCCCAAAGTCCAAAAACCACCATATTCCCTACTTCTCACCTCTTTCGACTTTTTCGTCTTTCCAAAAATCAAATACGACCATTACCATAGTATAACAGAACTATCTTCCGGTTTCTTGCTTTCCAATCAATTTTCATCTTCAAAAATTTAAATACAATGTCAATCGTTATCTTCTGTCTTCTTAATTCTTATTCTTTTATTCTTCACCCTCCTTCATAATGTCTTTCTTTTTCTCATATTATTTCACACCCAGTAACCCTCTTACGTCTTAATGGCTTGTTGGAGTGAAATGATTTTTAAAAAATTATTTTCAGATCTAATCACTATTCGTTTTTGTTCACTCTATTTGTTAGATTCTTTGTTAAAAGTTAAAATGTAGCGATGAATCTATCAGTGACAACAATGAAGACTAGCTTTTAAAAACTCAAGTATCCCATTCTGTAGAAGTAAACTGACGCTATAAAGTCTTCCAATAATCTCTTCAATATATTTACGCTTTTGTAAAAAAAATTATCCGTATCGAACTGACCCATATTCATGTCTGTTTTTTGTTTGTTTTTTTGTTTTTTGTTATTTTTTCTGTATATAATTCATATTTTGTTCGTCGGACGACCTTTCACATTGGAATAACAAATATTTTGACAAGATGGTCTCATTAGTAAACTTTCGTTTGTGTAATATTACTGCAGCTGGTGAAACGTCAATTTTTAAAGCTTCCAGCAAAACAGATGACAGATTAATTCTCTAGTCGCTTATTTGTCGTTTAGTGATTAAGAAATGCAAGAAAAAAAGTTGACTGTTGTATAAATACCACCAGAAATATATTTAAAAAAATGTCCGATTATGTTTTTGGAAGTAACAGAAATATCATTTCATTTTACTCAGTATTTTTCATAGTCATTTTGTTCTATTTTTTATTCCTTCCACGAGGCATTTGTTATATTTACTACAATTTGCTTAGTTTGGCACAAGGCCAAAATTCCTGAGCTTCAAATTAAAATCGAAATCGCAACAGTGATGATTTGCAAGACTCGCTTTCTAACCAATTGCCTACGGCGAATAACACATAGTCCCTCGAACTTTGAGATTCTAGAAAGTAATTTTCATTATTCCACTTTTAAATTACTTCTTTTATGTACCTTCAGAATATGGACAATCATGACTCTCCACAACTTCCTATCGTTTGCAGCTGATGCTAAGCTCCACGAGAGTGACTCATTGTGCCTTCTCGGGCTAACGTTTTTTCGCCGACATGACGTCGAAAGATATTATTGAATCAGTTGCTGCCAAGAAAGTTGGTTCGTGCTAGACACTTTTACTTTCCAGAATCTATCTTACATATTTATAAGTCTACCACTCGTCCATACCTTGAATGTAGCTGCCACATCTCGTCTGATGCTTCTGCTATGTATTCAGAGATTCTTTACAAAATCTAAAGAAGAATTTGTAATGTTATCGGACCTGACCTGGCATCTCGGCTTCAGACACTTTCCCGCTGCCGTAACGTAGTTTCTCTCTGACTTTTCTATAAAAACTTTCATGGTAAGTGTTCTGATGAACTTTCCTCTTTCATATCTCGACTTTGCGAATATAAGCGCAGTACTAGATTGCCAGGTAGGTCTCATCATTCTACAGTTAAAATGGTTAAATGTAACCGTACGTTCTTCTCTCGCACTTCTCCCTTGTGGAACATTCTTACGACCTCTTGAACTTCAAATATTTAAATGTAATGCCAACCGTTATCTTCCGTTGTCATAATTCATAATCATTTATTATTCTCTTGCCTTAAGAATGTTCTTTTTTTCATATCCTTTCGCACTCACTAACCCCTTTCGTCTTAGTGACTTCATTGCCTTGCCTAGAGGAAAATGATTAAAACATTTATCTTAACAATGTTTGTATTTTATTATAAATCCCATTCTCCGCTGTGCCATCGATTTACACAGGTAGGTTACTTGCTCTTTATCTTTGTCTCTCTTGCATTCATTACATCTTGTGGGTGTTAAATTCTCCCTTTCCTCTTTCCTCATTCTAAGTATAAATGTCCTTTTGTTTCATTTTCTTCGTTATTCACATGCTCTGTCCATGGCATTCTCAGCATCATTCTGTAGAATCACCTCTTTGTTGGGCTTCTTCAGGTGATTGGAATGTCGAACTGAACACTTTATTTCGCTCACTGGGTAGACTGTTCTAGTTCCACGTGACATGTTTAATGGATGTCAGTTATCAGTTATCTCTTGTTAATTTCCCTCTGAAAGTTCTCCACTGCCATAACCGGGTATTGAACACACACTCTTTGGGTCCTGTCACTGGATTTAACTAACGCCTTTATCCACTGTTCCATGTGTCCTGAAGAAAGCCGGAGCGTACAACGGCTGAAACATTGTAATAAATATGGCGACAAAAATGAGGTCAATAGTCCGAATAATGTAAATAGTGTACATAATACCTCATCTCGGAAATATAGACAGATAAGATTGATATTTCGTAGTAATTTCGCATTGTTTTATTTCTTCTTACCAAATTCTTATTGTTTCTTAATACATTCTTTAGATTTCGGAAGGTATCTTTTGCGACTTCCCATTTCGGTGTTTCGTCGTCTGTTAAAACACTCCTGAGGCAATTAAATGTTTGTAGTTGCTTGATTTTGGCGTCTCCGATTTGTATCTGATATGTTGGGGCGTTTCTGTTGCTGACAACAGTTCACACTGAGGCCATGGGCGGAACTTTTCTAGGCAGAAAAGGGTTACGTCCAAAATGGAATGTAAGCTGGAAGATAGATAAATGAATAGAGAGGAGAAACATTTCCTTGGTGAAAATGGGACCGTCAGGATTTCTTCTCTCCTAAACATTATTTTTCTTATCTATCGAGAACCTGGTATGCAGACGAAAACAGATTTGGAGGACAATTTTATCTCTTCCTTGAGAATTTAGGCAAACAAATATCTTTTCGCTGGCGAAAACGAATTGAGAAATGAAAACAAAGAACGACCCCGTTGGGAGGGTCGAAGTTATGAAGATCGACCCTATCGTGATAAGCAGGTGATCCAGTTTGTGTTTTCGCTAGACCAAGATCAGCCCAGGGATGGAGAACAATTTTATCTCTTCCTTGAGAATTTAAGCAACCATATATATTTTCGTTGACGAAAACGAATTCAAAAATGAAAACAAGGAACGAATCCTTTTTTTTAGGGTCAAAGTTTATGAAAAAAAATATCTGCTTTGTGTTTTCACTGAATAAATAAGTCAACTGCGCTGAGATCAAGAACACATGGGCCGAGTTAGTGTGGATCTAAACGGCCAACGACCAACAATCAGAGTGAACCAGCGTCAGCATTGACCAGCACAGATTTAGGCCTGTGGTTAAAACTTCGTCCTAAGACCCTAGAGACCGGACCGGTAAACGTGGTTACAGCACCGGGTATAGGCGGCGATAAAAGGTGTTATACTTAGTCCTTTCTTACCGCTTTCTTTTAGTACCTTATCTAAAAGCCCTACAATTTTTCTGTGTCTGCCATCAACATCGAATCATCTGCGTATCGTGTTAAGATTGTGCCAACCAATAATAAATCCTGGTAAAATTTCTTGTTCTCTTAGCCTCGCTACTAAGTTCAAATTGGTCCAATGCAACATTAATACGAGATCCAATACAGCCCGTGTTAAGATTGTTATACGCACAATTTTTGGTTCTTCCGTTATAATAGAAAGGAGGTTGTAATGAACTGTTCTCAGTATGGAGAGAACATCACTCTTTTTTTTCAGTGAATGCGTTTGAAATCGATGTATAACAAAAGAAAAAAAAATACTACTTACTTGACCTCCTGTCTTGCGTGTTAATCATAATGAATTCAACATGACATTCAAAATCAAACTCTGGCGTCACACAATTGCCTCCAGTCGAACAGAAATATTTGGGTGATATGTTAGAACGAATACTTTGTAAAATTTGTTTATTATTTATTTAATAGCAAGAAAGTCGGTCGGTGAATTTTATGCTTATACCTGTCGTTCTGTTGCAAATGACCCCAGTAAGCGATTGTGTAACTGGCCCTATTAACCATGCCTATCATCGGGGTTGGGGCGGTCGTATAGATAGCGATTGTGTAACTGGGCTGCATTAACCACGCCTATCACCTTTGGGCGGGTGCGGTCGTGTAGATAGTGTAAAGGGATGTATGACTAGGGCGAGTTTAAATTTCCACCGGGGCCATTGCGTGCACATGTAACTTTGGAAAAGATAGGAATGCCACCCCCAACTAACAAGGTAGACTATGCTTTCTAGTCTTAGATGGCAACCAGTCGAGAAGAACGAATCCGCTGAATTCAAAACCGTGGAGGAGGCTACGGAAAAACTGATTAGCTGTTTCCTAAGATATCATGCAAATTTACAGTTAATAAAGAAATGAAATCTGTGGAGAGCCATGACCACCGATGTATTGAACAGAGAATGACATTTAAAAAATCACCTTTATTCTATCATTTCTTTGTTTTAATCCACATTTTTTTTAGCTACAACTTGAAAAATCCGAAACTTCCTCGAATGCATCGACTTTTATGAATTACACATTTATCTGAAAGATAGTGTAAGGTAATAAAAATTCAATAACTTCGTGAGTGAATGATGCTGTAAATTTAAATGATTTTGATGAATTTAAGGATTCTGCCAAATCAAAGCGAGAAAATTTTAAATCATCCTCATATATCGAAATGGAATACCGTTAGTTTAACATGCCGGAAAGGATTCTTTTTTCATGAATCTAGCATAATGCTGTGCTGGGTTTTATTCTGATATTCAATTGTGATGGGTTTTATTCTGATATTCAGTTGTGATGGGTTTTATTCTGATATTCTGTTGTGTTAGGTTTTATTCTGCTTTTCTGCTGTGTACGGTTTTATTTTGACATTCTGTTGTGCCGGTCGATATTCTGCTTTTCTGGTTTTAATTCTTCTAATTTTTTTTATTTTGTCATTCTATTGTTTTCATTCTGAAATTTTGTTTTGTTTTCAATTCTGTTATTCTATTAGAATGTTATGAATGTTTACTTATACGTTATCGACGCGAATCACTTCATAAAATCAGAACTATTCAATAGACAAACATCGGAATAATTCAATAGACAAACATCAAAACAGTTATTGTGGGAATGAATCGAGCCGAGGACTTTTCAACATACCATCGTATTTTTAATTATTGATTTTATTTTTAACTTCTGCTATTCTGTTTAAAAATGACCCGATTAAAAATAGTAGTAAAATTATTTAACCCATATTATCCTGGCGTCAGTTTAAACTGACACCTTTTCCCATATATTGCGTCCATTTTGCTTAAATTTCAGGTTTCCTTGTTTTCATATTAAAAGCTGGAGAATTTTCCAACATATTTCAGTGAAATGTTCACTCTGTATATGTTGTAGTTTATAATTATAAATCTAAAAAAAGATGAGTTAGTTTAAACTGACGCCAGGAAGATATGACGATAAAATATGGTAGTCTAGTCATTATTCTTTGTTTTTATCATTTTAATGGATGATTTTGTTCCAATTCCGGCATTTTGTTGATTGTTTATTCCTGGTTTTATTTCTGTTCTCCATGGCGATTTTTTCTTGTCCGGTTCTTTTTTCCCTGTGGTTTTCTCTTGCTTTGGCAGGCGTTAAACCTTTTCGTTAGACACACATGCATTGATAATCCTATCAGCAGCAGCAACCCCTTTTCAATTTTTTGACATGTGCAAAAAGAAAAAGTTGGGAGCATGTGTGCTGTGAATCCCAAGAGGCTAGCTCTCTTTCACTTCGGGTCGAGATCGGGCTAAAATTAGCGCTCCGTGCCATAGAAGTATATGGCGTAGATAATACTCTGCACTCACTCTTTAATTCACCAACAGACTAAGTTTAACTTTTCTTTCATTTTTACTGTTGAGAAAGTTCCTTGAATTCGTACTTTCTTTCAGGAATGTTCCTAAGAATTTTCTTTACATGAAAATGTTCCCAATAGAATAAAAATTTCTATCTCATTGTCGGTCTATTTTCTCAACTCTTCAACTTTTTGTTCGTCAACAGACACCTTCTTAACTTCAACGATAACCCCTAACCTAATAACAACATTCTTCAACAGTTTGTCTTTATTTCGATTGGTTTTCTCTTCTGTGTCATTATTCAGATATCTTTTTAGATTTTTCATATAATTAATAAATGTTTGCTTGCTCTATTTTACTGTAGTTCATTGAAAAATATCTTATATTACCTAATTTACTAAGCGTAGCTTATGTATGACACAACCCACAAGTATGTAGCACCCAGTGAGGATCGAACTCACTTCTCAATTGTAATTGATTAGCAAGACAAGTTTGCTAATCATTACATTAGTGCCCAAATATGTGTGCTTCCTTTTTAAACTTTTCATTACAATCTGTTTTACTAAAGTACAAATGAAAAAGGAATGTAAATTTCGCTTTTGGAAGACTTTATGGTTAAACATTTTAGTTAACAGTCGAAAAGCTTTTTTGAAACAATTCTACGGTTGTTTTGTAAGTAGCCTTCAGGTTAATTCAATGTTGGACATCACTTCAATAGATATAAAATAGATGATTCCCAAAATCGCGTGTCAACGAATCAAATCTCGTAAACGAGATGTTGGTTTTGCTCAGGCCTAAAATTCAATTAGTTTTTACCATAGCGCGAGCTGGAATCATAATCCTTGAGATTTGTCAATACCAATATAAAGAAAGTCATTTTCGTCTCAGAATTAAACGCATTTTTTTTTTCTTTTAATAATTTTAGAATATTCTGAGATTAAAACGAAATTGCTGTGAGGTTGCGTTAACAATAGCAAATATACGGAAACGTTCGTTTGTGCAAACAATAGCCGGGTTTACAACATGTTTATCCGTTATGAAATAGGAAAACAGATTTCTCCATTTGTTAAACCGTCAAGTTGAAACGCTTCGTGTTCATAAGAAACTGCTGTAAACAACAAGCTGAACAGCTTCGTTAAGTGTAAGAGTTTTCAATAAAAGATCTGGCACACAAGGTACGTATTATTTTAACATCAGTCGGTTACTACTGAAAATCAATTCTTTGTTATTGCTCAAAGTTTAACCCCTACGCCTACTTGGGATGGAAAATTAAAATGTTTATTTTTTTTAAAAATCTACCTCGTAATTAAACTTTCTTTCATATTTATTGTCTATCCAATCCTAACCGACTTTAAAGTGGGATTCGGGATATCATTGGTCTCTTGATGAAAATAACGAAATACAGGATGTAAATAATAAACGTTTTTAACCAATTATTCTGATTTTATTTTTTACAAATTTATTAAACTCGAAAGTATTGTGGAATCTTCCACAACACAACCAGCCTTACCTCTTTTTAGGAAATGCACTCTTCCTATCTGATAAGCAAAATTCTACTTTCATACAATATAACAAGTATTCATTGGTCATTCACCTCCAATCTGGCTTGCTGATTGGTCAGTTCCGACCAATCAAACCGCCTGCACGCGACCAATCTGTTTTCCCGCTCATGTGCTGGGAGCCACTTGACCAGTAGAAAAGCAATAATTTATAAAATTTATAAAATTTTAATATAATATATAATTTGTGTCCATTTTGGTATGTAAATTAATTCTCCTACGAAAGCCAAAACAAAATATGCTCATGCACTCCGTTCCAAGCAGCTACGATACGAAATAGCGTTTAATCATTTATTTTTCAAAACTGTTTTTCATATATTGTTATTGATTAAACTCTCCAGATTGTAAAATATAAATTGTCCTGGGTAAGACGATAAACTACATCCAACAGCAAGGCATTTGGTCAGGAGGTTTCGAGAAGCATGTGCCTGAGCAACCGTCTGCATCTTAATTGCTGGTGATCCCAGGCCCACCCTGAACTGTGATGGTAGTACCTGTCAGGGTCCAAGCTATGGGCAAATAGTTAACCCCACCAAAAGAGGTTAAAACACTATGAAAGTTAAAAATAGGTTTTAATACCAGCAATACACTTTTGAAAAAAAATATTACCAGCAATAAAAAATCTTGTCGGCATTAAATAACCCATTGAGGTTGATATGCCGTAAAATAAAATAAAAAAATATATATATATAAATGTTTATTTTAAGAAATCCCTTGGGTGTAAGCATTTTTTTTTGGGGGGGGGGGTGGCTTCCATAAGTAAGTCAATTTACAATGAATTTACATAGCAAGCAAAACACTTTTATTAACTTTTATAATTTTTTTTTTATATTTATACATAATTTATAGTTATATGGGAAAACGAATGAGAAAATTATTATTTCTGGTCGCAATGCAAATTCTAATACTCCACCATTTTCTCCAATAATATTTACTAAATTTTCCATATTTAAAAATTATTTGTAAACTTACTAAACATTAATAAAGTCGACCCTGGAAAGTTTCTGTACTTTTTTGTTTTTAAAAATCTCTTTACCTGCCAACTCCATAAAATAATTACTGCCAAAGTATTTGGTTATTATTCCTTTGTCTTTTAGAGTTATCTCCCTTTTTTCTCTTTGTCTGCCCTGATGATTGGGTTTAAGCAGCAACACTTCTCAAAAACTTCTTCCTCGATTGCTACGTTGTTTCTTATCAAGAATTTTCTACAGTATTTTCATTTCTTTCATTATTTCTATGGTGTATGACATTTTTAAACTTCTGAGCACTTTCTTCAAAATATGATATTCATCTCTAACATCCTGACTTTTCTTGACTCTATGACAACGTTTCTCCGACCCTCAAGTAATTGTCAATTCCAGTAATCTCCATTTGGCGAAAATATGATTACTAGACGGGACATACATCTGAGGAAGATCGGAGAATGCACCGATCGAAAAGTTGTAACCTGAATATCGTCATTCAGACACTACACATTCATTTTTTATGTGGTAATTATTTGAAAAGGCTCTATTACCACAGGGATTTGACGGAGTTGTATATATATATAATTACTCCTTTTTATCTAGCTTTCATTTGAGCTTCTTTAATCAAACTTTTGAGGATTGAAAGGATTTTCAGTTAACTAATTGTTGGGTCATGATGCTCTCACGCTACTGCTTCAATAATGTTTTCTCTAGATAACGTCTATTTCGCTTGGAATATAATTGATTAAAATCTTTACTTCTTACAGATATATCCATGATTATAAGTTCCGTAATTTTTGGGACGTGTGATCACTATCAAAAACAATTTAGTTTTTAAATATTTCTCTTTGCCAATGACTGAATTTACCGAATATAGAACTTTACCTGTTCTATATTCGTCTGGGATTTACAGGTGGTGTAATGGATAGGGGCTTCGAATGAGAATTAGTACCGAGATTGAATTTCAGGCGGTTTTTTACATATACTTATTGGCAAAAGATATATACCCATCTCCTTCCCCCAGGTATGGGTTAAATATTAGGACTTGCATCTGTAAAAATGACTGTTATTCTCCAAGAAATTGTTAATGCTATAGACACTCATAAAAAAGAATTCTTCTTGCTATCCAAAATGTTTCATCTTTAATCACCCACAAAGGGTAGATAAACCGTAAGAAACAAATCAATCCATGTCGATCTCTGACCATTTTTGACGTTAATAAATAGTTGATGTCGATAGCCTCTTCGCTCTAAATATATCGACGCACTTAACCTTTTAGTTTTTCAATATAGGACTTTTAAAATCTTATTGAAAATAACATTTCTCAATCAATCACTGTGTTTTAACTCCTGAGGCATGACGACGATCAACACACAAGTCTCTCAGATAACTGCTATCGTAGCCGGTTTGATCATTGCTCCGAGTTCCATACATATGCAGTGGCGTATCTGGAGTATAGCAATTAGTGCATATGCCATAGGCGCCACTTGGTGGGGACGCCACTGAACACATCATTTGTTGAGCAATATTGTATAGCTGCCCCCTTGTATTCAAGGATACCCGTCTACTAGGGCAGCTAGCCAATCCCTGTTGCTATTGTGGGTGTTGAACAAATATAGTTCAACACCCACAAAGACAACCTGTGGTTTATACTGCAACTATACTGAGCTTACCTGTTTACAGCGTCTGGGAGAGAGCGTGTTATCACGTGTGATCAACACGATGACTTGTGGCTTTGTGCTGGCGCTGCTATAGACGGCTCTCGAGTTCCGTCTCCCCAATTTCCACTCACTAGGTCAACCCATGGTTTGATTTTCGGACACTTTCCAAAAAGGTACCGCACGCTGGGATCGACCAATGATCCATTGCGATAACATCAGGAAATCTCCTTTCTGACAAATCGACCATGGTGAGATTCGAAACCGGGTCTTATGTCGTCCTGGGTATGACGTTAAACTGCATCCAACAGCAAGGTCTCTGATCGGGAGGTTTTGATGAGCATGGAACCACCTCTTAATTGCTGGTGTTCCCAGATCCACCCTGACTCAGGGTGGTAGCACCTGTTAGGGTTCCAGCTATGGGCAAATAGTGAACTCTCAGTTTATATTTATTTATATATATATATATATATATATATATATATATATATATATATATATATATATATATATATGTATGTATGTATGTTATGTGGGTATATGTGTGTATGTGTATATCTACATATGTGCGTATGTATGAGTATATATATGTGTGGATATGTATCTATATATGTGTGTATATGTGTACGGATAGGTATATATGTGTGTATGTGTACATTTATGGATATATAGAATATTATAAAAGAAGGACTTACAGTACTGTTATTAATGTTTTATCTCATTTTCTCCTTTAATAGTCTCCAATTGGAAGTGTGAGTTTAAAATTCTTTATAATATGGAGGTAATTTTTTTTTAAATTGAAAATTTAATTTAAATTGAAATATATTACCCTTTAATAATCATTATTGATGATAAAATATTTAAATTGGAAATTTTTTTTATATTTAGGTAGGTGTTAATACATCAAATTACCTATGTATATCGGTACATGGGTACCTGTATGAGTGATTGCACATGTAAAGGAACGTGTGTATATGTGAGATTTGCATGGGTGTGCATACAGTATACGACAGAGCAAGATCTTTAATATTACCTTCAAATATTACCCCATATTAACTTAACTAAAGTTTAAGTAAAAGAGATTACCTATCTAGAAACAGTCATGAGTTAAATTCATGAACATAATTCAAACGGATAGAGATGTCAAATTAATAATCAATAATATAAAAAATTTTAAACAGATAAAAAAAAGATTACTAGAAGTAAACTTATATTTTAAAATAAAATTTTATTCTTTTAATGTACTTTCTATGAATATTTTTCTAATCGACTATTTCATAGAAAATCCCCAAAATTTAAAAAAAATTTAAATCACTAACAAACATCAAATTAAATTCTTTGTAGACAGTTTAGACATTAAAATTTATATCAAACATTATAATCTTTATGAACCCCCAAAATGACAGCGTCTTTTTCTAGCCGTTTTTTTTTCCAAAGAAAATTAGTGACACCTTCTCTCATGACTCCCTTCTCTCTTTTTCTTTTTATGTTTTTTTTTTCTCCTCTATCCCTTCTATATCAATATATAACTTCCGTTAAGTTAACCGTTTAAATGTGTCAATGTCTGGACCTCCTCAAGTAATTTTAAGTATGAAAGAATAGAAATATTAAATTACATCTAATTCATTCTTGTCTTCTCTCTCCCCACTCACTTCCTCACTTCGTTAATTTACATATGCTTAATACGGCCCGTCAAAATGTCTAAATTTCTTTTCATTTATTGTTTCAACCTTTGGAAGTAAAGTCTGATGATTCGCAGTCCTTTAAAAGGCCTATGGTGAAATAATTTATTACATGGAACCTTAAAGTGGTCTGTTTTTATTTAAATTATTTGCTCTTGATTTACATTGAGCTCTCTGGATTTTATCCTCCTTGGGTTTACCCATACGGATTACCTAGTTTTTCATAAACTATATATATATATATATATTAGGTTGGTGCAAAAAATAATGTCGTTTTCTCACATAGTAACATATGTGAGAAAACGACATTAATTTTGCACCAACCTTATATATATATATATATATATATATATATATATATATATATATATATATATAACTAAATTTGGCATTAAATAATCTACAGTGGTTGATATGCCATAAAACCCAACCAACCAACCGGGTCTTATGAAAGTGAACCTCTCGGTCACGCAACCATATATATATATATATATATATATATATATATATATATATATATATATAAATATAAGGTTTATTAAGTTGAATTTTCTTTTATATATAATGCATTTTCATATTATTATTCATATCATAATATTCTAATACTGAAGATGCATATTATAAAGCATCTTCAATATTAGAACAAAGACATGATCATACATGACATGTTCATCTGTATAGCTGGCCACACATATCCGATGATACCCGTCTACTAGTGCCGCTAGCCAATCCCTATTACAGACGGTTGCTCAGGCACATCTGTGTTTGTTCAACACCCACAAAGCCCACCTGTGGCTTATACTGCAAATATGTTGAGCAGACCTTAGTTACAGTTTCTGGGAAAGAGTGTGTTATCTAGCATGATCAACAATTTGGACAAGGCCAGCACAGCCACGATAACGTATGACTTCGTGCTTGCTTCCGTCTACCCAATTTCACTCACAAGATTTGGGTCAATCCAGGCACTTTCCGGAAATTTCGAACCGAACTCTTTATCCAGGATTCAGAATTTCTTAAAGGTAAAAGGTACCATCTACAACACACTTGAAGAAGGCTAGACGGTACAACGACCGAAAAGTTGGGACTATAAAATGAGAACAGAAGACAGTAAATCAGTCTTGTGATAATTCCTCGTCTCAAAAAATTCCGGGTTAATCAGAAACGTGATCCGATGACAACTCTGAAACTTCCCCATAAAAAAAGCAATTTCTCTACTGACGCCTCTTCGAATCATTCGTTCAACTTTCATGGAATATCTTTGCTTATCAATTTTCCATATCACATCTGATATTTAAGCGAATGTCGAAAAAAGAAGTTAATGATCTCCTCCGGTGATACTTTAATCTAACGAAATAAATTCCATTTTTTTTTTCCTTGTGACTTCGAATCTTCTGACGATGACTTAATAATTGAACTTCCTATAAGTTCAATAGGTGCATCTTTCAAACATTTATTTTTAAATTACATGAGAATCTCTTTTCACCATTTATTTTTAAAATAAGATATTTGAAAAATGACTGTCCTCTTTCAAACACAGTAGATTATATTTAAATCTGCCATCAAAAGAATTGTTTCAGATTTCAGATTTAATTTCTAAGTAAAAGGTTAGGGATGCCATACAGAGAATAGATTCAGCTTTTAATGTCTAAGACTATAGTTCCCAACATGGGGCAACTTGATTTTTAAGGGCGTCAGTTCGAGAAACAGTAATTTTTTTTTCTAGGGAGAATCAGTGTGTGAGAGCTAATACATACATTTATGCTTACATAAAAACATTTGTGTGTATATATGTGTAATTACGTATGTACTATATATATATAGATAGATAGATAGATATATATATATCCTGAAATACCCAAGTCAATCCCCAGATTTAATTCCAATCGAGAATCTGTGGGGTAATTTGAAAAATCAGATCCAATCCAAAAAAACGCTATACGACTACTAATTTCTTTCGATTTTCGCTAACAAATCGTTTGGGTCAAAATAATTGGAAGGTGGGGGGGGCTTGTCATTGTTGGTTCGCACACCGTTTAATCAATCACAGTTGAGCTATTGTGGAAATAGATGCAATTGTCATTTAATGTATAAAAAATTCCAAATTCTTAAAAAAAAAAAAAAAAAAACTGTAGCTAACCAGGAAGCAATGAAACCTGTCGAGGAATGATGACATTGTGATGAAAGCGTTTTGTTATCATCGTGTTATCTGTGCTAGTTTTGTTCCCTTAAGAGGATTAAGGTAAGATACACGTGATCTTTTTACGATATCTTCATATCTGATATTGAAAAAGAAATTATATCTATCCTTTAAGAGTTACTTCGTATTGTTTTGCCTTTTATAAAATGGTTTATCGACTGTTGTATATAAAATCATTCTATATTGTCACATGATGTGTTTATAGATAAATTGAAAATGAGCTGTAATCTTTTGTTGTGGGTCTTAGATTTTCCACTTGGTATATTATGTTTATTTTTAGGCAGTTACCGTGTTTAGTGAACGGTCATATTTTCTGTCTATACTTCGGAGATGAGGTTATGTGACTATATATATTTGCGTCGTGAATATGACAATAAAGATGAGGACAACACTCTGAACAATGTAAACAGTTACAATACCTTATCTCGGAAATATAGACAGATCCTGAAGAAGACCAGAGAGTACAACGTCCGAAACGTCGTGAATATGACAATAAAGATGAGGACAGCGGTCTGAACAATGTAAATAGTTCATACTTTGTTTTGCAGTTACTGGTGGAAGCTGTTGGTGTTTGTGGTAAACTAATGATTTTTCTTGGGTGTGTGTCGGGGGGTATCTTCTAAGCGTAGCCAAAGGTATGGAACACCCAGTGAAGATTGAACTCACCACTCAGTCGTAACTGTTCTAGCGAGATAAGTTTGTTAACCATTACACCACGTTGGGGTGTCCATGTTTATTTTTACTATCGAATATTTACGCTGTTTTCTTGATTTTGGGAAGTGCTTGTGTTTAATATTTTTTTATACATACAGACAAAACCTCTCGTCAACGGACTAATAGGGAGATGGAGTGGTCCGTTAAAGCCGATTGTCCGTAGATGGGAAGGGATTATTTTTGAGTTATAAAGCCACTATAGTAACTGCCAGTAATTATAATAAATATGTATATATGGTATAAATAAATATATACTTAATATAGATATATTAATCAAAATAACAAAAATAATAGATTTCTTTCTCACAGCTAATTTTTCAAGCACGCGCTAATAATGTAAACCCGTCTTTGTTTACTTTGTTGAAAAGCCAACCGCCGCCAAGCGGTCACTTTGAGAACTAATACGACTCGTTCCACTAAGCCCGCAAATTTTGAAATACGTCGCTGACGATTTCATGTAGATATATTTTTTTTTAATTTGCCTGCAGATTTTGTTCGTTGTATCCGAGATCCGTTGATGGGAGGTTTGTCTGTACTTGTTTGTACGTATGTTGTTGAATAATGGGTTGAACCATATATATTTTTTTTTTCAATTTCTGTTTGTTTTTTGTTACATCCAATGTAATTTTTGCATAAAGAAACCCTACAACGCCATCATGACCTAAAGGACTAAAATCCCAGAATCTAAATGGAATAAACGTTTTTCTAAATATCAAAATTTAGAAGAGAAAAAACTAAAGGAATGAAATAAACGAAATAATAATTGTGATTATAAATAATCGAATGTATCAGCGCTAAACAAAAGAAGAGGAGAAGGTCGTTTTCCTCCACCCACTAATTCCTCTAACCACCCCCCCCCCTATTCCCTAGTGACCTGAGCTCGTTAAAGGAATAGAAACGCTTGGTCTTGAGTTACTAACTATACAGTGCCGATTCTCATGTCCACACTTTTTATATCGATATAAACTTTCTATCTTCGATATATCTTCCCCTATAAATATGGCAAATTTTAAACATATATATGACCCCCGGGGGTGGGACGATAAGTGACATTTCTCATTAAAATTTTACAGAAAGTTTCACGCGAAAGGAAAGTGTCTTGATTTTTTTTTTCTTCTTGCAAATTCCAGTCACAAGTCCTTCAGACTGTGAGTGGATTGAATTTTATTACACTTGAACACTGAGAATTTTTTTTCTCTCTTCAAACCGAAAAATATTTCTTTCATTTTTTATTTTTTTTATTTTTTTTTTTTAACGATTAAATTATAAACTTCTGCCTTCGATTAGATCAATCCTGTATCGCAAATTTGTTTTTATATATTAGAATAATCATTTAGTTTTCTGCCTAAAGTTAAACTCAAACTTCGTTTGTGTTTAAAAAAAAAAAATTTTAACTTTCTTTATACGTTATGAAAATTCGCTTAAATTTACTAACGTCTCATGAAACAGCTCAAGTATGAATGATCAAAAGTGACAAAACCTGACATAACGCACAATGACAAAAGTATATTCCCGAAATTAAAATATCTTATGCCGAGTAAGACAAATTATTTCATATTTAAATCATAAGCTATTGCAGTATCACTTACATACCGAGACTTGCGTATTCAAATCCTGTCAAATGTCGTTTCTATGAAATTCGTTATATAGCAATCTTCAATTTATAATGTCGTCTGGTCATGTTATTTTTGCCAATGTTTTGAAGCATTGAATTAAAGATAATATCAGTAAAAAAAATCAACTAAATAAAAAATCTTTTAGACATATTTAAATTTCGGAAGCCACGCGGTAAAGAAATTTACTTTTAATTTTTTGTCATTTTTAATTAAAGAGCCAGACATTTCACATACGGTCAATTTTTTTTTTTTTTTTTTTTTAAATAACTTTATAATTTCCGTGGATTCTGATCATCCATATATAAAACGCGATGTGTTAGGCTGAGAAATAATTTCTGTTTTTTTTTTTTTGTTTTGTTTTTTTATAAACTTAATTCTCCAAAAAATAAAGTGCAATTATATTTTATTCAATTATAAATTCACCTTTATTTATAATGATATATTACCACTTTTCAAGCAACTCTAAAATTCCGCAGGTTTTGATATTAAAAAAAGTTTTCGACGAAATCTTGAATCTAGTTTTTTGTTTTTTTTAACAGTTTTCATTAGAAAAGGTTGATAAATCTGTCGATGCACGGTCAGATGAATATGGCGGGTCGAGTAGAACAGAGACCCAAAAGTTCTCCCTGTATTATTCTTGCTATATGTGGCCTTGTGTTGTCTTGGAAGAGAATAACATTGTTCTTATTCACAAGCGAAGGGCGCTTCTCAACCAAACATTACGTTGTAACTGCTGGACGTATAAATGTGCAGTGGGTATTTCTTTACATTTTAAGAATCTTAAATAAATAATACCTTGAGGATCCCATTACACGCACAACATTACCTTTCTTCCATAAATCTCCGCTTTAAGTGTCAAATGTGGAGGCTTATTCTTGTCAATCCACTGTCTTTTGCATTGAACATTGTCGTATGTTAATGTGCTCCAAATTATATTCTTTGTAGAGTCCATAAAAAGTTTATAAATAAAACATTAATTGTACTGCCACTTTTCCGTGTCCATAAAAATAATTAAATTTTATAGTGTCAAATAATTATAATAATTATGATTAATTCACTTTTTGTAAACTAATGAGTATCGACTCTACTTTTCTCCGCTATACACGTGACATTCTCACTAATGGACAAGCAGTCAACACGAACAGGCCGCCAACAAGCACGTCAACGAAAATTTTGGCTCCATTTCCTTTTTCAGAACATAATAGTAACATTTTTCTTTTAGCAATCAACAAAAATTCGAAGCAAGAAAACCCCAGACACTTGTATTTTTCCAACTAAATTATCTGGACACTCTTTACACACGTCTATATAAAAATTAAAAAAAAACATACGAGAAAGACTGTATACACTTTATCTTATCATTCTGTCAGTTCCGATCTACATTTGATGTACATTTGACCTCAAACTCACAATTTTACTAAGTATTACTGTCTCTTGTTTGTCCAACACCACATAACAACGTTGTCCTGGGTAAGACGTTAAACTACATCCAGCAGCAAGGCCTCTGATCAGGAGGTTTTGAGGAGCGTGGAACCACCTCTTAATTGCTGGTGTTCCCAGGTCCATCTTGACCCGGGGTGGTAGCGTCTGTTAGGGTCCCAACTATTGGCAAATAGTTAACTATTACCAGCAATACTTTTTTGAAAAAATTATTACCAGCAATACAATTTTGAAGGAAAAATATTACCAGAAACAGATTTTTGACAAAACAAAATATTACCAACAATAAAAAATGTTGTCGGCATTAAATAACCCATTGAGGCTGATATGCCGTAAAACAAAATAAACCAAACCAAACCACATAACAACCATATAATAAATAATACTTGTTTTGTTGTTTCCACGTCTTTCTGTTTCTCATTTTTATGAATATTTTTGTATATATAAATGTTAAGGAGTGGTTATATTTACTTTCCTACATCTTAACTATGTCGGAGTTAGCTTCCTCTTAATTCCCTAATTATTTACTAGGGGTCTCTCTCCCTACACTGTAAATACTGGGCAACTTCTTTTTCATTTCTTCTTTTCAGCGCACACCTCTACAATGTGAGCTCTCACAAAAATACAGCGTTTCCCACTTGCCGGAAGACGCCATGAACATTATATACACATACACGTACATACAAACATTCACCAAGGAACAAACACAAGTGTTCACACACACATACAAATGTTATTGTCTATGCCCACTTGTAAATTTGTTGTTTAATACATATATTTGTTGACATATATATATATATATATATCGGTCTTGTTTGTTTTCTTTACATCTTCAGTTGGACTCAATTTGAGTCCGCCATTTTCTTGTAGTTAGACCTTCTTCTAGCAGGAAATAAACAGCACGTGTTCCTAATTCAATAACGCTCAAACCCACACGGTCTTATACAACTACAGTGTAAGATTTGTAATTCGGATGATACATTCGTCATTACAATTGATTCCCAAAAACTGAAATGACTTACTATTTACGACTCTAAATCTGTAAATCACTTTTCCTCTCTCGAGTGGTTTACACATTCTGATACTTACCTGATACAGGGCTCCGTCCTTGTGCTAGTGGTATCACGGCTACGACTACCTTGGACCGGCTTTGACCAGCTATGACAAGCCAAGACCAGCTATGACCAGCGGTCCGAGTAAAAACACTCGGGTCCCCACGTTAAAAACTGACCTTGTGGCACAACCCAACTCTGGGGGGTCAAGTAAATATCTACTACTTACGACTCTCTCTCAAGTAAATATCTACTACTTATGACTCTCTCTCATATATATATATATATATATATATATATATATATATATATATATATATATATAATGTATATGTGTGTGTATATATGTATACAGAGTGTTTCAAAAGTCTATCACAGCACGACACTTTATATCTCAATAACTAAGGATATCAAAACACAATTTATCTTTCCTGAAAGTTAATATTCCCATATTTCTATACAGGTTTTTACCGGAATTCAATCTAAGCACTGAGGATTACACGACAGACATCCAAACGATAATCCAGTTCTTGCCAAACACTACCGAGTATAATGTAGTTGATGGTTGTCAAGGCTTCGGTTATTCGCGTCTTCAGATCATCCACGTCTCTGTGAAGGGAAAGTGCGTACATGTTTCCAGAGAAAGATGTCTCATGGCGTTGAGGTCTGGAGACCAAGGTGGCCATCGCAGGAATACGTGATCAGTCTGCCCGGAACATCTGTCCCATCTATCAGGCAGAGTGATGTTCAAAAATTAAATTAACAGAAGAAAACTTGACACTTTTTAGCTTTTAAATGGTGCCAATTCAATCATGCTACCATTTGTAGCTCGTGACGTAATAGTTCTTAGAATGTAACACGGACATTTCAAACACCCTGTATTATACTGGTGGTATAGTGGTAAGTCAATATTTATAACCATTTGTAGTTGTCTGTTTATTAACATGACCATGCGATTTATATTTAACGCAAAATACCACAAAATATGAAACACAAGAAGGAACAAAAAACGGTTTTATAACAACAAGATTTATATTTATTTTTGTGTAATGATGTACATGCATAGAGGTTACTATTTTGTTGGTGTTATGTCCCTTTGATTGAATTAAAGTTTTACTGATGAAATTGAAATATTTTTTTATCTGAGCTCACAAAAGTTGAATGAACTATAAAGCTGAGAAATGCTGAATGAACTTTTAGCTTTAGAAGATTATTTCAAAGAGAAAAATTCTTGTTGCTTGTTTGGAAATGTTTTGTATGTTTGTAATGTACTTTGGAAAATTTCGCACGTCCGTGCATGCGTGAATATGTTTTTAACCTCTGACTGCACATGGCCGAGACGGGATCCTTTAAGGTTACATTTTCGCAGGAAAAGGGAAGAGAAGATGAAAAAGAGTGAGCAAACTTGTGTCTCCAATTTATAATTAATGTAATCACGTGACAGACTCCAAAGAAAATGGCGGGAAAACTTGACTTGGTCATGTGCTAGAAAAATATTTGTACGTGGGTGGATTCCAACGCCCACTTGTGTGTTTATTGACTAATTAGAAACTGATATTTTCCGAAAATCTGTATGAAGCTGGATAAGCTTTTGATCATCTTTTTGCACAGATTTGTGCAAAATTCAACATTAAGAAAGTGGCAGCGGGATGCTAAAATTTACAAACAGTGTCTTGTTGTTTATATATATGTACTAATTTCAACAAGTTTGATATAAAAATTAAAAGCAACTACATTCGTTCCTGATTTTTCAACTTTATCGTGCTGGTCTGTTTAGTTCGATCTATTAGGTTGGTGCAAAAATAATGTCGTTTTCTCACATATGTGATAAAACGACATTATTTTTGCACCAACCTAATAAAATCTTAACGCTTTTCTAAGCTTTGATAGTAGAATATACAGACACTGGGTGTATCGTATCCCCTTCGCTACTTCGTTCATGTGATTAAGGGCAGACTTTGTATATCTTCATGACCTTGACCTTTTCATTATTGCGTTGTTTAATTTCCTTCAATTTAATATAGCAAGTTCATTTAGATCTAAAACAAACCTAATGTCCTTTTAGTTGTTTCAGTATTATGAACTTAATCAGCAGCTACTAAACACTAGCACCGGACATTTGAATGAAACGTTCTTCTCTTTGCCTATATTGTCCAAACTTCAAATAACCAACTCCGTAGATCTCGGTTAAAAATTGATAATTAATGACGAACTTTTCGTAGTATTTTAACTTAAAATACTACGGAGGGTTTATCATTGGACTTTACCAGCAACTTTTCAACACTTTCGCCGGACATGTGAACTGAACTTTCGAACTGTGGACTTAAATGCCAACTTAACTTACATGGACTCTACTTTTAATATTTAATCAAAGTTATATTATCTAGATCTTTTAATTGGTCAGTATTCCTCGATTTACTTACTTCTGCATCCAACACTTGATTTATTGTTTGTTCATGTTCCTTTAATCCAAAAATATATTTTCGGGTAAGATGTTGTAGAGGACCAGGAGGTGGGTGTAGATGTATTGTAAAGAAAACTCGTACCTTTATATTTCCTGCTATAAGAAGGTCCAGCAACAATAGAATGTTGGACTTGAATTAAGTCCAACTGAAGATAAGGAAGACAAACAAACAAGACCGATATATAAACAAATATATGTATTAAACAAAACATTTACAAAGCACATAGTTAACATTGGGTGTGTGAGTGTGTGTGAACGTTCGTATGTGTGTTAGTAGCGAATGTTCGTATGTACGTGTATGTTGGCAATGTCCTTTAACGTCTGACCGCAAGGTCAAGACGATAATTCTCCGGGACTACATGTTGCAGCAAGAATAGAGAAGAAAGATCGAGGGGCAAACTCGTGTTTATTTATATAGATTGCGTAATCACGTGACAGTATCAAAGCGTTTTGGGGGGAAACTTAGTCACTCGCTGGAAAAATATATTGTGCGTGGGTGGATTGCAACGCCCACTTGTGTTTATTGACCAATTAAAAGCGGATATTTCCAGAAGAATATTTCTTAAGCTAAGAAGGCTCTTGGGTCTGATTCTCCCAAAAAAAGTGCACAAAATCTACTATACGAAAATATAGCCATTTCAAAATTGTCGCATAAGATAGCAGCGTTGATTTCTATCCAATGAATGAATGTTATTGAAATTTTAATTTATATATGTATGTGTGTGTGATGATGATTATCATCATCACAATGTAAACAAATTTTGTATTAATTTTAAGTTTGTCGTTTATTGTCTTGTTGACCTGTCAGATACACGTCTTTTCTTTTTAAAATATTTAAAGCAAGCCTCCTGTAATTCACCCTTATTTGGGGCACACAGGCCATATTATATCGCCCCCCACCCAATTCGCCCCAGGGAGTCTGCTACACGTGGGACGAGTATAAAAGACGAAGTGCAAGTTTAACATTCCAAAATACATAAAAGAGGGTCCCAAAAAGTCTTCTTTTTATCTGCAGTGTTCCTTTTTTAAAAGTTGTTTATAACTGCTCGCTGCCTGCTTAATTAGTCGCCGATAAAACAACTACTTTACACAGGACTGTTCTGTACAAAATATATTTCAGGTTATTCTTGAATCTTGATAAAGTCGAGTGTCATATTCAAATGTTGTTATTATTTATTTATTATCATTATTATGCTAATAATTTGTTACGTCCTTCCTCTTTGCATTTTCTTTTTTGCCTTTCTGCTCTTTTCCTTTTTCGTCTTCCTATTTTTTCTCTCGTTTTTTTTCCTTAACTTGTTTTGTATCTTATAATTTAAGTTTTTAAGTTATATAATATCACAAAATATATTTTTAAAAATACCACCCACAAAACCAACACTTTTTTCCGTTCATTTTTTTTTGGGGGGGGGGCTATTTATTTAGTAGAAATCCATGACTACTTAAATCATTTATATCTGGATTATTAAGAGAAAAAAAACAATGGCCTCCTCCAGTCTTGATTCTCTACGCTTCAGCATCCATTAAATTTATAAATGATAAGGGAATTAATCTAAGGGGCATAACTTCGTCTTGATAACTAAATTAACTTCGTTTTGGCACAAGTATAGTTTACCCAATAAGGATATAATTCATTATGCTGTAATAATAGTTAACTGAACTAGCTTAGTAACAATTATCTTAAGATAATATGTCCAGCTCTGTGTACAGTTTTCAGATTTATTAACGCCATATTTAATTATTGTTATTTATCATGAATTATAGGAAATTTCTAGAAATAGGTTCAGCTGAAAATAATGTCTTAATTCATTTGCCAATATTTATCAAATTTCTTATCTCAAATCTTCTTACTGTTGTTTTTTGTTTTGTTTATCCTTCTGGCCTTTTTTTTTTATATATATATACTGACTTAAAATATCCTTTACCATTTTCCAGAATAGGGTTTTTATACTTTTGTAGGAATCCTTTTACTCGGTATTTCGTTGAATGTTAAAATTTGGAGTGTCGGGATTCAATACATTAATAAAATATCGTTACAGGGTCGCTCGTAATTTGGCCGTCTAAAATAATCAGACGCTTTTCATTGAAGGAATAAATAAATAATTTAATTCTGGAGCCGATATTGTTCGGAAAATGTGTATAAAAACATATGAAATCCGTTCCCAAAACAATATGCACGCGGCTGCCAGCAAGCTACACACACTTCTCGCCGATGACCTTCATGACCTCATGTCAAAAACGACAGCGTTGACAAACTCCAGACCACGGCATCACCGCCAACAGAAAGAAACAATTCGTATCTCTCGTATCCGTTTTTACTATGAATCACGCACACACATGTTGACTTTTTCATACAAACACACATATCTCAACATTTTATTGTTTCTCACACACGTACACAAAAACAGTTTATATTTTATTTCAGAAACTTTATCAACCCAAACAAAAGACATTACTTTCCAATCTATTATCAACTGTTTGTATTCGTATCGTTATAATTAAATCAATGTTTATTTGTTGAAACTACGTCGGCTTTTCTACTGAATTTTATTCCTTCAATGAAAAGCGTTTGATTATTTTAGACGGCCAAATTACGAGCGACCCTGTAACGATATTTTATTAATGTATTGAATCCCGACACTCCAAATTTTAACATTCAACGAAAAACCGAGTAGAAGGATTCCTACACTTTCATGTTCTGGTTGTTGCCACAATCAAGAAGGAATTTTTCTTTGTTTCTTGTAAATTTTGTGGAAGTCTATCATGAAAAAATTATTTTTTTTAAATAATTACCTTCTTTTTTAAATAAATGCTTGTTCTATGATACAATATGTAATAAAAGTGTCCATAATTAAAATGTCTAAAAGCAAACAGTCGTTTTAAAACCATATCTTCCAATCAAAAAGTAGACCCCCAAGGTTTTCATCTTCTAAACTAAAAGAAGGAATATACATTCCAAATTTCCAGAAGTTGAACAAAATCTTCAAGTGGTCAGATCTTACATCATGACAATATTTGAAATTGGATTCCATCTATTCCAGACCCAATAATTTACAGTCCCAGGTTACTTGCCTCGATAAAACTTGTCTCTCTAAATTATGATAGACTTTGAGTCTGTATCAAGAATTAATTCATGTAGCAATCCATTATCAACAAATGACAAGAATCATTTAATAAGTGTACACAAAACTAACTCCATCCAACCACTAGCAGATGGTCTCTAGTTTATAGAAAGATGAGATCAGAAGTGAAGCTAAACTTTGCATTGGCCAAACTCACCTAACCCATTCTTTACTTCTTAAAAATGAGGAACCTCCAGTACGTATGGCATGCCAAAATTATATATTGGCAATAACCATATACTGTCAAGCAAGTATTTACAGGCTGGACTAACTTTAACCATTTATGGGAAAAATTTCATTAAAAAAAAGTAAGAAACATGAACAAGCGTTTCAGACAAACCAAACCTAAATATATCCTGTTAATTTCCCTCTAAAAGTTCTCCACTGCCATAACTGGGTATTGAACTCACACTCTTTGGGTCCTGTCAGTGGATCTAACCAACGCCTTTGTCCACTACCCCATTGAGTGAAATAAAGTGTTCAGTTCAACAAT
This sequence comes from Acanthosepion lycidas, assembly GCA_963932145.1. NCBI lineage: Eukaryota > Metazoa > Mollusca > Cephalopoda > Sepiida > Sepiidae > Acanthosepion > Acanthosepion lycidas. Next base: position 8,252,765 of record OZ010581.1, read on the forward strand.
CCAATCAACTGAAGAAGGCCGGAGTGTACAACGGCCGAAACGTTGTAATAAATATGGCGACAAAGATGAGGACACTAGTCCAAATAATGTAAATTAATTTTTAATTTAATAAATAATGTAAATTAATTTTTAATTTAAATTTAAGCTCAAATTTACACTTAAAGTTAAAAATTAAAATTATAGCAATTTTGTTGGTTGTAATGTGAGAAATAGCTGCTAAAAAGTTCCCCTCCCCAAATTTATGGACCAATCTTACAGATGCATGCTGGGATTTCTTCTTAACCAATGAAAATGCGCAATTCTCACTAATTATCCCCACATTTTCTTTCTTGCCTGTATCCCTTTTGCATATGAACACTATTTCTGTTTTGTGAATTTTTTACTTTGTTACTGACTTATAGTCACTTTGCATTTGCATTGCTTTGACTTACATTGTCTTCTCTTGTTTTAGTTTGTCCTGTGGAATCATCCATATTAACCTTCCACCTCTTTCAGAAAAGTGTTTCCTTCTATAAAACAAAGCCTTAACCAATCAACATTTTGTTTCAGTAAAATTCAATCTTCTATTGGTTAAAACTGTAGCAAAGTCACAACAGAACCTTTTCCCGCTTAAGGTCCCTGGGGCCGAATTTTAAACACCCAACTCTATATAAACAAACACATGAATCAATTCAAGTAAGTCAGTCATCAAATTTGAGTCAGTCGCTCAAGTTTTGACCGACTGCTCGGTTATACTCTCATCCTACGGACGGGAGGAACCCAAAGGAGGCTACGCCGAAGGGCGGAGTCTCCTTCGGGGAGGTAGACCCGTTTATACGGCTTCAATGGGTATATTTTTGGCCGAGCCCACGGGCTCGGAATGCCCACGTTAAAAAGGCCTTGTGCCACATGACACCCTCGTTGGGGGGGGGGACTGAATATCGTCAGTCATCAAGTTTCAAGAGATCCATACAAACTCCACGCTGTTCAATTTCAAAGCATTGTGCTTTTAACTAATATAATCACTAATCTCCTCAAAATTGAAATTATAGAGTTTTCTTACAATTAGAAGGGGTAATACATATGAAAAAAAAAATTTCTGTCATGACTTTATTAAAAATAAAAGATATTTATAATAAGTTCCATCATTTGTGAATAGTTTCTGAAAGTTTCGCTAAACTAAGTAAACTGTTTAGTGTTTACTTAGTTTCTCAACAAACTCAACACAGCATTCAAATGACCATTATCCACGTGGATATTCATCACCTACAAATGAATTAAAGAGTGGACATTTTCACTACGTCAAAGTAATTGTACATTCATCAATTTAGCGGAGCCCATCAGTTAAAGGCAAACAACTCTTAGCAACTTTAATTCTGACTCATAAATAACACACGCACACACACACTAACAGTTGAATAATACATTTTGATATTTTACTATGCAGAAACAAAAATTTAATTTTGATAACAAGCCAAAAGAAACATCAGCATTTACTTACCACAATACTGCACGAACATTCTTCACAACATTATCTCAATTACCAAACCAACAAAAATTCTGTTTATCTTTCTTTGCATGTGTTTAAAAAATCACTTTATTGTTGATCTCTAATCACGTTCTTCAGTCATTCCTTGCTATGCAATTGTCCTTATGTTTATGTGTAAATCTATTTGTTGTGGGATAATCCAAATTGCAAACACGCATAACTTTCACCTTATAAAAAAATTATCTTCTGATAAACCTCACTCAGCAATACGACCCACAACAATCCTTTTGGTTTGTCTTTCTCCTTCTTCTCTTGATTGATACTGAGACTTTTGTTAATTCAACTTAACCCCTGCCGTCTTCTATAGATTTTAATATTCATTATGAAGAGTAGTTAGTCTGATGAAAGGAAACTAAATACTGACATAGCTTCTCCATTACATACAAGCTGACCCAGAGCATAGAGAAGTTTACTTATATTCCCCCTATATAACTGGGCATCATAGAAACCTTGTAGACGTATTTCTTACCTCCTCTGAAATTAAATTTACCTCTAACTCCACACCTCCACTAGATCACGTAAAATGCAGCATATCACGATTAAAAAACGCTCGATTGTGACGAGGTGATGACAGATTACTATGGATGATCAAAATTGAAAATTTTTGCAAATTAAGCGAACGCGGTTTTTCGTTTTTAACTAGTACTTTTTAAATATTAACATTTTTATTCAGTAATTATGTCCTTTCTTAATTAGGTAATTATTTAAAGTTTTTTATTAATTAGATAATTGTTTAAATTTTTTTAAGGATTATGTCGTGTATACATTTCCATACGTAGAAATTATGAACGTTTTTTTTAATAAAATTTTTTTTTAATTATTTTAAAAATATTTGTGGTCAAATTGAAAGCAATAAAGAATTTTAAATGATTTTTGAATTATTAAGAAGTTAATGACAAAAATTTTTAAAATTTGTAAAAAATACATTATTCATCGAAAAAAATTTATTTCTTCACAAAATAATGTCCTTAAAGTGTTTATACAAACAGGTGAAAGCTTTTCTAATTAATTAATGTCATAGTTTTTTAGATTTTTTTTTTTTTACAATTCAAAGCCGATTTTCTACAAAACCTGGTAATGTTTTACAAAAAAAAACCTGGTGATTTACTTTCTACAAAGATTTCTGTTTATACCGCGCTTGAAGATTTAATTTCTCGAAATTTCATGAAAATATGTAAGTGGGTGGAAACATGTTTAAAAAAAAGTCTCTTTTTTACAAGATTTTCTAAAAAAAAAAATTTCCAAAATAATTTCATTCATTTGTGAATAAGTCCTGAAAGTTTCATTAAAATCCGACAATTATTTGATTTTTGCAAGAATTTTTAAACTTAGGTATCGAAAATTTATGCCGAAAAAGTGTAGGTACTCCAGTCACTGTTTTGGGGGAGGGTCCTTTTATTTATTTTTATTTTGTTTGTTTTTTTTTTGTTTGTTTTTTTCTTTTCACCTTCACCAACGCCATCTTGGTGTTCCTGTTTTGTTTTTGTTTTTTTTTTTTGTTTTATTTTTTTAGTCAGGAAGGGAGAGAGGAGGAGTAAAAGAAATAGAAAGACAAAATGGTGTTGGTGGTGGTGGGAAAAGAAAGCAAGAAATGTTTCTGATCATAATTCCTATGACCAACGAATATGTTCGATATTTTGTTTTCTTTTTTTTTTCTTTTTTTTTGGGGGGGGTGGGAGTAAAGGAACGCTTCATATAAAAGGAAACTTTTCTTTCCATTATTTGCCTGTTATGTCAAACTGTTCGTCGAGAATGTGGATCTTTCCACGTAGTGAACCTAAAATGAAAAAAAAAAAAAAAGCGAACATACTGTTTTTTTTTTCTTTTTGTATCGTCTTTGGCTGAGGAGGAAGTGACATAAGTTGTTAGTGATTGATTAGCAGTGGCACTTATGCAATGAGTCCATTTGTTGCGTGCTTGGCGTATTTTTTTTTTTTTTTTTTTGCTTCAGGATCGCCTGCCAGAATAGTACTGTTTCGGTAGGGTCTCTTGGGTGAACAAGTATGATGTTGCAAGACCCGAAACTTGTCATAACATCACTGACGAGGTGATCATGAGCACTCATTGGAGTGTTTTCATGACAAATTAGACAATAAAAGCCACCTCCTACCTGACTCCCTCACCTTCTCTTACGGAGAACAAACTTTGCGATTTCATTATCGGGGCTTTGGAAGTTTCCAGACTCATCAAAAGCCTTGACTTTACAAAAAGCTACCAATCTAGATAATATTCCAGTGATAATCCTTAAGAACTTTAACCTGGAATTATTTCTAATACTGGAAAAGTTGTTAATCACTGCCTGAAGAAGTAATGTTTCCCAGGTCTGTGGAATGTGACAGGTGTGTGCCCTATTTTCAAGAATGCGGGTGAACACTCCTCACCCTTGCAATGCTCTCTGATCAGCATCTTTAGTGTTATCAGCAAACAGATGTTGTTGATCACCTCAAAAGAAAAAACCCTCCTGAGTGACAAACAGTATAACTTTCACTCTTTTAGGTCCACTGTTGATGTCTTGACTGTCATTACATGCAGAATCAGTGAAACACTTGATAATAAATTCATCACTAGAGTCATTGCTTCAGATAGCTTGAAGGACTTTGACCAAAGTGTGGCCTCGGGGGTGAATACAAAAACTCTCCATCTGCATCTTTGGAAGAGTTTTCTCAATTATCAGGTCTTTCCTATCAAGTAGGTCCATGAATGTTGTTAATGCCCAGTCTTTTAAAGCCTATGAGATCAATGTAGTTACCCACAAGGCTCTCTCCTTGGCCCAACCCTCCTTCTTCTTCTTCTTGGCCCAACACTCCTTCTTCTTCTTCTTGGTCCAACCCTCCTCCTTCTTCTCATTGGCCCAACCCTCCTTCTTCTTCTGCCAAAGAAGTCTCATATCATTAGTAAATATCTATCCTGATGGTACCATAGTTTATGAATGCACCTCCAAGAATCTACAAGATCAGAGCCTCATAGTATTGAGTAATGAATTATTTTCAACCCAACAACACCTTTTTCATTGCAAACCTTTTGATACTCTTTCACTATTTCCTTGGCAAATGTTCAGACGAGCTGCATGCCTTAGTTTCACCAGTTCAGGCCTTTACAGCTAACACCTGCCATGTCACGTACACAGTCGTATAATTGTCATTCCCTTCATATTCCATTGGTAAGGAAGAAGTTCCACACACATCTTCTTCCTGAGATCAATTACTTTGTGGAACATACTCCCAATCACTACAACTTTAACCTTTTTAAGTCTAGGGTCAACTGTTATCTATCTTACATATACTCATAATCTGTGCTTACTTCCTCCTCTTGCATCCATACAACTTCATTCAATAACCCTCTACCTTGAGTGGCTCTTGAATTGTGTATTTAGTGAAGATTTAGGAAAAAATGTCTTGAAGACAAATATCTTGACGTTTTTTTGTTTTTTTTTATCCCCCTCTGGATTTTAGAATAATTGTTTCAATGAGATTATTAAAATTATTTACTTTCACATGTGAAACATTCACAGCTAAAGAAAAATACATTAATAAAACTATAGTTTTGAGCTTCATGATGGAGTTTTTACTGTTGGGAATATATTTTTGCCCCTTGTCAGATTTAGTCTTCTATACTTAAATTAAATCTCATCGAACAACTTAAGTGGATTTTCCTCACACGGGAGTAAAGAAAGAAAACTAAAAACAATGTGACATGTTCTGGAGAATTACAAAGTAAGAGAAAATTCTTGTGTGAGCTTCACTGCCAACATTTGTTTGGGTGTGTGTTTGTTTTCTGTTTTATGATGAGTTTTTTGTAGTCTTTTGTGTGCGTCTGTGCGTCTGTGCGTCTGTGTGTCTCTGGTTATATATTTCTTCTTCTTCAGCAACTGTACATTTGTTTCGTATTACCAACTAAGTCAATGGCATTGATAGAAACTTCAAAGCTGCATTCACATGAAACCAGGATGTCATTTATAAATTTCATCATATCAAGTTTATAAAGAACCACTTGAATTTTCAATTTATTCATTTTCTTCAATGAATGCATCCATTTTGAAACATTGAAATGGTAAAAATAGCTTAAATGATAAATTGGTAACTTTCCTCCATGAATAAAATTTGCACATCATACTCCAAAAAGACATTTTTTTTATTTTTTCTGAAAGTGATTTTATCCAGTCATCCAATGTATGGAAGGAAAATTCGGGGCACTTCAACTATCCATCAAGTTAGTTTTTTTGTTTTGTTTAAGGTAATCTGCAAATGTTAGTTTATTTGATGTACCTCTAATGTTGCTTTTATAAACATTTTCTCTCAGACTTAATTCTGTTTTCTTGATGAAAATTTTGTCAATTTAGTTAATTTATCTGAAAGCATCTTTGAGTTTTTATTCATTTACTGTTCTCATTTTCTTTGTCTCCATTAGAAAACTGTTATTAATTTCCAGAAGAGGGTGCTGAAAAGACCAACAAAGAAATCCTTCCAAATGATAAGTGGGTTGGGCCAAGAGTTTTTCAGCCCCACCACCTCATAAATGGATCACTTTTCAGAAACCTCCTGTTAAACTTATTGGTCAACAATTTCATTTAAAACATCTGTCAAATTGAATTAAACCAGATAAATATTTAATCAACTTAATATTTCAAACGCACTTTAATACAATCAAATGTGTTCATCAAAGCATGAAGTAAGTCAAAACAATTTTTCAAAATTTAGGAAGAGAAAAGGTTTAAGCTTAGAGTTACCTTCTTTTTTACCAATTTTGTAAAATGTCTTCTTATTAGAGAAAAAAATGCTGCATTTATTTTCAATACTTGCTCATAAAACAGATTTGTTAATCTTTTACATATTAGACATGTGAAAAAAATCACCATTAATTTGTCTTTTTGTTTTTTTGTTTTGTTTTCTTTTGTTTTTTGTTTTGTTTTTTAAATAAAATTTTTTTTTCAATTATATATTCAGTCTTTGATTTAAATAAATGATGCTGGTAGCTGTTTAACAAAATACACATAATGCTTGGTAAAATGTATCATTCAAACTGAAAATAATTTCAATCACCAATGTATGTTTTTTTGTGTTTTTTCATTTGTGTAACTGTAATCAATGTAAATAAAATGGATTTCATACTCATAAATCATCTGGAAAACATACACACACCCACACACACTCTAATATATATATATAAAC
>OZ010581.1:8271960-8429460 GCA_963932145.1 Acanthosepion lycidas
AAATTGTAACTATATCAATCGAAGGGAGACAACTCTACATTAAGTCAAGCAATCTATTTCATTCAATTTCACCATCAGCATAAACTGTTTGATTCCTTACCTGATCTATAACATAACACCTTTTATATTACCCTTGATCACACAGTCAAGAACTCTAAAGTGTTTCAAACAACTTTATTATATTGTGTGTATGTTGTTATATAAAAATATTTTCTGTTAAAACAAATATCTGCCTATTTGAGTATTTCTTTTGTTGTTATCTTTGTTGCATTTGATTTAGTAAAAATAGTAGAGGGTCAGTTTAATTTGTATTTTGTCTGATACATATTGACTAACCCACTATAATGGTAACAAAAATACAGTAATTATTCAGTATTTGTTTATAACTTACTTCATGTCTTAATATTCTCAATATCATTTCATGTCAATGAATTTCATTATTCAAACTACTTTTGAAATTATTGTTCTTTAAATATGCAAATCAACATTTTTTTTTGCAGTATCAAAGATTTAAAAAAAATTGTATGAACATTAAATCAGAAGGATTGATACAAATTTTTTAAATCTTTGATACTGCAAAAACAATGTTGATTTGTATATTTAAAGAACAATAATTTCAAAAGTAGTTTGAATAACGGAATTCTTTTCATGAAAGAAGTTCCACAGATTCCCTTAGGAAGAGATACCCAAGTAAGGGTACATGGATTCACAAAGCTGAGTTAAATCAGTTTGGTATTTTAGAGCAATAAGAATTGTGAAAGAGAGAGATTGGAGAGTGTGTGGGATAGGGAACATTTCTCATGCCTTTGAGCTGTTCGTGTTTGTTAAATTTACACAAAATTGAAAAAAAATTGATTCCAGCATTAACTGAAGCAGGTCGCATTTTTCAAGTGTAAAAATACAAGATGATCTTGCGAATAAATGCGTGACTGTTAGTAATCCTAATATATTGTACAATATGAAATCACGAATACCTTTCTTTAAATTCTTCTGAATCGACATCCGTACATGCTTTTAAGTAAAATTAGTTACTGCTCGGGTTCATTTATTCAAGGGAGACAACCCTGAATAACATTTCGTTAAACGTGATTACAACTTGAAATGTAAAATAAAATGTCTGCTTGCAATTATATTTTGACTTCATCTCTCTATTGTCAGAATTAATGGGGATGTTGGGTGGTGTTAATACAGGATTATTTTCAGCCACGCAAGTGGTTATAATCTTTTTCCATATCTTATCAGTTTTATCAAAGAAATCAATTTAAACTTTAAAGAAAAACAAATTCTTGACAACTTTCTAAATTAGATATGTCCAATGCTAGGTCATCTACTAAGAAAGTTGATTGTCCATGTCATGCGAGACAATTTTTCTTTCCAGAATCTATCCTATATATTTATAAGTCTACCCTTCATCTATGCTTAGAATATTACAGCCACATATGATCTTGTGCCCCTGCTATTCATCTAAAGCTCTTAGATAAAATCCGAAGAATCTACAATATTATTGGTCCTGATCTGGCAGCTCTGCTTCAGTCACTTTCCCACCACCATAAGGTTGCCTCCCTATGTCTTTTCTATAAATACTTTCATGTTAATTGTTCGGATGAGCTCTTCGCTATGGTACCTAGACTTTATGAATTTAAGCACAGTGCTAGACTGGCGAGAAGATCTCATCAATTTACAGTTCATTTGGCTCAATGTAACCGTAACTTCTATTCTAACAGTTTTTTCTCTCGTAATTTTCGCTTGTGGAACTCCCTTCCGACTCTATGCTTTCCAGCCAACATTAATCTGAAAAAATTTAAATGCAATGTCAATCACTATCTACTGCCCACCTTGATTACTCTTTTTGTTCTCACTCATTAGTAATGTTTCTGTTTCATATTCTTCCACATTCAGTAACCGATTGTGTCTTAGTGGCTTTACTGCCTTACATGGGGTGAACTCGATTTAAAAAAAAATAATAATAATATAGCTTTTTATCTCGTAATTCTATGTATAGTTAACCCTTTGTAAGATAAAAACACGAAGACCAAAAATTATCTCCCTTGATTCTGTTCTTTTCATTCTACTGAATGTTTTATAGAAAGAGACGTCATTATTACATCTAAATATATTTGAGCTAATAATTAATATTAAGCTTATGTACTGTGAAACTTTGAAAAGAAAATGACTTCACTGGTAAGCAATATTTGAAATTTGAATGTGTGGTATGAAATTTTTTTTTCTATTCTTAATGTCCGTTCTAAGGGACACAACTATTTAATATAATGTTTGATTTTTAACAATATTTGCTATTTTTTTAATTAACAAGCCTTCTGTTTTTGTTTTTTTTTTTGTTTTTTTTTTTTTAGTCATCAGACAACCAAGAAGCAAAATGAAGCCAACCGTAAAAATGGAAATAAAATGATATTCTATTCTAGGCATAGAAATATCTTCAATTAAATCCCTGTTTAATTAAAATATGGAAAATATCAAACCACACTTCCCTAAAATATCAACCTTAAATATCAATTTCTTTTATTTTTTTTCTTCGGATGTTTAGCGATAGAGAAAAGTAGACTGGTTTAATGTAAAGAATATAAAATCCACCATCTTGTTGAATCTGTAAACTCTCCTGTAGAATATTGGGACATAACTAAATCATACTTGGTGGTGCTACTTTAGTTTCAGTAGAAAATGTTTGGCTTTTTGGGTTTTTTTTTTTTTTTAATGGAGTTGCTAGCACCATGCCCAACTGTTTTTGAATTCAAAGTTTTCTTACATGGGTTGGCAAGTGAAGCCAGGGTCCAGTTTATGCTGATATTTAATCCATAACTGGGGAGCATATTAGAAGTACACCAGTCAAAATTACTGCACTTAAAATCTCAAGCTATCATAAATAGTGTTAAAGGCTAAACCAAGTAAATATAAATTACTAAATACAAGATTGTTATTAATGTTTTACAAGTAATTTTTTTTCCTCATTTTTTTAACCAAAGAGTTTTAAAATGAGTTTTTGAATATTACATGAAATATTTGCTCAAAAATAGTCTAGTTAAAGAAATGAAAAAAAATCTTTTTTTTACTTACCAGAGAAAAGAATTGAAAATTGCTAACTGAACAATGTCAGATTAGATATTTGCAACCGATAGAAGGAGAAATTATGAATTTTGGGTAAGGAGGCAGCATAAAAAGGGAAGAAAGTTTTTTCTTTTCTTTTTCTTCCTTTTTCTTCTTTTTATGGTCCATTGTTGAGTTGGGATGACATGAGAACATGATATATAAATGTCTTTATATCAGAACAATGTTAGACAAATGACAAAAAGGAATAAATAGATAGATATCTGTATGCAGGTTTGGATAAAGATCAATGAAAGTTCTTTGTTTAAGATTTTCTTATTAAATTTTCTACAGTATGGACCAACTTTCTGTTTTCCAATAAAAATTTGAACATAAACTCTCCAATGTCTATCTACATTTCTGAGATGAGGTAAAGTAATTATTTACATTGTTCAGATTGTAGTCCTCATCTTTATTGTCATATTCACAATGTTCTGACCGCTCTGGCCTTGATGGAATGTGGAACTGCATGAATCTACCCTGTAGGACAAAATAAAGTCTCCAGTTCAAAATTTCAACATATATCACCTGAAGAAGGCCAGAGCATACAATGGCTGAAATGTTATGAACATGACAATAAAGATGAAGACAGCAGTCTTAACAATGTAAATAGTGTAAATAAACTGCCCAATGTTTTTTGAGCACTTATTTGTGTACATTGTATGTACATTGTGTATTTAGGTGTGTACATTGTTTTCTTTGGTAGTTTTCAAGATTCATGCCTCATGTGAATAGATGACACTTTAAAAGAAAAAAAGTAATGACATCCACTAATGCATAAAGATCTGACTCTTGATCACTAACAAAGAAAATGGAATAGATAGATAGATAGATAGATAGGGACAGGCTGAGATAGATAGATAGGGACAGGCTGAGATAGATAGATAGATAGATAGATAGATAGATAGATAGATAGATAGATAGATAGATAGATAGATAGGGACAGGCTGAGATAGATAGAGACAGGCTGAGATAGATAGATAGATAGATAGATAGATAGATAGATAGATAGATAGATAGATAGATAGATAGGGACAGGCTGAGATAGATAGATAGATAGATAGATAGATAGATAGATAGGGACAGGCTGAGATAGATAGATAGGGACAGGCTGAGATAGATAGATAGATAGATAGATAGGGACAGGCTGAGATAGATAGATAGGGACAGGCTGAGATAGATAGATAGATAGATAGATAGATAGATAGATAGATAGATAGATAGATACATAGATAGGGACAGGCTGAGATAGATTGATAGATAGATAGGGACAGGCTGAGATAGATAGATAGATAGGGACAGGCTGAGATATATAGATAGATAGATAGATAGATAGGGACAGGCTGAGATAGATAGATAGATAGATAGATAGATAGATAGATAGATAGATAGATAGATAGATAGATAGGGACAGGCTGAGATAGATAGATAGGGACAGGCTGAGATAGATAGATAGGGACAGGCTAAGATAGATAGATAGATAGATAGATAGATAGGGACAGGCTGAGATAGATAGATAGGGACAGGCTGAGATAGATAGATAGATAGATAGATAGATAGATAGATAGATAGATAGATAGATAGGGACAGGCTGAGATAGATAGAGACAGGCTGAGATAGATAGATAGATAGATAGATAGATAGATAGATAGATAGATAGATAGATAGGGACAGGCTGAGATAGATAGATAGATAGATAGATAGATAGATAGATAGGGACAGGCTGAGATAGATAGATAGGGACAGGCTGAGATAGATAGATAGATAGATAGATAGGGACAGGCTGAGATAGATAGATAGGGACAGGCTGAGATAGATAGATAGATAGATAGATAGATAGATAGATAGATACATAGATAGGGACAGGCTGAGATAGATTGATAGATAGATAGGGACAGGCTGAGATAGATAGATAGATAGGGACAGGCTGAGATAGATTGATAGATAGATAGGGACAGGCTGAGATAGATAGATAGATAGATAGATAGATAGGGACAGGCTGAGATAGATAGATAGATAGATAGATAGATAGATAGATAGATAGATAGATAGGGACAGGCTGAGATAGATAGATAGATAGATAGATAGAGACAGACTGAGATAGATAGATAGAGACAGACTTAGATAGATAGATAGATAGATAAGGGACAGACTTAGATAGATAGATAGAGACAGACTGAGATAGATAGATAGATAGCGACAGACTGAGATAGATAGATAGATAGCGACAGACTGAGATAGATAGATAGGGACAGACTTAGATAGATAGATAGATAGGGACAGACTTAGATAGATAGATAGATAGCGACAGACTGAGATAGATAGCTAGGGACAGGCTGAGATAGATAGATAGATAGATAGATAGATAGATAGATAGATAGATAGATAGATAGATAGATAGATAGGGACAGGCTGAGATAGATTGATAGATAGATAGGGACAGGCTGAGATAGATAGATAGATAGATAGGGACAGGCTGGGATAGATTGATAGATAGATAGGGACAGGCTGAGATAGATAGATAGATAGATAGATAGATAGGGACAGGCTGAGATAGATAGATAGGGACAGGCTGAGATAGATAGATAGATAGATAGATAGATAGATAGATAGATAGATAGGGACAGGCTGAGATAGATAGATAGATAGATAGATAGATAGATAGATAGATAGATAGGGACAGGCTGAGATAGATAGATAGGGACAGGCTGAGATAGATAGATAGGGACAGGCTGAGATAGATAGATAGATAGATAGATAGATAGGGACAGGCTGAGATAGATAGATAGGGACAGGCTGAGATAGATAGATAGATAGATAGATAGATAGATAGATAGATAGATAGATAGATAGATAGATAGATAGGGACAGGCTGAGATAGATAGAGACAGGCTGAGATAGATAGATAGATAGATAGATAGATAGATAGATAGATAGATAGATAGATAGATAGATAGATAGGGACAGGCTGAGATAGATAGATAGATAGATAGATAGATAGATAGATAGATAGATAGATAGATAGATAGGGACAGGCTGAGATAGATAGATAGGGACAGGCTGAGATAGATAGATAGATAGATAGATAGGGACAGGCTGAGATAGATAGATAGGGACAGGCTGAGATAGATAGATAGATAGATAGATAGATAGATAGATAGATAGATAGATAGATAGATAGATAGATAGATACATAGATAGGGACAGGCTGAGATAGATTGATAGATAGATAGGGACAGGCTGAGATAGATAGATAGATAGGGACAGGCTGAGATAGATTGATAGATAGATAGGGACAGGCTGAGATAGATAGATAGATAGATAGATAGATAGGGACAGGCTGAGATAGATAGATAGATAGATAGATAGATAGATAGATAGATAGATAGATAGGGACAGGCTGAGATAGATAGATAGATAGATAGATAGATAGATAGATAGATAGATAGATAGATAGAGACAGACTGAGATAGATAGATAGAGACAGACTTAGATAGATAGATAGATAGATAGATAGATAAGGGACAGACTTAGATAGATAGATAGAGACAGACTGAGATAGATAGATAGATAGCGACAGACTGAGATAGATAGATAGATAGCGACAGACTGAGATAGATAGATAGGGACAGACTTAGATAGATAGATAGATAGGGACAGACTTAGATAGATAGATAGATAGCGACAGACTGAGATAGATAGATAGGGACAGGCTGAGATAGATAGATAGATAGATAGATAGATAGATAGATAGATAGATAGATAGATAGATAGGGACAGGCTGAGATAGATTGATAGATAGATAGGGACAGGCTGAGATAGATAGATAGATAGATAGGGACAGGCTGGGATAGATTGATAGATAGATAGGGACAGGCTGAGATAGATAGATAGATAGATAGATAGATAGATAGATAGATAGGGACAGGCTGAGATAGATAGATAGGGACAGGCTGAGATAGATAGATAGATAGATAGATAGATAGATAGATAGATAGATAGATAGATAGGGACAGGCTGAGATAGATTGATAGATAGATAGGGACAGGCTGAGATAGATAGATAGATAGGGACAGGCTGAGATAGATTGATAGATAGATAGGGACAGGCTGAGATAGATTGATAGATAGATAGGGACAGGCTGAGATAGATAGATAGATAGGGACAGGCTGAGATAGATTGATAGATAGATAGGGACAGGCTGAGATAGATAGATAGATAGATAGATAGATAGATAGATAGGGACAGGCTGAGATAGATAGATAGATAGATAGATAGGGACAGGCTGAGATAGATAGATAGATAGATAGATAGATAGATAGAGACAGACTGAGATAGATAGATAGAGACAGACTTAGATAGATAGATAGATAAGGGACAGACTTAGATAGATAGAGACAGACTGAGATAGATAGATAGATAGCGACAGACTGAGATAGATAGATAGGGACAGACTTAGATAGATAGATAGAGACAGACTTAGATAGATAGATAGATAGCGACAGACTGAGATAGATAGATAGGGACAGACTTAGATAGATAGATAGAGACAGACTTAGATAGATAGATAGATAGCGACAGACTGAGATAGATAGATAGATAGATAGATAGAGACAGACTTAGATAGATAGATAGATTGATAGATAGATAGATAGAGACAGACTTAGATAGATAGATAGATAGATAGATAGATAGATAGATAGAGACAGACTGAGATCGATAGATAGATAGATAGATAGAGACAGACTGAGATAGATAGATAGATAGATAGCGACAGACTGAGATAGATAGATAGATAGCGACAGACTGAGATAGATAGATAGATAGATAGAGACAGACTGAGATCGATAGATAGATAGAGACAGACTGAGATCGATAGATAGATAGATAGATAGATAGATAGATAGATAGATAGATAGATAGATAGATAAATAGATAAGGGACAGACTTATATAGATAGATAGATAGATAGAGACAGACTGAGATAGATAGATAGATAGATAGATAGATAGATAGATAGATAGATAGATAGATAGATAGATAGATAGATAGATAGATAGATAGAGACTTAGATAGATAGATAGATAGATAGATAGATAGATAGATAGATACAGACTGAGATAGATAGATTGATAGATAGATAGGGATAGACTGAGATAGATAGATTGATAGATAGATAGAGACAGACTGAGATAGATAGATTGATAGATAGATAGGGACAGACTGAGATAGATAGATAGATAGATAGGGACAGACTTAGATAGATATCTGTATGCAAGTTAACTTTCTTTAATCTTCAACCAAACCTGGATAAAGGAAAACTGTTTCTCACACACACACACACACACACATACACATATATTAAAATACATTAATGTATTGGTATTTAGTAGATATTAGTAGCTATTAAACATTATGACTGTCAAACAGGCTTCAGGTTGCTTATAATACTTGTACCTCGTAAATAACCACCTATCCAGTGGCACATCTATTATGAAACTAATGAAGCATGAATAACTGGGTCCCTAATCCCAGAGGGACCCCACTGATGTAACATTTTTAATAAGTGCGTCTTTCAACAAAATTAATGATTTTTTTTTAAAAGTATTTGTTTATTAAAATAAGGCTATTTTATTAATAGAATCCGAAGCCAATGTGTTGAAGTGACTAACGTTGGCCTTAAAATATGCCAATTTCATATGGCCTCAAAATTCCTCTTATAATTGGTCAAATTTAAAAATTTTCTTGGGGTCTTGCAATGCCCGAAATGCCAAATATATGGATGCATTGAGCTTGCCATACATTTTAGCAGTTAGATCCTCAAATCTATTGTTGCTGGCTGTGAAGGTGTGTGTGGGGGGGGAGGGTCTGTTCCATCCTCTAAGTAGTGAAAAGACTTATTGTTGCTTAATTTCAGTTGTCTGACAGGAACTCACTGTTTTCAGTATGACTTTATGTCTAACTACTTTTATGTACACTAATTTAATATGTTTTGCTTAGATTGCCACTAGGCCCCAAAATGCTTTAGTGATATATACAAAATAGATATAGATATTTACTTAGCTTGTTTTATTTTGGCATAAGGCCAAATAGGAAGATTGTGCAGTGCAAATATTGCAGGGGAGATGAAATATTTGAATATTAAAAAAAATGTTAAAATTTATATTTGAAGAGTAAAATGAAATTCGATTTAAACCAGTATCTATTTGATTGCGGCCAGGTAGAATATGTTGATTAACTGGTTGGTGGGGGAGGAGGGTGTGATAATAGTTATATTAAATTGACAGATTCAATAAAATCTGATATCTGAAAATATACCTCTTTTCTCTCTTGCTGGATGAGAATAATAATGGTATTTTAATTTATTGCATTATCTGAAATCTTGTCAACCATTTTTATTCTCTTTTGACTGGCATTTACTTGCAAGTTAATCATTTGTTTTTTAATAACATTACTCGGGTTGTCAACAATTGACAGCAGTGAATAAACGGATTGTAAATAAGATAAACTTTTGACTCTGATTCTTTTTACTCTAGGGAATTCTAAGTGAATGAACCAACTGATTTAATCACTAGGCTATAAGAACTTAAATTTGTTCTGCAAATCCAGTCTTTAAACTTATTACAGAATTCTACAATCTTAATAACTACAGGATAAGTTTTACTTTTCTTATATGAATATTGGACAAAATAAAAATAAGTCTGTCCAAACTGTCTACTCACTCCCGTGAATTGATCACCAGAGTAGAGTTTGTCATAAGAAAATTAAGATGAAAGTAAATGAATCAAAACACACACACACACACACACATACATAAGTAATTTGGGAAAATTCATTACAAAGTGGAAAAAGTTTTTGTGTGACATGTTTAGGACTTCAGCAGAGTATATTTGTTTATGACTACATATGCATATGAATGGGATGTTGAGAATTTTAAATTTAAAAATAATTTTTCTATATGTGTTTTGGATACATAATCTAGCTGATTTTGTTTATTCTACCATCACTTTTGTTATTAAATATCCCACATTGTAATAATAGAAGATCTGCCAAGAATGGTGAAGTGTTGTGAGAACCTGGATGCAAACTTACTGTGGATGATTTAAAGATTAAAACACTTTCTAAACATTTTCATCCTAGTAAACTGTTTTCTTTTTTAATTAGAGTAACATTTTTTATATCAAAATTGTGAATATTGTTATGGTGAGCAACTAATGTGTTGCTTTGTAAAATATCCTCTTTTGTGTCCATATAATCTCTTATTTACATTTCTTACTGTTTCTCCAATGTATTCTTTGTGGCAATCATTACAGTTATAAAGTAAATTCCTCCTTAAAGTTTTAGCTTAGTTTTTTATTTTTTTAAACATAGTTGTGACAAATGTTATGTTGAGTTTAGAAAAATTCTTTTCAATTGTAGTTTTGATAACAGAACAAGATATTTTTTTTGATTCATTGGGTTTGTTAGGGCTTCTTTTCTATTTTGGAATATTTTATGAGCCTTTCCTTTTGCATTGAATATGAAATAGTCAGGGTATTGGAGGAGCTTGAAAGTATTGTCAATGCATTTCTCCTCTTCATGTAAATATTGAGGGCTGCAAATTCAAAGTGCTCTTAAGTAGAATCTGATAATTATTCCATATTTTATTTTATTGTGGGAACAAATTTATTAGATCATTTTTATTACTTGATTTTTGGTAAACACTATGTTTTAAACAACTGTTAACACAGTGTAACATGATATCTAGGAAATGTAAAGTATTGTTTTTTTTTGCCATTTCATATGTAAGTTCTATTGTATGTTTGACTTTGTTTAGTTTATCTGGAAGATCACACAAATCAGGATCACAGTGATATATTAATAGAGAAATCATCAATATATAATGTGATTGTTTGGGTAATATATTAGGTTGGTGCAAAAATAATGACGTAATAATGTCGTTTTTTGACGTTAAAAAATATGTCAAAAACGACATTATTACGTCATTATTTTTGCACCAACCTAATAGTTTGGAAAGGACCAGATTCGAGAAATTCTAAGAAACTACAAGCCATCATTCTACTACTTTAATTAAAAGAGAAAACAAGGTTAACTTGCAGTATAAGGTACCAAAACCCCATGACAATGAAAATGTTCCATTATGGTGTGGAATTGCCTGATTACTTTGAAAATGATATTAAAAGTTTTTGCTCTATTACCATTTAAGAGTTATGGACAATGTAAGTTTGACTTCTTTTGTGTCGTGTCAACAGAACGGCTGCCATTACTGGTGTTGTTTACATACGTTTGCCTTGAGTAGTGATGCAACATGGAAGCTTCACTTGTCTTGATTACTGCACAATGTGCAAAGTTTAAAATATAGCAAGAAAAATAAAAAAACAAAAAATAAAATAAAAATTATGTGCCTGAAAGGATAAAAAAATTTTTTTCCTTTTTTTTAACATTTTTTTTTTTCTTAAATTGTGTCATGAAAGTAAAATAGAAATTATGTACATGCCTGAAAGAAAGGTGAAAATTTGATTGTTTAACTTTCTTCTTTTTTTTTTTTTTTTTTTCTTTTTCCCCAACAATTTTTTTTTGGGGGGGGGAATGATTCACTCATGATATTATATTTATTATTTAGAAGAGCTTTCAATTGTTTCTATAACAAATTTAAAGCAATTTAATTTAAAAAAAAAATAAAAATTCATTATTTAATAAAGCTTCATTTCTGCAAAGAAGCAATACTTTTAGTTGGAAAAAAGAATTTATACCAATAAAAAAATATATTCATTTAAAGCTTTATTTAAAAAAAAAAAAAAAAAAAAATACATTTTAAAATAACTTTTGTGAAAATTGTGCAGTAATCAAGATGAGTAAGAAGATAGAAAAAGCAGTAAAAAAGCTGTTAATTAAGTAAACTTCCATGCATTACAACTCGAGGCAAATGTATGTAAACAACCCCAGTAATGGCAGTTGGACAACACAAAAGAGATCGAATTTAACATTGTCAATAAATCCTAAACAGTCATCGAGCACAAATTTTTACTGTCATTTTTAAAATAATCAGGCAATTCAACACCAAAATGGTACATTTTCATTACTGTGGGCTTTTGGTGTTTATACTGCAAATCAACTGAAAAGAATCTACTAAGAAAGTACTTTAATCCCTCCACAATAAATTTGTGGCCATGTTCTTACAATGTCTCATCATTCTTGGCAGATTTTCTGTTATCACAATGTGGGATATTTAATAACAAAGAATCTAAATGAAATGGGTGGGGATTATGTACCCAAAATACATATAAAAAGAAATTATTTTTTAATTTAAAATTCCCAGCATCCCTCATTCATGCAAATGTGTAACCACATCAACATAAAATTAGTCTGAGGAGGTCCTAAAGAACAAAACACCTCACACAAAAATTTTTTCCACTTTGTCATATATCTTTTCCCCTAAAATTGTTTTTAGTATCTAAAAATTTATATATTGTTATTCCATATGAATAATTTAAGGGAATCGTCACCCTGTACAGGCATTTAACTCCAAAAAGAAGAAGTGCGATTTACAGACCATAAGGGGGCACAAAGTGACTGGTGAGAAATGACAAATTAATTGTAACATTTAGAGTGAAATATTTGAAAGAAACAGAAAATGGTGTCTTGAAATTGCATTACAAATTGTGCCAAAGTTGAACTTGACTGAATATCAACAATATACAGTGATAAAAGTTTATCAGATAATGGTGTCTGTATTTTAAACCACTTGGCAAATGGAGAACAATTCAACAAAATTACTGAATCCAAAAACATTTTGGTCTGTAGCTATTAATTTTTACAAATCAATTGAATTAATAAATGAAAGAAAAACTGAAAATCCTGTCATCCATTTGAGAAAATCTGGAAACAGGTCATTTTCAATTAAGTGTTTCACTCCAAAGAAAAGTAACAGAAGAAGAAATATTTTGGAATTTGAGTCACAGACAATCAATGTAAGAGATTTGAGTTTCCAAAAACATATGAATATATTCTAAACTTTTTATTTTTTTATTTTGATCAAAAGGAAATTATTTTTATGTAAGTTCTCAACAAACCAAGATTAGAAATATCTGATAAAGTTATTTAAATAAATAAAAAAACAATGTCATCTTTCTCAGTTGGAAAGTCTATGAGGTTGGTGGGGAATTGAACAATTTTCAGCATACAAATATTCCCAAAAGCCAATGCTGGATTAAGGTCTGAGATTTAAGGTTAGCAGTTTGTGGGTGGAGTGCTCTTCCAGCCTAGAAAGGTTGTCAAAGGTTAAGTTAAAAAGTATTTTTATTTGTGAATGCTGAGTCAAATTCTAAATTCTCTTTAAAGAGTTTAAATATTAGACATAAATGTTTTTTGGTAGAAAGAAACACTGTAGTGAATAGTGTATATGTATATATTTTATAACTGTATAACTCAATGTTGCCAATGACCGTTTATTGGAAAGGACCATCCTTGATTTCACTTTTTTCCATCATTGTCCTTTGCTTTTTACTTTCCAAATTCAAAATGTCATTATCAATTACATTGCGTATCTATAGGAATTAAAAATTACTACTTATCTTTTTTTTCTTTAAGTTCTTTATTATAAGAATTAGCACAATTCGTAACTTTAGTTACTATATAGACTTGAATAAGTTTTATTGGTTAGAACTTTGAAAAAAATTCTGCCAGCATTTTTTATTCTTTTGAAATCCTACAAAATTTTATAAGTGTATTTATTAAGGAAAAATGGCCTAGATTCCGTTTTTATATTAGTAATGGCATGCAGTTTTTGAAAAAAAAACAAAACTTCAACATCTCTAGAATCATAATTTCAAAATTATTACTTGAGGCCCTCACAAAACCAGTTACCCAGGAGCCCTCAATCCAGCATTGACAAAAGGAACGATTATCTTTAACACTTCATATTTGTAGAAAGATTTTATCATGGCAAGAATTAGAATAAAAAATATAATGATAAAGATAGAAATGAGGTCAGAGTTAAACTACAAAATCCCAAAATTGCTTTTTCCTTTGATGAATTCAACTCCTTGTCTCATAATAAATAAATACAAAGTGATTGAATTTTTTTTTGTAATTCCTTTTGGGAGGTCTTTTTGCTTGATAACCACCAACTTCGAAGGGAGCTTCTCCCAGTGCCTCTACCAAGCACTGAAATTTGAAGAGAGAAAAAGAAATCAAAAGTTTTTGTTGTTTTTTGTTTTGTTTTGTTTTTTGTTTTGTTTTGTTTTTTTGAGGGTTTTTTTGTATAAATTTAGATAATACAGGCAATGAAATCTGTAGACACACTTAAAACTTTTTCTTTTTCTTTTTCAAATTTAAATTTAACCTATTCTATTACACGGCTATAATAATAAAGTATACAATGGATCTTGAACTTTTATAAGCAACATGTTAAATTCTTATTGCTTATCCATTGAGAATGGTCTTGTGAAAGACTTCAGTTTATGGAATATTTGCTCCACCATGTCTACTTATCCAAAACATGCTACACAAGAATAAATATGTTGTTGGCTTCATCCCAGATATGTGAAGAGAACTGTTCAGGTACAATGACCTCACTTGGTCACAAGACATGATGACGATGAGGATTATAATTTGTAAAGAATTGTCATTCTCAGTATTGCAAGTTATTCTTGGTATACAGAAGGCGTGGTCGATAAGTGGGGCCACATGATCTATGGCTCATCTCAAGGTGAGCCACACCACTAAAAAGCTTCAAGGTAATTTTTTGTACTAGGTCTCCTCAGCTATTTTCATTGCAGATGATCATAGCAAGCATACATCTTTAAAACTTTTAACATGTTAATTTCTTTTTAGAATTGTTCTCCTGACACTCCATTTTTTTTTGCTTTTTTTTTTGTTTTGTTTTTTTTTTTGAGGGTGCAAAAACATGAACACCTACTGTTTTGAAAATTCTTATAATTTTCTTCGTATCATGTGTATAGATTTTATTTTTTGTACAATAATAAAAGAATGAATGAGTAATATTTTTATGTAATTCATTGTTTTGCATGCATGTTTTGATGTTGAAAACAGAAAAAATTGAAATACGAAATAAATACATTAAAAAATACATACAGAATTCAACATACTTTAATTTTTATTACTCCTTGTGGAGTTCTGGGAGTGCAATAAGAAACAAAATCACTAAGAAGGTCTTCACTTTGTTAAAAATGTGACATGTTTCCTTGTGTTTATATACAAGAAGGCACTAGCATTTGTTTGCTCTTTCTTTCAACTGACTCATATTTACTTGTCTCGTTGATGAATAAAGTTATTATTTCGATGTTTATAAATAGACAAAATAATTCACCATCAGAAAGGCTATCAGGTATATTGATGGTTGCCAGTAGCTTCCATAAAAAAAAGGCATGGATGATAGTAGCCACTAGTTGTCAGAATCACTTTCCTCCACATCACTAGCATTATTATTATCTTCAACCACTTTACAGTCAATATCTACTCAAGTCTTCAAAATTATCATCAGTCCTAATCAAAGAACAACTGCTGAATAAAGGCTTTGTTGGTTATTGATGTGGCCATTTTTTGTTTACAAAATATCACAAAAACATTAACATGGGTTTAATCGATGTTGCACCTCATGTAGAGTCTAGAAGAATTCAAAATGGCATTAGAAAACAGAAGTTTAACCTTGTTCCAAAGCAGTAGTAGGTGATTTCCAGCTTAAAATACCATAAATAACAGTTGATGAGTGTTTATTTGTATTAACTGTCTCAAGGTGATAGAATATACCTAGAGCAGCAAAGGGAGAGAATTCTATGGCAACAATTGTTATCCGCAGCGTCGTAAAGGTTTTAAAATCAGGAAAATGTTGTCATTTTTTTTTCTTTGAAGATTTCTCTATAATTAATAAATTAAAGTTTTGGTATAATATTATCACTGACAACAGTGGGATTTAACATATATCACTGTGTGTGATTTGTTTCTAGTTCATTAATTTGAAAATAAAAAACATACTTCTTCACAGAAAAAAATTATTATGAATGATTGCAATTTCAAAAGCAAAATATTTTTACATGTATAATCATCCTTAATGAAAATTGGCAATAGTTTAAAATGAAAACATTACTTTCTCAAAAAGTTTACAAAATTTAGGAAATATTGTAGTTAATCATTGTTTATGTATGAGAGAGTATGCGAGTGAACAAGTGAGAATGAAATGAAACCAACACAATTTAAATAAACATTATTTTCTTCATGAAATTAAGTATTCCATTAAAAAAGGTCAGACAGGCTGCATGTAGCCCACAGGTCACAGCTTGCCTATGACTTGGTATACAGAGTATATCACATAAATCTGACTATCAATGCAGAGATGTGAATGGAAGTATTCAGGTGCTCAACTATGCAGTGACCCTACAACCAACCCTGGTTATGAATCTAATTATGATGGCAATGTATTCTTGAAAAAAAAATTCTAAATTTATATTTTAAGCTATTTAAAATCTTGAATTTTTAAAAATCTTTCTTTTTTTTTTTTTTTTTTTTTTTTTTTTTTTTTTCTGTAATGAATATTTCCTGAGAATTTTTTTTTTCTTAACATAGGAAAAATTAAATCTAAGTATTTGCTCAGGATGCACAGGTTGACTCTGCAGGTGTGAAGAAACTGAAAGGGTCCTGAGCAGATGGGCATGTTTAGAAATGAGCAACCATGCTGAAGATGAGAAAATCATATGGATTTGCAGTGTGCCTTCAATGAGGTCAAATGTTGGGTACGTTTAATGTAAGTTACCTCATTATTATATATATTTGTAGTAGTAGTTGATAAAGGAATTCTTTTTAATTTCTTTTTATACTGAAAATGAAATGAATAAAAACATACAACAACAATAATATAAACAATAATACTCGAGACACGTGTTGACATTAATAACAAAAATTTGTATTGTTCAGTTTTGTGGTGCAAATTACAGATATTGGTATGGTGTGTGTTAAAAATGTTCTCAGTGTTACTGCGTTGTTTTTGTTTTGGGGGGGGGGGTTATTTCTTTAAAAGTTCCTGCTTACTTGTTTTACTTGTTCCAAGAATTTTGTTGGTGAGGATAACATTTTAGATTGTCAGTTTTTGATTTTCACGGAAGGATGTCTGTATTGTGCCTTTTTACTACTGCTACTCACTACTCTAGTCTACTCTACTGACCCTACCGTCCTGACTGCCCTTGCTTGGGGTTGAAGGGTCATTTTTATAATCAGATTTTAGGATGACAAAATATCATCATCATTCTGGATCATAACCCAGCTCTGGTGATGGATTGAATAAATGAGCAGAAGCAGAAATGTTCCTTACCCTCAGAGGCCTTCAGAGAAACTAAGTGAATTATGGATATGGACAAAAGCATTGTGGAGGAAGAAAAAAATTATTTATATAAATAACTCAAGCAGTAGGAATTGATTCTTTCTGGAGTACCAAGCAGATGTGTTGGAAGTTGTAACAATTCCAGGAATTGTGTTTGGTTAGCTATAGCAAAACTGTCAGATTTCTAACACATTTATTACTGGTACATTGAGAAAGAAAGGAATCAAGGCTTAAGCGCCCCCCCCACACACACACATTAATTTCCCTTCAGCTCTCTTCTTCGGCAGGAGTTTCTAAGCACATGCTCTTCACTCTGGTTCATTTTGTTTAAACCACAGATTTGCTATAACTTGACCGTTCTTTTTTACTGTTAATAATAATATATCTATGCATATTAAATACAAATCACTTTGACCTAAAATTAAGTCATAGAGTAACATAGCAGTTACTAGAATTGGTAAACTGAATTTCTGCTGAAATTCCCTTTGCACTGATGCCATTCAGGAAAGCCTGAATACACTTCCTCTAACCACTAGTTGTCAATAAATAACAAGACAGTCAAGTTAAGAGAAGGCAATTCTGAATGAAAAAAATAGTCATTATAACTGGTTTTAAGGTCAGATCAGAAATGTAAAAGGTTGGGTCACAGCACCCTGGTCTTTTAAAGAACTCTCAGTTGTTAGAGAAATAATAAACGAATCCCATATTGTCCAAAATAGAGATAAACAGGTCAAAATTTAAATGATGTTTTTATCAATAAATGTTAGTTCCTGCTATAAATTTGTTTAATACAAAATAAATATTAGGTTGGTGCAAAAATAATGACGTAGTAATGTCGTTTTTTGACGTATTTTTTAACGTCAAAAAACGACATTATTACGTCATTATTTTTGCACCAACCTAATAAAATATTTTTTTTATTATCTTGAGATTCTTGATCTCCAAAGCTAGGGATTAAATCAAAGCCAATTATAAAAATACAGAAACTCCTGTCACCCACACCCAAAAAAACAACTATTGCCACATTTTGCTTTATTCTGTCAAAGCTGAAAGCAAACTATTGTCAAAAAAAAAAACAAACCTCTTAATATTCTATTAAAAAATATACATCCTGGCATTGGTAGACTTGAAGAAAAGGAAAACCCACTTGGAGGTAAATTGTTACATTTTTGTTTTGTGATTAACTTAAATTAAAGTATTTTTACATTGAACATTTTTATTTTTCATTTTCTATCTGATAATTGTATGGATTAGGATTATATCAATATAACACACACACACTTACACACACACACACACACACTTACACACACACATTTACACGTTGACCTAAAAGTTACTTTATCTTGATATTTCATAAACACAGTTATATTTCAGATCAAACAGTTTTTCAATTTTGTATGCATTTTAGGTTTTAGGTTCTTGTTATTTTTTTATTTTAAACCTTCTTTTCACTTTTTACTTTGCTATAAAAAGGTTTAAGTAAATTTTGTATATATACACACATAAATACACACATACACACACACACACACACACACATATATATATAAAATGCAGATCAAATCTGGATCAGAATTTGACAGGATAATAAGAAACGTATATCAGTCTAACATAATACACATGCGCAATTGCGAATACACATTACTCTGCAATGCCTGACAAAACTTAAATAAAAGTGAAAAAAATATTAGATTGATAAAAGTTTCCTATTTGTTTTTAAAACAATTCAGAACTATTCACAGAAATTACAAAAAATCTAGATCTACTTAGCAAGAATAATAGTAAAATTATGGAAAATAAAGCATAATATTTTTTTTTTTTAAATTCACATTACAACCAAAAACGTTTGCAGTATCTCTCTTCTTTTTAATATACACACTTTTCTCTCATATATATATATATATATATATATATATATATATATATATATATATATATATATAATTTTGTGTATTATGTTTATCTTATATATCATCCTGTCATATTCTGATCCATATTTGATCTGCTTTTGATCTTTATCTATCTATATAAGGAAATTGATTTAAATCCAACATATGTTTTAATTTATTTGTTTAAACATTATTTTTAATGGATACTCACACTTAAGTAGAGGCTCCATTTTTATTATTAAACAGTTTATTTATTTACATCTACCGGCCTGAATATTTGGTATATCTTGTTAAAATTATCTTTGTTTATGTTAGGATACGAAACAGAGCAGATTTGTATATTTTGAGAATCAGGAAAGATATGTGTTCAAAAGCACTAACCGGGCATTGCTTGATCAATATGTCCTATGTAGTCAAGAGGTCAAGGCATGCCAGAGATCAAATGATTGTTTCCCGTAGGAAACACAAGTTTGAATCCTGCCAGAGGGCAGATTTTTCTAAAAAGATTTCTCCAATATTCAGGCTGTTAGATGTAAATAAATAAACATACTGTTTAATCTATATAAATAAAGTGTGTCAGACTTTTTCAAGTTTACTCGTAGAGGGTGTAACCCAACATATCACACCACTTCTGAATCAGGCTGATTCGATGAACAAATTAAAAACATCCCAAGCTGGATCTGGACCCTTAATCCTGAAATTTTGGATTCCCAAGTTTTCATTACTGTGATTTTTGCGATTTTTCAGCTAAATTTTTTTTTTTTTTTTTTTTTTTTTTTGCAACAGATTTTACGATAACAATTTTTATAACTTGGAAATACATTTGGGAATAATGAAAATTAATTGTGAAATCCCGCAAAAGTCACCCATGAAATAAAAATAATTATTTGTACAGAAAGTAAGGACCTACATACATTAAATTGTCTTTAAATAAAATGACAGCAGAAGAATTATCATCGAACTTTTAAAAGGTAAGCTTAAGTATCTGTCTATATTTCTGAGATGAGGTATTATGTACACTATTTACATTATTCAAACTATTGTCCTCGTCTTTATCACCATATTTATTACAACATTTCAGCCGTTGTACACTCCGGCCTTCTTCAGCTGGTTGGAATGTCGAACTGAACCCTTTATTTCACTCACTGGGGTAGACTGTTCTAGTTCCACATGCCATATTTAATGGATGCCAGTTATCAGTTATCTCCTGTTAATTCCCCTCTGAAAGTTCTCCACTGCCTTAACCGGGTATCGAACTCACACTCTTTGGGTCCTGTCACTGGATGTAACTAATGCCTTTATCCACTGTGCCGGTTAAGGCAGTGGAGAACTTTCAGACGGAAATTAACAGGAGATAACTGATAACTGGCATCCATTAAATATGGCATGTGGAACTAGAACAGTCTACCCCAGTGAGCGAAATAAAGGGTTCAGTTTGACAATCCAACCACCTGAAGAAGGGCAGAGTGTACAACGTCTAAAACATTGTAATAAATATGGCGATAAAGATAAGGACAATAGTTTGAATAATGTAAATAGGTAAGCTTAAATATTGATGCAATACAAAAATGCAGCAATCAATTTTGAGTTCTTCTGTAGTTTATTGTTGCTTATTGCATATGGCAGCAGTATGCCTTGCAAAAAGAAAATATTAGATATTACAAAATAGCATATTTTCATCATATACAATCATTAGTGGACCTAGAAGGGACCTGGAACAGATAGTCTACCCCCAACCAGAAAGTTTTAAGTTAATTAATGGAATGAACTAGCATGAAAAATTAGTTGCACTATTTTTGCCCTCTCATTCTTTTAAAGAGTTTGATGTTTCAAGAATTTCTGGAGAAGAATGCCAGAAAAGCTCAAGTTTTAAGTTTAACCGTTGTTTTTTATCAGCAAAGAAAATAAAATAAATGGCCAAAATTATTATATTTTTGGAATGCAGCTTAGAGAGACAGCAAATTCTTTAACTACTCTCAGTAGCACAAATACTTAGTACACAATTGTATACAATGAATGGTCAAGTTTCATCTTAACTTACAGCTAAATTCCAAAATAATGCAATGAAGTTTAAATAACATTTCAACTGAAAGCATATTTTTATATATATTTAAAATAGATATACAATCATAAAATATTTAAACTTAAGATCTTAAGGAAATTAAATTCCTATTATGAGATTTTGTTCATTTTTATAGAGAACTTTACATTTAGACATGTTTGTTCATTTATGGAGAAATACACAGAATTATGCCAAGAAATCTTGAAGCAAAAACAAAAGTTTTCATCTTTTTTAATGATGTTAAGATTTAAATTGCTTAAAAATCAAAATATACTTTTTCTTTTATTTAACAATATTAAAATCTCGGACACATTCATTTGGATACATCACTATACATGTGTAATATTCAATTCAGAAATAAGTCTATACATGTTTTTCTTGTTTTTTTTTATGCAAATGCAATCCTATCTTAATTATAACTATTTGCCTTGTGTGTGTGTTACATGAGGTGCTATCCAAAAAGGTTTTTGATAAAGTTGTCAAGTAGTTCTTGCATATTTCATATTCATTGAAATCACTCCATTTTCTTTTCTCTTTCTTTGAGAAAGCCATTTTGTATTATAATTTGTGTACTGCAGTAAAAATAGAGATATTATAAGGAATTCATAGAAAACAAGAGCAAGGAGAAGAAAAAAAAAATATATATATATATATATATATATATATATATATATATAAAAGTGGACATTGAAGTTAACACCCAGAGGTGACAGTCTGTTTCATGCTAAAATACAATCATCAGCACTGATGATTGCGTTTAACACAAAACAGATTGTCGCCTCTGGGTGCAACCTCAATGCCAACTTTTATATTTACATACGCTCTATCCCTGATATTGAGCACTTTAACCCATACATATAGCACACCTTAAAACAATATTTTATATATATATGTCTCTTATTTTTACTGCAATAATGAAAATGTTTACCCTCAGGAAAATATTTAACTTTTGTTTTTTGTTTCTTTTTTCTCTCTCTCTCTCTCTCACTCACACACCCACACATATTTGCAAAAATTCATGCACGTATAGATAATGATATATTTATTAATATAAGTAAATATCCTAATAATAATGACAAAAGAAAGGCATTTATTTTAAACAAGTATCCCCCCCACATAATCTATTTCCTATATAAATTCACTTATCCCAATTGCTTGCCCAGTGATTACATAAATTTAACATTATACAGTGAAAATTTCAGCTCAAAATCCAGCTCTCAGGCTTCATGTTGTATCCTTTGTATCTATCTATATTTGTATCTATAAAAAGAATGTATAAACATAAAAATGTCTTAAAATATATAAATATAAAAAGTATATACTATGTATGTTGCAATGAAAATTTCTCAGACATTCAGGCCAGTAAATGTTATTAATACTGTTTATTATAAAACAGAGCATTTACTTAAATATTTGTATCTATAAAAAGAATGTATAAACATAAAAA
This sequence comes from Acanthosepion lycidas, assembly GCA_963932145.1. Classification (NCBI taxonomy): domain Eukaryota; kingdom Metazoa; phylum Mollusca; class Cephalopoda; order Sepiida; family Sepiidae; genus Acanthosepion; species Acanthosepion lycidas. The sequence goes on from OZ010581.1 coordinate 8,294,799, forward strand.
TGTCTTAAAATAATTGTCAGATTTTGTCCATTTCATTATATATATATATATATATATATATATATATATATATATATATATATATATATATGTGTGTGTGTGTGTGTGAGAGAGAGATTTACAACAACATTTTCCAAGAAATTTTAATGATTCAAAGGAATATTTTCAGGAACAATCAGAATTTGCTAAAAATGAAGATTCCTGCTCACTTTGTTTAAATTTTGATTATTAATGTGTTCCTCAACATTTGTCATTTGCCTTTTAATACATGCATAGTTGCAGGAACAAAAGAAAAAGCAGTTTGTGCTTCCACTTTATTTTTCATTAGGATAAAAAAAAAAATTAAATCCTGTCCTCTCCATTCAATCCAAATTTATTTGACAGCAAAGAACAAAAACAAGAAAAATTGGAAAGAAAACATATGAGCAAAAAAAAAATAAAAATAAAAATAAATGCAAAAGTCACAAGTTTAATATTTTGTATTTGGTGAGATGCATTTTATTTTCCATAAAATTGGAGAGAGAAATGTCAAAAAAATCAAATGAAACAAAAAAAAAAAAACCTGAAAAAAATGTAACAACACATTACCCCACAAATTGTATGAAAGCACAGTTATTAAACAACAATTTGATACTTGATTTTTTTTCTTTGTTTGTTTTTTTTTTTTTTTTTTTTTTATGTTCAGTTTGTATCCATGCATTAAATATATCTCCCCACCCCCAAAAATATTAAAGTTGCCATCAGGAGGAGGACTTAGAATGAAACCTGTAAAAACATTAATGTATGATCCTGCCTCTTTTCTTCATGTGTTCAGAATTCTAATTGAGTTTCTTGTTTAAATTACATAAAGCAATTCTATTTTCAAATTTCTTTGATTCAATAAATTTTCTAACTGAATTTTAGGCATTCTAAGAAATCAATTTTGTAAGAATAAAAAACTTACATAGATAATTTAAAGAGAAAAACTAATACAAAAGTCTAAGAAAATATGTGTACCATTATAGTCTTTCATTTTATTAATTACAGTAAATATTATCAATAAACAAATAAATTCATCTTGTTTTTAATCAATTGTATAAATCTTTCTATATTTCTGAGATGAGGTATTATGTACACTATTTACATTATTCGGACTATTGTCCTCATCTTTGTCACCATATTTATTACATTTCAGCCGTTGTACGCTCTGGCCTTCTTAAGGAGGTTGGAAAGTCAAACTGAACCCTTTATTTCGCTCACTGGGGCAGACTGTTCTACTTCCACATGCCATGTTTAATGGATGTCAGTTATCAGTTATCTTCTGTTAATTCCCCTCTGAAAGTTCTCCACTGCCTTAACCGGGTATTGAACTCACACGCTTTGGGTCCTGTCACTGGATCTAATGCTTTTATCCACTGTGCCATGTAAAGAAAAGGATTGCCTGCTGCTTACAACACTGAGCAAAAGTCATAAGTGGTGACCCAGAGACATTAGATAAAGAATTGGTCAGTATAAGTAGTACCCTACAATGTAACAACTACCCTGAGTACATGGCAGCAGCCCCCAAAAACTAGATAGGCAGGTACAAGAGGAGGACAAACAAAAAAAAAAGTCCTCAAGGACACATGGCACAGTGGATAAAGGCGTTAATTAGATCCAGTGACAGGACCCAAAGAGTGTGAGTTCAATACCTGGTTAAGACAGTGCAGAATTTTCAGAGGGGAATTAACAGGAGATAATTGACATCCATTAGACATGGCACGTGGAACTAGAACAGTCTACCCAAGTGAGCGAAATAAAGGGTTCAGTTCGAAATTCCAACCACCTGAAGAAGGCCGGAGTGTACAACGGCCGAAACTTTATAATAAATATGCCGACAAAGATGAGGACAATAGTCTGAATAATGTAAATAATGTGTAAATCTTGACTGAGTTTTTTTTTTTTTTTTTTTTTGTGTTTTTTTTTTAAATAACCAGACAGATATTCAACCAATATGTTAACTAATTTGAAATGCATTATTTAACAAAAATATGGAGCTGGATAAAATATTTGTTATCAAGTTGTGGGTGACAGTCATACTACACACTTATTTGATTTCATATCATACATTTACAAAATACAGGTTGTCACAAAATAATTGTTGATGTATACTAAATCAGGTCACTTGATCAAAAATCCATTTAAAAAAAAATCTCTCACAATTTTTGGAGAGCTTTTTATTTTCTTTAATTCAAATCAACATTAATTAAAAACAGATTATATTCCAGAAAGTGTACAAAACGAATCTGTACACAATTTTATTATCTTTGCTGTTTCATACATCAGAATAATGGAAATCTAAGAGGTTTTTTTTTTTTTTTTCTCTTCAGGAGATTAGAATTCAGCATAAAATGATAGCCTGTGATACTAGAAAAATGAAGCTGAGTGAACACGTTAGAAACAGAAAAATCAGATACATACAAAATTTGTATCATACATGCTGCAAAAAACATAAGTTTGTTTCTTTTTCTTTAAAACTTTTTGTTCATTCATGTTTCTTTTTTTTTCTTTTTTTTTTTTTGTAAGACTTTGTCGCTACGAGACATTAAAGAGAAAAAAGATGAATGCATAAACATTGAGATTCTATTTCATTTTTACAAATGAAGACTGCAGGAGTTACTAGCATTGTTAAACCCAAGATTTTAGCAAGTCTTTCAAATGGTTTTTGAAAAAGATGCACATCTTTATTATACAAAATAATCTATTTCAAGATAAAAAGTATTATATATACTTCCAATTTCATTTTGGCTTAATTATTTTTTTTCTCTTAAATGAAAAAAGAACGCTAAGATTTCTAATCTCACTGCAAATTTTAAAAGAATTCATCAAAATTTGCACAAATTGGGTAAATATTTTCATTACCAAACTTCTTTTGTCCAATGTATTTTAAAATCTGACATACAGAAGTACATAAAGACATTTTAATCTATTTTTTCAATCAGTTGCTACAATCAGTTTGATGTGAAAATTTCACCCCTATTTTTCTTTGTGCGAAATTTTACATCTAAAATTTAAAAAAAAATTTTTTTAATATTCTACTAGAATAAATTTAAAGTGAAGACAAAGGAGAAAGAATTTTAAAGTAATAATTATGTCTATATTATTATTTTTTTAAAACTGCTTTGACACTAAGAGAAACATTAAAGGTGTTTTTACTTATATTTTTTAACATTTTAGTCATTGGGAAATTATTTACAAATTCTCTTTTGAGGTTTTTAAGACTTTTTTTTTTTTTTTTTAGTACAAAGTAAAAATACTGTTTAAACTGATAATTAAAAAAACTAAATTAAATCTTTGAGAATTTGCTACAAAATTCCAAGCTAGGGAGGTTTTGTTTCTTTTGCACAATACAAAACAATTGGGGACATTAATTATTGCTTGTCTGATTGACAAAGCAGACTGGGTTTTAAAAATACCCAGTTATAAAGCAAGCAACATGTTTTTTTATTTTATTTATTTATTTATTTTGCCAAGCTAGTAAAAATAAAAAAGCAACAGTGTGAACCATTTGAACAGCCTACAGAGCAGGGGCTAAGAAATAATTTTTTAAAGTTTCAGGAAATGTTCCAAATAGACATTTCCTCTTGAACTGGTTAAAAAAAAAAAAAATTTTAAATTAATAATGTTAAAGAATTGAAGAAACTTCAAAGACTATTAGTTTTCTAACTAAAGTACAAGGATTTATAATTTTTTTCTTTTAGATGATTTGAACCTGAATATTCTATTTCATAAATTTCATTACACATTTCTTTCACAATCCAAAAATTTGTTTAATCATAATGTCTGTATCATCTCTTCTTCCAATTCTTGTGTATTTATTTATTTTTATTATTTCAAATTTCTTCATTTTGATAAGAAAAATATTGTTAAGCAAGATGAGAAATGTAAGAGTTTTCAAGGAAATCAAAATACTCAAGACATTGATGGTGGGGAATACTAAAATGGTGATACCTGTTGTTTCACTTTTATTTATTTAAAATGACTGACAGAGGATTTATTTCTACTCAAGATTGGATGTCACTGGTTTCATGAGTTCACCAATCTAAAAATAACCAAAGTTCTTAAGAATTAAAAACTCAGACAAAAGAAATTACACTGCAGCAAAGTTCCAAAATTCTGTAGAAATGGCATCTAATTCTTCATAATAATTGAATTCAAATCTACATCATTACAAGCCAACATGCTGAATAGTTGTATTGTGACACCCCCTGGGTTAGTGATGATGTTTCAGCTTTGAAAACATGCTTGACTCTAAGGTAGCCATCCAATTGTAAGTAGATGTGTACGAAAACTAAAATTAGTTCATCAAATTAATATAATGAAACAGTTTACAGAATATCTATTTTACATAAGGTGATAAAAAATATGATGCTGAACAATGCCTAGGGCCAGCACTTGTCAAATTAGGTGATCATCTAGGTCAGTTAAATTTTAATCTAAGATGCTGCTTAATATGTTCCAACTGATAAAATGTAGTCATACAGATGATCTATTATCACTACTTTATTAGAATTTATTAAACAGGGAAAAGGTGTCACAAATAGTAAGGCTGGCTTAGAGTATTGAATGCCCTTATGCCAGTCCTGAACAAACCTATGTGAATTACTTTCTAATAAATGGGGAAAAAATCTAAGTGTGATAATGTATTTTGCCTATAGTTATAGAGCAAATTAGTTTTTTATGATCATTTCTGCTTTACATACACTCATATTAAAAGCAAAATGGATGCCCATGTTGAATTGGAGAAGGATTTGAATTTATTTCCTAAGATATCATGTATTGGGAGGATATGATCTATGGCTCTATACCTCAGACTAATAATAGGTAATTCAAGGATAAAATGGAAAAGAAATCCTGCATTATGCATTTTATCCAATGAAAAGACCCCTTCAGATTAATTTTTTGATCAATGGAATACCCTAACTATATAGGATTCCATCAATAAATATATTCCTTAATCTGAAGAAATCTCGCCAAAGGATGAAACGCATAACATTGGATTTTTTCCCCTTCCATTTTGTCATTCAGGTATTAGAAATTTATTTTAAAATTTACTTCATAATAGGGTTTCAAATTAGATCCATCTGCTAGAAGATTTTTCCTCTCTCTTTTGCCTTGTAGCCACACAATAAGACAAACTCTAGACTACAGAGTCTGTGACTTGTTTCTAGCACAGACAAAACTACCGAGCTAATTTTTTTTTTTTTTTTTTTTTTTGTTAGAGATAAATACAGAATATATAATAATCACATAGGTAACAAGTAAAAAGAAAAAAAAAAGAAAAAAAATTAAATATATGTAAAGAATGATTTTTTTTTTTGTTTATTTATTTTTTTGCGCATATATTTGAATTTTGTAAATAATAAATTTGAATAACAGAAATTAAGTGTACCAAAGTAGATTTCATTTGTTTAAATTCCCACCTCCAATTTCTTTCAAATTTTTCTTCCGTCTTTTGTTTCATAATAAATTGCCCCCCTTTGTTTTTTACAGAAAGGGAGACAACTTGTACCAATCCCAGTTGATTTTTTTTGTTTTTTGCTTTTTTTTGGCACTAGTGTTAAATTTTTCTTCAAACTGAATTCACGTGGACTCTAGGAAAGTTCCAAATGCATTATCTTTCCCCATGTATGCATGTAGCGTCACATAATCGTGAATGCACGCCAACACGCATACATATATTTATATACACACACATGCACAAACTACAGGCAAAACCCGCAGGATTTGCTATATTGTATTGTTTCCAATGCATCAGGTACAAGATGGAGTGCATGGAAATGAGAGGGAGAGAGAGAGATAAAAGAGAGATAGAGATAAGAAAGAGAAAAAGAGAGATAGGGAGAGAGGGAAATAAGAAAGAAGATAAAGTGTAAGAGAAAAAGAGACAGACTAAAAGAAGGGAAAGAGAAAATTTGAAAACAGCTCAGATATTTGTTTTCATCTTTTGAATTATAATGAAATAAAATTATCTGAAATTAGAATAGACTTAAAAATAAGAGAAGGAAACTATTGAAATTGTAATGACTCAGTAAAAGTATTTAGCTTTAAAAATAAAGAAAAAAAATTGTAAATTAAAATTTATTTATTTCAGTCTTATAAAAACCAACAAATAAGAGTATAATTGTCAGTGAAATAGAAAAAAGGCAAAGTTTAACATACATACCTGCAAAAAAAAAGCCCCAAAAACAATGTCTCAAAAGGACAGTTTTTCTCTTGACACCAATTTTACTGTATACTCTGTCAGAAACTTTTGTTTTAAAAATCTGTTTTTAGAATTTTAATAAAACCCAAGCATATGAAAGAGGAGTTCTGCATTCTTTTTACTTCAGCAACAAAAGTATTAAACACTGTACTTGTAAATAAACAGTCTAATAATGGTGTTTAACATTTTTGTTGTCAAATCTCATGAAAAAGAAAGTATAAATCCAGATGCTCGCAAACTATTTTAATGAATTTATGAGGCAAGAGCAAATGGAAAAAATGCCTGGAAAATGTATGCTTTCAAAATGTATAATTATAGTTACTTATATGTTTATTTAAATTTTATAGTTCACATTTTTATGAATAAAAAATTTGTTTTCATATTTATTTCTTCATAATCTGGTAAATAATAAATATTGCATTGTAGGTGGTTTACATATTTTTATAAACTTTCAAATATAAAATTATTCTTGCAAATAAACAATCTAATAAAATAAGGTTTAATTCTTTTGTTGTCAATTCTCAAGGAAAAAAAAATAGAATGCCTAAATCCAGGTTTGTATGTTTAGGTTTTAGAATTAAAATTCTAAAAATAGATTTTTAAAACAATAAAAATTGGCCTAGTAATAGCAGTGCCAAATGAAAATGTGGTTTCGTATGTTAAACTTTGCTCCCCAATCAAAATAAATTCTTCAAATGGTAAAACTAGGGTGGAGTAAGTGTGGGCTTGTGCCCTGCATGCCAATTTGGTAAGCACCATCAGTTTGATTAAAAATTAATTCCAAGTTTTCAAAAAAAAAAAAAAGTTACTGGTTTCATGATGCTTATCAACTTAGGCTGGCACAAGGCTATAATTAAAGAGGAATCAAAGATCAAATTCTCTATGCTAGTAAGTGGCTTGTTAAACACTTTCTTGCATGTCCCTATACTTATGCTTTAGTTAACAAATAATGATATATTTACAACCATTAATCTAACTTAATATTGAGTTTCTATATAATCAACTATTACAAAAATAGTTATTTTATTAATAATAATTTAAATCTCAATTTTTTGTTCTTTATAGTCAAATATAATTTTAATTGTCAAAAGGAAAAAAGATCAAATAGTTATTATTTTCATTAGATATCAACATCTTTATAGTTTTCATTTTCTTCTTAATTTTCAATAAATTATTACTCATTATTTTTGTGTTCTTTTCTTGACTGCCCATACCATTTGGAAAATAGTTTTTATTTTCCTTTTAAGACATGTAAATTTTAAGCATGATTTTATATATTTGTTACTGAAGATGTTTAGAAATTTATATTAAATTCATTTGATATAAAATGTCACATGGACTTCACACTTAAAATTTATTTTGGATTTTGTCAAGAATTAGTTAAGACACTGATGACAAGACTCAACTCCAAGAAATCAATGTGCCTTTACTTCAACATCCTTGACACCATTTGGATTATTTTCTGCATGTCTTATGTATCATTTATACTGATGTTTGTAACTTTGTCACTTTTAGCATAAAAATTTTTTAAATTTTTTGGTTGGTAATTAAATTACTGTAAAGAAATTTTTAAAAATTCTAGATATTTTGACTATAAAATCTCCTCAAAATATCTGTTTTGTAAGATTCGCCTACAATTTAATTCAGAATTAAATTCTCAAGGGAAAACAAACATGTTTCATTGTAGAATTTACATTAATATGCAAGCTTAAAGATAAACAATATTTTCTTTCATTCATTTATTTATATATATATATATATATATATATATATATATATATAGATGTGTGTGTGAGTGGCTTAATAGTTATTGTCACAGAAAGTGAAATTTTCTGACTGAGTTCAAATTCTGATAAAGACTGTGTTACTGTTCCATTCCCTTAGAATGAATGCCCTTGTGAAAGACATCTTTTCAACTGCAGGTATGAATAAAACAGTAGAGAAGTTTGAATTCTCTAGCCTTAGGAGAACAGCTTTAATTGAAGCATTTTATCAGCATGTCATAGAGCAGGGTAAGGCCCATTACTTTCTATGTCTACTATATTTTAGGGACAGTCTGTGTCTCTAAAGAAAAGAAGATTGATAGAAATAATATATTTCTATCACTTGAGACTTTGTTCATCAAGAGAAACGGACAAAACAATGTAGTTAACTAAAAATGCTTAAATTAAAAAAAATCCAAAACTCTACTGAGTCATTAGCTCTGAAAATGAGCATTTTCATAAAAAATTAGAAAAAAAATATTTCTAAATAAAAAAACAGCTTTTAAACTGTAAAACAAAAGCATAGAAATAACAGTAGGCCTAAGTATGACTAAAAGGTCACATCCACCAACATCAAAAAACATTTTTTCTTCTTCCTTCTCTTTAAGAATCAAAACATTTTTCAGCAATTCTTTCAGTTAACATCAACTCACTGGAAGTTTTGCTTATAACAGAAAGCAATCTTCAATGCAGACTCTGTTCAAACTAACATCAATATTTTCCTTTTATCTTTGGTAATAACTATAAAGATAGAAGGAAATATTCATGAAAAAATGTGTATGTATTAAACATTTTTGCCTAACCAAAAATTCTCAGTGTTTTTTTTTTCCTATGTAAACAAATTATCCACCTTTTTTCTTTTTTTAACTGTCTTTTTTTCATATACTACATTTATATCATATTGCTTTTTATATTTTGAGAAATCTTCATTGTCAAAAGTTAAACTCTTCAAGCTTTAATATTTTCAATTGGAAAATAGAATCTATGAACTTATTCCAAAATAAAGAAAAATAACAATTGAAATAATTTATAAGCATTATTAGCATTCTACTATAAGCAAATTTTGAAAATAGAATCACAAATTCTTAATAAATCAAAAATGGTTTCAAATACTTTTAACAATGCTAGAATTTGAGCTTGATGATTTTGAAAAAAAAAAAACGCAACAAAACAAAACCAATTCTTTGTACAAATATTTGCATCCATTGCAAAGGCAGTAGACATAACAGTAGCCTAAATTAAGCAATGCTGTATACAATAAAAAAAAAAAAAACTTATTACGAAGAAACTTAATTTTTATTATTGACAAAACAATTTAAAAGTTTGGGATCAATTGTTTACAATTTGCCTCTGAATTTATCTTCAATGTTTTTTTGGTAATTTTGAAACAAGTTTAATGTTCTGATTCTACATTAAAAATAATTTTTTATGTAGAAATAATCATAAAGCAATAAGTAATTTTCCCCCCAATTTTTTTCTTTCTAAATTTTGAAAATATGAAACAAATACTTTTCATTTTTTTTCTATAAGCAACTAGAAATAAAATGAAAAAAAAAAACATTTTTTTATTTTAGAATTTTTCTTTGGTTGTGTTATTGGAAGCATTTTATTTATGTATTTTTTTATTTAAATTTGGAAATGCATCGATGAAATTCAAAGGGGAAGAACAAGCCAAATAATTGTATCCAGATGACTTTCCATATTCAAACATACCAATAAATGTTTATATTTATTTAATGTTTTTATGCAGCCAATGTTAGATTTATATTTAATTTTTTCATAGAATCATCAGTATATAATTTATTTTTTTTTTATATTTCAATATATAAACAATGAGTACACATTTATATTTGGACCCATATAACAAGTTTGTATGTATGTGAAACATGGTCCCTTAAGATATTCAACAACTCTTTTTAATAGTTAAAATTATAAATGCAAGAGTTATTACCCTTGAATTAAATTTAAGAACGCGTTAGAAGCATTTTTGTGAATTATCAACATACAATGATCTATAAACGAAGTAAACAATGTTGTCTGTGCATTCTGAATAGATGAATTACAGGTGGCACTTTCCTTTTTAATAATTCTCCTGTTATTGACTCGACATTCAAAGGATGGAAACATTTACAGTGTGATCGTCTTTTTACTTTCTTTTCAATCTTAAATTTTAGCCATTTTGTTCAACAAAGTTTAGCCTTAGACTAAAGCTCAACAATAAAAATTGACCATGTCATTTTTACAAATTATAAAATGCTGACAAATTTACAATAAAGTCGTGTTTCAAATTATGGATTTAAAGTATACGACTTCTTGCCTGGCTTATTTTAATGACACTTTTAATGATTTGTTGACCACTAGCAGGTAATATTATTTCCATTTGCTCACAGCTGTAGAATGATGGCCTGTGTAAAGTTGCAATTAAAAATACATTTTTTTTTTTAATTGAAAAAAGATTACTCAAAAATTATAAAAAGGTCTTTCAATGCTTTAAATAAAAATAAAAATAATATTCTTGCTATAAGTTAAAGTTTATACGACAAAATATTGGAGGCTCAGTAAGTTTTTCAAAATAATATGTAATTCCAAACATGAAAGTGAGACGGCAATAGAAAAGATGTTGGAATTGGGTTTTATCCTAAAAACTGCTAGCATGTGAAAAGCTAAGGATGTTGAATGAAACAAATCCTTGATTTTTAAGAATGTTTTTGCTTTTAACTTATTCTTGGAGATATATTAATATAAATAAATATAAATTCAGTAACAACAAAACTAAAACAAATAAAAAGACAAATAAAAACAAACAAAATGTTAACAATAAAAAAGACTATTTTTAATTTTTCTTTTTGATTTGAACAGAAAAACACAAAGTTTAACAAATGTTTGCTTTTATAATTACTGTGTATGTATTTGTGTATATGCATTATATGTACATGTGTGTGTGTGTGTGTGTGCACACATACATATACATGCACACACATTTCCCACATACATTTACAAAGTTTGTCCAAGAAGTACGGGATACCCCATTTTGTGATTTAATCAACAAAAACTGATCAAAACATGAAAAAAAGCCAGAAGGGTGGGGGAATGTTAATTATGTTGGAATTTTTTTGTTTTTCGTATATGTCATTCATATAGTTATGTGTTTCACTAATAACATTGGGGAAAAAATGAGTGGTTATTTTAACAAGACATAGTCAAATATTTTTATTGAAATATTAGCCAATCACTATTTAGCAGATTTGGATTGAGTTTTTTAAAGCATTTTACTTGATTAAAATTGAACCTCAGTTTATAAAAACATTGAAAAAGATACCAGTCACCATTTTCATTTCATGGAGATAAAATGTTCATGAATGATAAATGGAATCTTTATGCATGTGTGTGTATGTGTTTTGTACACAATTGCATACTATGTTGCTACAGAGTTTAATATTAAAAAAAAACATTCAAACAAAACTAGAAGCATCCAGTAGAGCACTAGAATTAGTGCTAATATGCATAATACACTTTTGAAGTTAAAATTATTTTTTTCAAGAGGCTGATTGTGTAATCTGAACAAAGTCCTCTTTTATAGATAATTTCTTTTCTTTTTTTTTTAATTCACAATTCTTAACCTAATTCTCTTTCATTCCATTTTTATTTTTAGAAAAAATTAATTTTTGAGAGTTTCTGATTCATAAAATCAGTTCCATCGTTAAAAAATGAAAGAAAGAAACTGCTTATAAAATTTTTTTTCTTTTTTTTTTTTAATTATTTTCCAAAATGAGTGCCATACTTGATTCAAGAGATTGTAAAAAAACTTTTCCTCGGGTATCTTCTGATTTTACCAATGACTAGTTATGAAATAACGATATTTATTTTTATATTTCAAGAACAATATTAGGGAAAATGTATGACAAAGTGGAAAAAGTTTTCTTGCGACACACTTTGTCATTTCGAATTTCATTGGACTAAATTTATGTTGGTGTGACTACACAAGCACATGAACAAGGGATGCTGGGAATTTTAATTTTAAATTTTTTCTTTTTCTTTTCGTAACAAAAGAAAAAGAAAGAGAATGTAAATGAAATTGGTTAGAAAAAATAAAAATTTAATTTAAAATTCCCACCATTCCTCATTCATGCACATGTGCAGTTGCACCAACATAACAAATTTACCCCAATGATGTCCTAAAGGACAAAATGCATCTTAAGAAAATTTTTCCCACTTTGTCATATAATTTCTCCAATATATATATATATATATATATATATTATATATATAAGGAATTTTTTTTTTTAATTTACCAATACATTTCATCCTTTGATAGACTTTGCCAAGAGGTAAAGTCTATCAGGGGATGAAACACATTGTTAAAGAAAAATTATTCATATTGTCCACTTATAGATATATTTTATTTATATCTTTATTTTTACATATGTATTCATTCACCTCTGTAATTAACAAAATACACACACACACAGACATAAGTGTTTGTGACTTTATATTTATTAAAAAAAATCAGTTGAGCGACTTACTTACAAGGTCAGTTAATTTTATATGAAAATGATGCAATGATCTAGCGTAGATCTAGCGTAGATATATATCGTGCAATGTGACATGTCAGTAAGAAATTTCTCAATAGCACACATTTCTTAAACAAATGCATTTTAAACCCAGAAACATTTGCAGTGTGCAATAGAAAAATGTTGGAGAAATATTTAAAAAGGTGCCGTGGAATCCAAGCAGGAGTTGTGTGTTAAAAGGAAGCATGCAAAATATTTTTTTATACATTTCCTAAGTCAGTGATACCATCAAAATAAGGAAAAATATTCTCTGCCTACAAAGAACGGGGAGGGGGGGGAATGGAAGAAAAAATTAAAGGGACACAACTCTGCATTTGTCCCACCCGTATAAATCTATGTGAGTTAATTCCCTTTAACTATACCATCCTAGTGTTTTCATTGCATATGTTCTGACATTACAAATGATATTAATCCAAAAGATATATACAAAACAAAACACAAAGAGTCATAAAAATGGATAAATAAAAATACAAGTACCAAAAATAAGTACAAACACATTTTGCAATAATATATTTTATCAAATAAAGATAAAGGTTCTAAAAACTCAATACATTAATTTAGGTGTTTTATAAGAAAGTCACTGTATTTAGGGAGTAATATTTGGTATCTGCTATTGACAGTTTAATTTTTTGATAAAATATGGTAGCAGTAAATTTGAGGAGAAAAAAAAAACAATCTTTGGTATATTTTTTATTTATTTATTTTTAAAATTTTTTTTGTGCGTGGCAAGGGAAAAAGGATAAAAAAAAGAGAAAGCATAAAAGAATGGCTGGTAATTTTCAAGTGTGTAAGTCAAGAGTAGTGCATTAGGTGAGACAGAAATGGAAATTGTGTTTACAATCTAACATTGTGAGGCTAAAGATAATGTTTTTGTTTTTTTTTTTTGTTTTTTTTTTCCATATTCTATTGGGGAAAGAACTCAAATTCTCTTTTCATAATGACAATTAACAAAATCTTTATAGTTGAAAGAAATGAGTAATATTTACTTTGATCTCTTTCAACTTTTTTTAAAAGCTAAACACCGGTTACATATTTGGTTGTTTAAATTTAGCTTAGCAGGATTGACAGCAAAAATGTGGGCTCATTTCACTCTCTCTTCCTTTTCTCATTATCTCTTAAATATACAGTTTTGTGTGGTTAGAATAAAAACAATTGGTACAAAACTTGACATTAGCCTCATGATGAATCTAAAATATTATCCTTTTCATTTTCCAATATTGTTTGTAATATTCTTTAGTTATTAGGTTGGTGCAAAAAATAATATTGTTTTCTCACATATGTTACTATGTGAGAAAACGATATTATTTTTTGCACCAACCTAATAGTAAATCCACAGAAAAGTTCTAATCTATTATCAAAACCTAAGTATAATATACATAAATTATAAATTCTGTTTCCTGAGTCATTCAAACTGTTGAACTCATTCTTTGTGTTGCTTTTGATGTTACCATATCATTTTACCAAATCCATTTTATAACCTCTTTCAATATGCAGTTCATAGAGAGTGATCTCTTTTCTCTTTAGAAAAGAATAGTGACAAATATACTGAACAACTCTTAAAGAAGGTGGTTCTATATATTGGATCAGAGCCTCTAAAAACATGACACAAAAAGTTCAGTAGTCTAAACAACTTTTGAAATAATGACTTTTTGCAAAATAATATAGATTCTAATTGTTAATTCCTTTTATGAAGGACGAATGGCAATCTCCATAATTAAAAAATTATTTGTCAGACACAAGGGATATATCAAAAATTAAATTTATTTCAGATTAGAGCAGGTTTGAATTCACCTAAATTATAACTTTGGAATAATGATTATTATTTTAAAAAAGAAAAATATTTCTATAATTAAAATATGTAACTACTATTTATTGTAATTGCAATTACAATGGCTGCATTTTTACAGAGAATATGTGTTGTTTTTGGCATTCAATGTATTAGTGGCCATCTTGCTCATTAAAATTTATATTGCCAACAAACATGTATTATAAAAATTATTTAATATGAGGAAAACTAAGAAGTTAATAACTTACTGAAGATGTTATTTTAAGTGTATATTGCTACATTTTTAAAATCTAAGAAAATAAACACTGATAGATTTTAATGCAAATATAATCCTGATTTTTAATTCTCAAAATATGACAATTTTTATCTTTATTTTCAATAAAAGCATATGAATAAACTCTGCTTGTTGGTTTGTTAAAGTTAGCAAGAATTTCTGGAGGCATTCCATAATCTAGAATGACATGTGCCTTATAAATGTTATTGTATAAACTTGATTTCTTAAAACACATTAAAGCGACAGAACTTTTAGCTTAAACTTTAGGATAAATTATCCTTATTGAATATGTTTTGAATATCCACATTTTGTAGATCTTAAGATTTGAGGTTTATAATATAAAAACATCTTTTGAACTTAGGTTTTTGAAAGGAAAATTTTCGGATCTTTATAAGTGTTAAATGATATGGTATGTTTTTTTGTTTTTTAATTATTTCTTTATATTAAAGTAAATTGTTTCTAATTATAACAGCAAGAACTTCTGTAAGCAGTTTATAAAATAAATATTTCTAGCATTTGTTTGAATAAATTATATTATAAAATTGGATGCATCTAGCCTAGGATAATATTCAAAGCTTCATTGCTGTTGATTGGTTTACTTTTATTTATATATTAACATAATTTGCAGTTCAAAATTGCTTGAAAAGAAATGATACATAAACTGTCATTACCATTTTCCCATATATAAACTTAAAGACACACTGACAAACAGTATGCAGGAACTTTATATTCACAAATCCAATCTGTGTACATCTAACCTTAAATTCTACTTAATTAATAAAAGGAAGTAAACAAATTAATTTTGCTGATGCAAGTGTTGTAGAAATTAATTTTTTCTCATGTCCTTACTGATAAAAGTTCTAATACCAAATCTGAAGAAGTTATTCATTTTGCTGCCTTGATTTGCATAAGAGAAAATGGGGCTGTAATAGAAAACTAGTAAATAGTAGTATTAAGTGCTGTAGCCAGAGATCGATCTGTTTTATATATATATATATATATATATATATATATATATATATATATATAAAACTAAAGGAGCAATAAAGGTGGAGGTAAGATTAGCAGTGGTGGTGGTAATAATAGTAGTAATATTAATAGAAGATATAGTGCCTTTTCTTCTTTTTTTGATAAAAAATTTAACAGAAAAGATAGTGGTGTGATGCCCTCAAGGTCATATGTCCTGAAAATGCAGTATCCAGCCATGTTGGATTGAATGTCTTTTTTTTCTTTTTTTTATTATCTTTTTATATTTTTTGTTGATTGTTCTTTAATTCTCCATTTTTTTTTTGTTTCTTTTTGTTGTTGTTTTTACATATACATTTTTAAATTAACTTTGCTGGATTTAAAAAAAAAAATGAATTCTCTTTTGCATTCTTCTTTTGTTGTGGGCTTTTAAAATTTTTGCTTCTTTATCTCTTTCCTTCCTTCCTTCCTTCCTTTCTTTCTTTCTTCAAAAACAAGTTCAAACAACAGTATTTTTTTTTTTTTTTTTTTTTTTTTTTTTTTAATGGGAAGAATTCAATGAAGATGACAATGCTTGATCCGTTACGCGGGAAATACATCAGAGTCGACCCCCATCATAGAGAGTAAGGGCTTGGATAATCGTTGGGTCCTTCTTGGAGCCCTCCAGGAATTCGTCGAATGTTAGGCGGTCGTCCTTGTTCTAGATAAAGAAAAAACATGGTAGGGGAAAAGGAGGAGATATTCAAGTTAAAAAAAATAAATAAAAAAATGAATGAGAAATGGGTGGAATAGAAGAAAGAAAAAAAAAAGAAATCATTTTTCAAAAAAAAACTTTTAGAAAGCAAATTAAAAATGATAATGTCAAGAAACATTGGGACATTTTGATTCATACATTTTTCTAAGACTGAGGTGGGAATAAAGAAAGAGAAACTGGTTGAAGGAGAAAAACAAAGGAATTTTGAAGTTAACATTTTGGGTTTTTGCCAAAGAAAATGTAATTAAAATGAATTGAAAATATCTTTAAATTAGAAAATAGAAATAATTAAAAACTAAAATAAATTGTTTAAATATTTTTTAAAATGTTAAAAGCAAAAAAGTAAGTAAAATTCTAAATCTTAATTTTTTGGCAAAGAAAATGTTAAAAAGGTAATCTAAGAAATAAAATTAACTTAAAACATTTTTTAAATTAGAAAATAAAATTACAATAAATTAAAAATAAAATAATTGCATAAAATAAATGTAAACCTAATAATCCATTTTTAAAGAGGAGTTAAAACAAAAAAGAACTGAAATAAAATTAAAAAAATGTAATTAAAAATATAAATAAAAATATAAAAATGCCAAAGCAATTAAGCAACATGTAAATAAAAAAAATATAGCTTTTTATTTTCATTTTATACAGTTTTTTTTTCCTCTCAAACTGAATATAAGTTTTCTGAAAGATCCCAAAGCAGATATTTATTTAAACAAACATTTGCAAAACTGTATAATGAAAGGGAGAAAAATTATAAGGTGGATTCAAGAAACAAAACTGCGATTTTTACAATTATACAGCATTTAAGCTGACATAAACGTCTAAATAATAATAATAATAAAAGAAAAAAAAAATAGAAAATTCTAGAAAATACCCCAAAATAAGACATAGAATTAAATATACTCTTTGTTCTACCAAGAAAAGTTTTACAGTAAAAACTTCAAAAACATTTATTCACTGCAAACAGAAAAAGTAATTCATGAAGTCATTTGTAAATTACCATTCATAGTAAAAGACTTAATGTAAAATACAAATGTTTTATAGGAAATATGATTTCCAAGGGTTAAGATTTATTTACCAACACTTATTTATAATACCAACTCATGGAATTCAAATAATGCTAATAAAACAGAATCCATGCATATTTTACAGTGTGTTTGTTTGTCGGTCTTTCCTCCTCAGCTCATTGAAATTTTTACACCCTAAACAGTTCTTGACACATTGTAGAATATGTATGATTATTATTTCTTTTATATCACTGTACTTCTGGCATAATTATCTTGTTTTTGAAATAATTATCATTTTATTATAAGGAAAGGTTTGGAACTATATCTTGATCAAAAGACAAAACTAGCATCGATAATCTTTCAAGATCATTAAAAAGATTCAGATAACATCAAATACTTGTTTGGAACTACAACAGAAAGAAAGTCAAGAAGGAAAAGAAATGTTTGTTTGTGGCTTCCATTTCTCTCCAGTAAAATATACTTAATTGCTATTATTATTATTTTTGTAAATCTCAAAGAGACTATTAAATAGGCCAGAAGTTTAATGAAAAAAATGGCTATAATTTTGCTAAAACCAAAACGTTAGTGAATTTCTAAATATAAAAGAAATGTAAGCTTAAATAACATTGTAACAGTTTAAGTGTTAAAGAACTTTTTCTAAGTGTTTAAAACATTTCTTGGGTTAACTCTTTCTAATTTTAAACTGCTCCTAAGGGACACTCTCAGGACTATAAATAGTCTGCGATAATTTTTATCATTCGCTTCTCAACTTATCAGCTCATTTGTCAACATGTATCCTTTTGTGGAGAATGTGTTCCCTCTGATAAACACATGAACAATACATATATACACAATCATCACTACACATGCTTTGCAACCAAAAAGTTTTTACATTCATTTGTTACACATATTATTGTCTTTCTCACTTGTATATATTTGTTGCTAATACACTCTTTATATATATATATATATATATATATATATATATATAGGTTCTTATCATTTTTTTTTTTATGTGGACTCACATCCCCTTGTCCACCATGTTTGTTGTGTGTATTTCAGGAGACACACGTGTTTATCTCTCAATGCATACACCAGCCGGCAACAAGTTGGTTACCAAGGGACAAAGACAATAATGTGTGTAACAAATGAATGTGAAAACTTTTTGGGTGCAAAGTATGTGTAGTGAGTGAATGTACATGTGTGTGTGTTACTATATATGTGATGTTCATACATTTCCCAGAGAGAATGCATTCTCCATAAAAGGTTACATGTTGACAAATAAGGTGAGAAGAGAATGGTAAAATTTATTGCATAGTATTTATAGTCCTGAGAACGTCCCCTAGGAGCAGTTTCAAAAAATTAGGAGTTACCCCAACATATTGGCTGCCACCATCAGATAACGGCCGTGGTTAGTAGTTTTTATTATGACACTATATCATGACTTATCTCGCTTTTATGGTTTTGCCATCAAGCCAATGACCACTCGTTTGTGTAAATGTTTTAATTGAAAATAATGTGTACTTGACATCCGAGGCATTAGTTTTGTTTTTAATTATTTCACTATAAACAGGTGAATAAAGTCACTAAGATGCACAAGGTGTGAGAATAGAGGAAAATAAAAACATTATTAAGGAGAGAGAACAATAATAGGACAAGAATTAAGACAACAGATGATAACAATTGACATTACATTTAAATTTTTGAAGATCAAAATTGGCTGGAAAGCAAGAAGCCAGAAGAGAATTCTATAAGTGAGAAGTATGAGAGAAGAAAATGTTAGCCTAAAACTTATGGTTACATATGGCAATTTCAAGTGTAAAAATGATGAGATCTTGCCACCAGTCTAGTACTGTACTTAGATTCATAACATCTAGGCATGAAAAAGGAAAGTTCATCAGAACAATTACAATGAAAATATTTATAAAAGGTTACAAGAAATCTACATTATGGCAGTGGGAAAGTGACTGAAACCAAGATGCCAGGTCAGGACCAATAACATTGCTGATTATTCTTTTGATTTTATCAAGAATTTCTAAATGTAAATCAGAAGCACCAGACAAGATGTGGCAGTAATATTCAATGCATGGACTTATAAATGTGAAAGATGGATTCTGGTGAGAAAAATTATCTAGCACAACACAGGGAACCAACTTTCCTAGTAGTAGACCTAGTAATTGATTCAATATAAGCATTCCACTTCATGTCAGTGGAAAACAAACCCAAGAAGGTACAATGAGTTGCCATGTTGATAGAAGGGAAAAATACTTCTCTAAGATGATTAAAATGGCCACAGTTTCATTTTGGAGGCATTAAAATTTAAAAGCTGATTAAAAGGTCATTTTCGAGATCAGCTGCCAGTTTTACTTTGTCGGACATATCAGACTTACTATTAAAACAGGAGTAAATAGTTGTGTCATCAGCATAAATATAGAGTTGGGATCAAGTGACATTGATGTAGTGAAAGAGATAATCAGGTACCCCGAAAAAAAGTTTATATTTTGTGTGCGATCTACCGAAGAAAAATTACCAAAAAGTAGTCAGCAAAAATCTACATCAATGACTAGAAGCTATGCTAATGTTCTTCCCTCCGCTGAATGGCGTGACCAATCAGAAAATTCTCTCGGTGAACAGAAGTCATTGTTTTTCGCTTATAAAAGGAGATGATTTTTTTGAGCTGTGAGACGAACACGCATTGTTGTTGGCGAGAAGTGAAGTTTGGATTTGTGACGGCATTTTGTCGTCTCTACGGTGTGTGTTGGACTGTTACATCGGGCTATCGTGTCAACTGCAATTTGGCTACAAGTGTTGCGTCCGAGAAACAAGAAATCTATTGCTGTTGCTATGATCAGTTGACAGTCTTTTCTTTACCCCAACAAGCTATTTCAGCGTTTATTTTGTCTCTAGCAAGATGGCGGAAAGACTGTTCGATATAAAACTGATCCCCGAATTCAGTGGTGATACGAGTGGACAATCTGTGGTTGAATGGATCGAAAAAGGGGAACTGGTCTGCGAATTATGTGAGATCACGAAGATTGAATGGATTCTTCCACTGCGATTGAAAGGCGGCACCCTTGCTGTGTACAGGCAGTTGAGCAAAGAACAGAAAAGTGACATTGAGCAAATAAAGCACACTCTACTAACTGCGTTTGGAACTGACCGGTTTGTGGCCTATGACCAATTCCAGGTGCGGCGTCTGCAGAATGTGCCTTCGTGTCTGGATTGCCTAGTCATATTAAGCAGATACTCTGCGCATCATCCAGAATGGAAGACCTGACGCTCAATCAATTATTGACCAGAGCCCGTGCTATCATGATCGATGAAAAAGAAGCTGATGAACCAGTGGCCGCAGTCATTCAACCAATTGAAGTCATAAAGTAGGTCATATTGCCTCTAAGTTTCCAGGAAATGGAATGGGGGACGCGATGTCAGCGCCGGTCTCTTCCCCGCACCGAGCATGAAAGAGGCGCTCCCTGTGATTAAGGTGAGCATCAATGGAATAACGCGTACCGCTTTAATAGATTCAGGCTGCTCTCGGTCACTCACAAATGGTTCGATTTGTCGACAGTGGAGCAGACAAAAGATGGACGTACTAACGGCTGATGGAAAGCTCTCAGAAGCCGGGGAGTTGGAAACATCAAACTCAGTATCAACAACAGTGACCCCGTCACAGTCAGTGTGTTGGTTGCGTCCCGAGAAGGATACGCAACATATCAATCTGTTGGAATTAGAAGCTGTTATCAGGGGAGTAACTGTGGCCCTTCAATGGAATGCAAAGGTGTTGCATTTATTCATGGATTCTACATGCGTGTATAAGTGGATAGCAGATACTCTTATGAGGAAGGCCAGGATACGTACAAAGGCTGCGAGCGAGATGCTCATTCGAAGGTGGCCAGACACGCTGGGAAAGTTGGTAAGTGAATACCACTTATCTGTAGATATACAGCTAGTCAGATCACATCAGAACAAGGCCAATACTTTAACAAGGGTACCCCAAAAATGGCTTGACGCTATTAAGAAAGACGTAGAGCCGGTAGGACATGTCTGTGTAACATCAGCGAGCAACCGTAACTCAGATTTACTAAAATCTGTGCATTGCCAAAGCAGACATCCCGATGTAAAACGGACCCTATATTTCGTGAGGTAGATTTATCCCTCCGTATCCAAAGCTGCTGTCAGGGCAGTGGTCAGGGAATGCAAGGAGTGTCAGTCCATCGACCCAGCAACTGTGCAATGGCAAAAAGGACAAGTGAGTGTGAGCAAAGTGTGGCACCGTGTTGGAATGGACATCACCCATTATAACGGACATCACTATTTAACCCTGATTGACTGTGGCCCAACCCGGTTCACTATTTGGCGACTTCTGCGTTGACAGGATTCCGCAAGCATCATTGACCACTTGGGGTCATTGTTCTTTGAATATGGACCTCCGATGGAACTCCTCACTGACGACACTGCATTCTGAAGTGGACTATTCAAAGATTTTTTGGATTCGTGGGGAGTACACCTCAGATTTTGCTGCGCGTATGTCCCATCAGGAAATGGCATAATTGAGCGATGTCATCGGAGCATCAAAAGAATCGCTGCTAGGAAGCAGTGTTCCATAATGGAGGCGGTGTATTGGTACAATGTTACTCTGAGAGACAATAATGTATCACCGTCAACTGCACCAGCCAACATGATTTATCAGTACAAAGTCCGGCTACAAGGCATTGACACGATGCGTTCAACTGAACAGATAAAAGAACTTGCACCGTATGATTTGGGCGATTGTGTGTGGGTAAAAGCTCCACATAGCCAGTGTACAACTCGGTACCGGGTGGGACATGTCACTGGAGTAAGTAACTCGCGCTCTGTGCTGGTTGATGGCATACCAAGACACACCAAGGACTTGCGTCGCTATGTAGGTACAGATACTTCAACAAGTGACACTAGCAGTGAGTGCTCAGAAAGTGAACAAATAATTACCATCGGAGGTAGGGCTAGCACCTCTTCAGATGACGAAGACTCTGTGCGTGAGGTTGTCAGATCAGAATAATCCTCAGAACATAACACACAATCTCCTCCAACAGTCGCCCCACTCCGGAGAAGTTTAAGAATAAAGAGGCCTGCCCATGAGTGTCACTTATGTGACAGTGGGGAGTGTAGTGAAAGAGATAATCAGGTACCCCGAAAAAAGTTTGTGTTTTGTGTGGGATCTGCCAAAGAAAAATTACCAAAAAGTAGTCAGCAAAAAATCTACATCAATGACTAGAAGCTATGCTAATGTTCTTCCCTCCCTTGAATGGCGTGACCAATCATAAAATTTTCTCAGTGAACAGAAGTCGTTATTTTTTGCTTATAAAAGGAGATGATTTTTTTGAGCCGTGAGACGAACACGCGTTGTTGTTGGCGAGAAGTGAAGGTTGGATTTGTGACTCCATTTTGTCATCTCTACGGTGTGTGTTGGACTGTTACGTTGGACTATCGTGTGAACTGAAATTTGGCTACAAGTGTTGCGGCCGAGAAACAAGAAATCTATTGCTGTTTCTACAATCACTTGACAGTCTTTTCTTTACCCCAACAATTGAAAAATTTGTTGATAAAGCTAAGAAAAAGTAGATTTATGAAAAGCTGTGAAGTACTAAGATACAGTTCATGGAAACATTTATTTATATTCAAGGCAATAATGTCATAAGACAAATGGGGTTGTTACTGAGAGTGAAAGAAAATAAAATATTTGTGAGAGGAAAAGACAATGAGACTAGAATTCAGGAAGACAGAAGATGGCAAATAATGCTGCACTAAATTTTTGAAGATCATAGGTGTCAAGGAAACAAGAAGCCAAGAGTTCCACAGACAAAAAGTGTGAGAAAAACTATTAGAATAAAACTTATAATTACTTATAGCTATTTCAACAGGGAAACAATGAGACCTACTTGCCAATCTAGTACTATGTTTAAATTTGTGTGTTCAAGGTACCAACAAGGAAATCTCATTAAAACCATTGCCATGGAAATGAAAGCCAAGTTATAGTGGTAGGAAAATAACTGAAACAGGACCAATAAAATTACAAACCCTTCTTTGGATTTTAAGATAATATATAGCAGGAGCACCAGACCAGATATGGAAGCAATATTCAATGTCCAGATGAATAGTAGGTTTATAAATGTGCAAGATGAATTCTGGTGAGAAAAATTATCTAGCACAACACAGTGAACCAACTTTCCTAGTAGTAAACCTAGAAATTGATTCAATATAATCATTCCACTTCATGTCTGCAGAAAAATGTTAGCCCAAGTGTAGGTATAAGGGGTCACTCTCTTGGAGGTTAGCATTAACCATGATCATACATGAATGAAAACCAGACTGGCAACTAATAAAAAAACTTTTTATGGGAAAAATTTATTGATAATATAACACATATGAAGTATTTGAAAAGAATTGCTTAAGTTGGGATTTGAAGTCAGACTTCATAACTGTCCTCTGGGAGTCAGTGTATTGAAAATCATTTACTTAGTGTAAGGAAATGAAAAAAAAATACTAAAGTTAGAATTTTTATTAATTTTTGTAAAAGATACTAGAGTGGCATCTCGCTCTCACCCTTTCACTGTCGAAACTGTTAAATGTAGCCGTCTCTTCTACTCCAATAGCTTCATGTCTCGCACTTCTCGCCTATAGAACTCCCTGT
The DNA here is from genome assembly GCA_963932145.1 of Acanthosepion lycidas. Lineage (NCBI taxonomy): Eukaryota > Metazoa > Mollusca > Cephalopoda > Sepiida > Sepiidae > Acanthosepion > Acanthosepion lycidas. Next base: position 8,318,813 of record OZ010581.1, read on the forward strand.
CCTTTTTCTGTTTTCCTGATAGCTATAATCTCTAAATATTCAAATGTAATGTCAATCGATGTCTCCATATGCCTTGATCTAACCCCTATCCTTCTCTTCATCCTTTCCTCTATCACTTCTATTTGCTCTTGATCCAACTCTTTGTAACCCCTTGTGTGCTAGTGGCTTCCTGCCTAGCTTGGGGTGAAACGCTTTAAAAAAAAAAAAAAACTAAAATATTTCCAAACAGTAAAACAATATTAGCACAAAATTCCCCCCTCCAAATTACTTTTACCCAAGTGGAATCAGTGCAACTTCATTAAGAAAAAATAATAATGAGGTCTTTTGAAATAGAAACAGTGACAGACAGTGCCACAAGATTCCAAAATTTGATCCTCTTTTTATTTCTTTTTTCTTTTTCTTCTCATATGTTGGGGGAGAACACCAGCTATATATTGCACAAGAAATATTTTTGCCTTTGGGTGATTGGTGAACTCTTGTAATCATTTGTACTGTACTGAAAATAGTGCAGTTGAATTTTTCTCTCCAATAAACTATGTATTATCTCAAGATGGCAGTAATTATGCCTATCACTGATGAATCTGATTTAGACAGCAACGAGTAAACAACATCCTGCCATTTAAAAATGGCAATTCACATAAAGAAATGGTGTGCATATACTTCAGAGGAATTATGGGTTTATTTTGCATACTTTTACTCTGATATTGAATAATAGTTCAAGACTGTCTGGAGAGAGAGTAAGGAAATGGGTAAAATATCTTTTATAGATGACAGTGCACAAAAATATTTTGGTTAAAGTAAAAAATAATGTGAAATGTTACAAGATGAACAATTAAAAAAAAGAATCTCTTTACATTATTAAGAATGTCTCCCCTCTACACACACACTATATTCTCACCATCAGTTAAGTAGTTCACAGAGATAGGCCGTCAAAATGGGCCTCAACAAAAAATTTTTACACTATTTACATTGTTCAACTGTTGTCCTCATCTTTGTTGTCATATGGCAACAAAGATGAGGACAACAGTCTGAACAATGTAAATAGTTACAATAACTCATCTCAGAAACAGAGACAGATGTTGAAGGTGAATATGGCAATAAAGATGAGGACAACAGTCCAAACAATGTAAATAGTGTGAATAGTTACAATACCTCATCTCAGAAACAGAGACAGATGTTGAAGGTGAATATGGCAATAAAGATGAGGACAACAGTCCAAACAATGTAAATAGTGTGAATAGTTACAATACCTCATCTCAGAAACAGAGACAGATGTTGAAGGTGAATATGGCAATAAAGATGAGGACAACAGTTCAAACAATATAGATAGTGTAAATAATTAAAATACCTCATCTCAGAAATATAGATAAAAACAAAAAATTTGTCTCCTTTTCCTTTTTCAGGCCATAATAATAACATTTATCTTTTTAGCACTCAACAAAAATTCAAGGTAACAAAACCCAAGACACTTCTTGTATTTTTCCAACTAAATTATTAGAATACTCATTACATAATCTATAAAAATAATTACAAAAAAGATTGTATACAGTTTACTTATTCTTTATCATATCATTCTGTCAGATACTGATCCATATTTGATCTACATTTGACCCTAAACTCACAATTTTACTTTGTATTACTGTCTCTCATTTCTCCAACATCAAAATACAACTAGATAATAAATAATACTTGTTTCATTGTTTCCACATCTTGCTGTTTCTCCTTTTAACAAATATTTTTTGTATATATAAAGGTAAGGGAGTTTATAATTTACTTGGATTTCTAACTCTTCTACAAATGGAAACTGTAAACTCAACCTGACAACAAAAGCCTATTTTTTTAAATACAAAGTTTATGACAGACAGTATCTTTGCATCTTTAGGGAAAGAATATTACTTCAAAATTTGATGAGCTTGTTGTACCCTGTTGACTTACTTAACCAGAAGTGCTCACTTCGACATTCAAAGCAAACGTTAATTTCATCCGATTCTATACACCCATTTCTGGAATGCCATCCAGAAATACCAGGATCATAAAGAATCTTCTCTGGCCAATAAGAAAAACCCACACAGTTTTCAGAATGGCTGTTCCTGAGTCACTGGCTAACTATGAAGCCAACATCATTTTCACCCACAAAGGTAGATCTGGCCAGGTTGGCATTGATAGCAGGCAAGCTTAATCATATGCAGCAGACTACATGACTGCCCAAGTCATCAGTAGCAACACCAAGGAGCTTCCATCAATAGCAATGCCTTCAGGTACCGACAACAGCAGTGACTAATTCTTGACCATTACAATGCAATAATTTGTGGAATATTTCTCCCATGAGTCTATTTCACTTGATTACATATATATGTTGATATCTCCATGTATTTATCTCAACTATTACCATGTGCTATACCTTGAACAAACTCTCAGTCTACCATGACCAATATAAAATACCCCAGAATGTGCAAATGATTGAACCTTGGAAATCATGGGAAAATTATAGTTTTGGACACATCTCAAAAGCAACGTTTGTCATACTGGTCTTCTTCATAAGTTGGAATGTCATGGTATTTCTGGATGAATTATTGAACTGATTCAGTCTTTCTTATTAAATTGTGAAATGAAAGTTGTCTTGAATAATCATTCTTCTAGATCTTTCTGCATTAACACAGCTCCCCCCCATGAAGACCCTATCCTTGGCCATACATTGTTTCTAATTTTCACCAATGACCTTCTTGATCAATTATCAATTCAGAATCTATGCAAATGATACAATTATTTACTCCTCTCTTAATAGTAAGTGTGAACAGATTGAGAAGGTCAAATTGGCAGCTGATCTTAAAAATGACCTACAATTTGTTGTTAATTGGGGAAATGAATGGCTTGTTAATTTTAACACCTCCAAAATGAAACTGCTTTCTATCAATCATTTGAGAGACTCCTTTCTGCCTTCTATCAGTATGGCTGATGCTAACATCCAGGAGAGTGACTTGTGCTTTATTGCATTAACATTTTCTGATGATATAAAGTGGAAACATAATACTGAGTCAACTGCTAGGTCAGCTGATTCACCATTTTATTCAAGTCAATTTTTTGTACTAGAATCTAGTTTACGTATTTATAAGTCTACCATTCATCCATGCTTTGAATATTGCTGCCACATACAGTCAAGTAATCATATGTATTTAGGGATTCTTTTTAAAATATAAAGAATCTGCAATGTTACTGGCATCTTGGCTTCAGTCATGGTCAATGTTCCAAGTGAACTTTCCTCTTTGCTACCTAGACTTTATGAATTTAAGTGCAGTACTAGATTGGCAGCTAGGTCTCATCATTTTACAGTTGAAATAGCCAGATGTAACTGTAAGTTCTATGCTAACAGTTTCTTCTATTGCACTTCTCACCTGTGAATCACTGCTGACTTCTTGCTTTCCACTCAACTTTGATCTTCAGAAATTTAAATCCAATGTCAATCATTATATTTTATTATTATTCTCTTTCCTTAATAGTATTTTTTCTCATATTCTCTCACATTCAGTAACCCCTTTGCATCTTATCAGTTTTATTGCCTTGTTTGGGGTGAAAGGATTCAAAATAAATAACTTTTTACTTATATCAACCATATCTTCATTTGTTGTTTTTGTTACTTCCACTTGTAAAGCCACCATTACAAGCTGAATTGGAATTCTAAGCAAATCTGTTAAGTTCCCTCTCACATTGATGTCCTTGGGAAAGGCATGAATCTGTCCTTTCTCTCCCCACTCAGCTGTGGGTTAAATAGCAGAACAGACTGAGCTCTCTAGCCTTGGATGGCAACCAGAAGGAAAACTCTTAATTCCAAGTCCCTATGCCTTTTTTTTTATAAATATTTTCATGGCAATTGTTCTGATGAACTTTCCTCTTTGGTACATTGTAAATATACATTGGGGTTAGATTTTTTTAAATTGTTGTTTTTTATCCCCTCCCCCCAGACAAAAATTGTAAATATGGGGACTAGTTAGGACTTCACAGAGACTGTGAGCTGTTATGCATGTAAGAATGTGATGTTTTGGTGTAAGGAATATTGTGGTATGTTTGGGTCAGTAATTGCAACTAGCTAAGTTTAATTATAAGACAAAAGAAGACCAGCCTTTCCCTATCCCCACTTTTGGCCTTGTGCCAAATTTTTTTACTTTCAAAATAAATATTACTTTCCTCTATGATATGTAGACTTTATGAATTTAAGTGCAGTACTAGAAATGGCAACTAGATCTCATTATTTTATTGTTGAAATTGCTAGCTGCCACTGTAAGTCCTAAATTGCTAGCTGCCACTATAAGTCCTAAATTGCTAGCTGTCACCATAAGTTCTCTATGCTAATAGTTTTTTCTTTCATACTGTTTGCTTGTGGAACTCTCTCCCATCACCTTGCCTTCCTGTCAACTATGATCTTCAAAAACTTAAATGCCAAGTCCTTGAATCCTTTTCTGTTATCATCATCTCTTTACAATAATGTTTTTTTTTTCTCAGATTCTTTCATTTTCAGTCAGGCCTTGAATCTTTGTGGCTTTATCATCTTGCCTGGGGTGAAATCATTAAAAAAAATAATGGCAAAAGCAACGAGAAGCCACTCCATTATCTTTCCCAAGAATTCATGGCAATTCAGAGGTAATAAAAAAGGGAGATGGCATTTAAAAATAAAACAAAAACTTATTTTAATAATATTTCAAAAAAATAAATTCAATAATGTCAAAAATGGTTCCTCTAAAAATCTCCTTGGATCTTCCACTTTCAATAGTTGAATTTCTGGCCTTGTTAAACACAGTCATCTCCTGATGACAGCAGAATTAAATTTTATTCCATCTAATTTCATGCTGCTTACTCTAGCTATAAAAGATTGTATCAATAGTGTGTCATGATAAAAAGCAACAATAATAAAATGGAATAAAACTAGTAATCTATGTATATAAAGCAGAGGATGTCTGTGTATCTGTCTGTCTGTGTGATACCTTTTCACTCGAGATCCATCCAACCAATTTTGACCAAACTTGGTACATACATTGTATAATGTAAGAGATAGGTTCTTAGTATAAAAAATCAATAAACTCAACTTTTTTCCTCCAATTTCATTCAAACTCGGTATGTAGGTTACTTACATCATGATGAGCTCAACAATGCCTCATTTTTATTTCTACACCACTGTGTTTAGCAAAAAAGGAAAAATCAATTTCAACACAAATTTTAAAGTAAAAACTCCCTTAATTTTCAAGCAATCTAATACAAACTTCCCTCAGATGTAGCCAACAATAAGTTGATTGTTTAAAAGTCATTTAACTTGATAATTGAGTCCACCCATATAGTGAAAACCTGCATAAATAGCAAAAAATGGTGATTTATTTTTTCTTTTTTTTACTGGTTTCTTTCTTATTTTTTGTTGATCTTTCAACCAATTTTCATCAAACTTAACAATTGCTTTATAAAAGTTTCCTCTTTTACATCCCAGATAACACACTGACAAATTGAATTTCAAAAACTCCAAAACAATTGTGGTCTGAAGTGGGTCTTCATGTTGCCTGTTTTACCCCTTCATGTCCTTGGCTAACTTCGACTGAATAAATACAGACTACTCCTGTTATATCAGTAACTGCATTAATTTAAAATGATTTTTTAATGAAAGTAATTTAAAGTAATTGGAGAAGATAGTCACTGTTACATCTAAACATGATGCAGTTTTTGTTGCATTCTAATTCAACACTTTTTCTGATCAACCAGCTGGCTATGGTTTTAGTGAAAAGACTAATGAAGAGGATATAAACCCATAATGCAATGATAGCAAGGAAATTAGTAATAAAATAATAATAAAAATATTTTATCTAAAAACTGTAAAAAAATGAAAATTGCTTACAAATATTATTTACAATGTGTACAGCCATTTTTTAATCTTTTTTTTAAATGAAGGTAGCTTCATTTCACGGATCCTTGATAGGGTGATGTTGTACTTGTCTTTTAAAGAAATATTTCTGAAACTCTGAACAAACTACAATTCCATTTTTTGTGGGAGGAGGGGAGATTAATTTTCTATCATATTTTAACATTAACTTCATTAAGGTGAAATAATCCTTTTTGCTTAAAAAATTATTTTAACCTTTTAGTGGTCAGACATGGCTGAAAATTTTGATAAAAAATCAGTAAAAATTGATAAGTTGTAAATTTATTATAGCACTTATTATATTAAATTATTTTAAGATGATGGGGCATTTCAATCTTTTCTGTAAACACACTTTGTATTTTAGTCTTTTCATATTATTAATGAGAAGGGGGGATGCATGGTGGAGTAATGGATAGTGGCTCGGATTGAGGAATCGGAGAGCAGAGTTCAAATTCCAGTCAGATACATTGCATTCACTTATGAAAGGTACTATGAATCCTCTTCTTATCCCTCCAGCTATGGGTAAATAGCAGGACAGACTTGGTTCTATAGCCTTGAATGGCAACCGGTCTAGGAGAAGGAAAAACTCTGAATTCAATATCAGAGAGGATTGGGCTCCATCATATTTTGCCGAAGAAACACCACTTTTACTGCCCTTACAAACCTATGTGTCACAAGATAAAAAAAAAAAAATTATTAATGAAAATTTGATAATCTAAATTAAATCTTGTCTGGTATCCAAAAAAAATTCTCTAAAAATTATCTGGAACAATGGCCACTAAAAGGTTAATAAACCTGAAAAATATTTCAGGGGTGGGGGTAAAAATAATCACTTGCCAGCATTTCTAATTAAGAAATAATAAGCTTTTTAAAAAATTGTTTCCTACCCTTGCAGAATTGTTATATTGGCATGCTTAAAAGGAATGAAAAACTCAAAAAGGTGTTTAAATGGTGCAGACAATTCATTCACCAACAATACGAACACAAACATTAGTGGGATAAAAAATAAATGCGGGAAAAATACAATAGTAAATATATATATATATATATATATATATATATATATATATATATATATATATATATATAAACAGAATAAAATATATATAAATAGTACAGTTTAGGCCTAATTCAGCACTACATAAATATAACTTTATGCCATACTTGATTCAGCCTAAATTGCTCGATACATGCAAAAATTATACATATATATTTAGATAGGTACTTAATACCATAGCAATATTTTTCTTTGTCTTGTGCCAGACTAAGCTAAGCAATGTTGAGCACTAAACAAAGACAAAATCATTACTCATGGTCTTTTAATTATTACTCCATAATTAATTGGGATGGAAATTTTTTATGTAATTTATATCAAGATCTCTATCAAGATTTTAGTTTAAAAACAGCAAAAGAAGAAATCTGAAATGTGTTTGAAAATGATGTTCGCATTTTCAAGAATTTCAGAAAAAACATTTGTTTTTTCTTAATTTTTACACAGATAAATCAATAAGTCAAATAAAAATAATATTTTGAACATAATCTCCTTCCTTTTCACTACATTTGATTCAATGAACCTCCACCAATCACATATATAACAGAACTGTTCAAAATTCAGTTTTGGCAGGCTATAATGAGAAGAGAACAAAATACCAACTGGTTGCTTCATGTACACTTTCTTTACTCCAAATCTACATCAACACTTGGAAACATGTCCTTTATCATGTGATTTAGCAATGTTTCCTTTTAACCTTTTATTATGTTATGTTACTGATTAGGAGATAAGTTCTTTGCTCACACTAGGCATGACCGTTTTTAGCTACTCTGAGTGAATATCTATCTAGACAGGAAACATTACTCATTAAGGCATGAAACCATGAGTATGAGGCACTATGTTAGGATCAAGAAGCCAAACCATAACAGTCACATAGATCAAATATTATACAGCGAAAATTTCAGATTAAATTTAGTTATTACCTGTTGCAGGCTACAAATTTATTGATTCACATTGATTTTTATTCATTTTACATAGATAAATCAATAAATCTAATTAAAATAATATTTTGAACATAATCTCCTTCTTTTGCATTTAATTCAATGAACCTCTATCCAACATGTTATACTTTGGCGAAATGACATGCAATGAATTTCAAGCTTCCTTATATTACTTCCTTAAACTGCATGCATACAATTCTGGGAACACCATCAGTTGAAAAACAATGAGAACTTATTCAAGGTCTTAATATAAAAGTAGAAATTGAGGTCAATACTCAGCGATGACAGTCTGTTTCATACTTGATGATTACATTTAAGCATGAAACACTGTTGACACTTGGTGTTGGCCTCATTTTCCACTTTTATATTTACATACGTTCTATTCCTGATATTGAGCCTTTTAACTCCTAAATATGGCATCCCTTAAAACAGTGTTTCTCAACCGTTTTAAGCAACGGCATACCTAGGAGAAAATAAAAGTATCACAGCACATTTAGCAAAATTTTTAAAGGATATCCATTTAAATGCTATGAAATAAAACCATGGATTTTGAAAAAAAATATGCACACAAATATGAACTTACTTTCTTTCAATGTCTCTCTCAACTATTTAGTACCATTATTACTTCCATACGCATATATATGTATACTGTGACTATATTTCATAGCACATGTTGAGAATCACTGCCTTAAAACTATAGGTTTGGTTTGGTTTGTTTTGTTTTACAGCAAATCAACCTCAAAACAAAATTTTTTATTGCAAGTAATATTTTGTTTTGTCAAAAATCTGTTTCTGGTAATATTTTTCCTTCAAAATTGTATTGCTGGCAATAATTCTTTTCAAAAAAGTATTGCTGGTAATAGTTAACTATTTGCTCATAGCTAGGACCCTAACAGGTGCTACCACACAAGTCAGAGTGGACCTGAGAACACCAGTAATTAAGAGGTGGTTCCGCGTTCCTCAAAATCTCCTGATCAGAGTCCTTGTTGCTGGATGTAGTTTATCATGTTACCCAGGATGCGGATGTAGTTTAATATCTTACCCAGGATGACTTAAAACTATGTTTCTTATATGTGTGTTTTTGTGTGTGTATATATATATATATATAAATCAACTCATCCCAAACAAGGCAATAGTGCCACTAAGATGCAAGGGGAGTGAAAAGAGAATGAAAAGACTTTAAAAGGAACCAGGAACCCAATCCTAACCAGCAAACAAGGAATAGACCTCTACTCCTGTTCAAAAGATGAGGGTGGAGTGTGAACCAGATGACAAACCTATCTACTCCTATTGAATTTATTTCCATATGAACAATTGCATAGTAAAATCTCAAACTAAATAGATTATTGTAATTCTTTATAGCAAAAATGTGTACTTCACATGGTCTGAAAATGTTATCACCATCAATTTGTTAATGCCTGTGTTATGAAAATATTGATGTGCATAATAAAATCTGATAGAATATATAACGCTTCCAAGATTGCAAGTCTTTAAATCCTGCAGATTCAAACCAAAACTAAAAAAAAAAACAAATTAAATTTACACTGGTGCATATGTTTTGCAGATAAAATAAAATTTTCTAGATCTTTTCTAATCTAAATAAATCTTTAAAAATAAATACCATATTGGAGAAATTTTATACAACCTTAACTGTTTTAAGATGTCATTACTGAAATGTAATATTTTAGAGAAACCTAAGTGTTAATTGCAGCTAGTGTTAACATTGCAAAATTTGAGATAAGTACCTCTAATCTATACTTAATCAGTACAAGGTGAATGCTAGTATACTATGAGCAAATTAGCAGTCAATGGGTTTATAATCCTTTTTGTTTGTTTTTTTTTTTTCTTTAAGACCTACAATCAGAATAACATCCTCATCTTACTATTCAAATATCTGATTAATTTCATAATATATATATATATATGTGTGCGTGTGTGCAAATACATAGAAAAATGGGAAAGAACATGTTAGGTAAATAATCCAGAGTTGTTTAGTATTTTTGTTTTTATTTTTAAAAAACAGTGCTCCATACAAAAGTAGAGTTTATATTATAATTATTTTTTAAAAAACATGATTCCTTCGCTACATAAGAGTTCTCATGTTTCAAAAACAAGAGCCCAAAACTTCAATATAATTGTTAAAATTAAATTGAATTAAAGTATCAAGCTCAGTTTCATCCAAGCTTAGTACTTTAATTCAACTTAATTTTAACAATTATGTAGAAGTTTTTGGCTCTTGTTTTTGAAACATGAGAACTCTTATGTAGTGAAGGAATCATATTTTTTTTAAATAATTATATATATCCATCCATGTATGCTTCTTACAAAGTGTAGGTACAGTAGGCTGATGAAAAAAAATATTGAAAAGACAGAATAATAATATTTATTGTATGTTAGGTCAATAATCAAAATAGCAGCATGAAGTGAAAAATGTTAAAAATCTGAATTCTGAGGAAATGCCCACATCCTTTCTCTACAAAATATAGAATTTCATTTTCTAGATTGGTAAGTTCTACTAAAGAGAGATTGCATGCACAAATCAAACCTGCATCACCTTTTTTCCATCTGGGGAAAACCACTTCTATAGTTGAAATATAGTATTAGTAATTTGGCCACTGATAAAAGCATGTTTTGGCTATAGAAGTGGTTTCCCAGATCAAGAAGGGAATACAGGTTTGGTTCCTGTCAGAGGCACAAGCCTTCTTTAGTAAAACTTACCAATCTAGGCTGGTTGTTATTGTTTAAGAAAATAGAAAAAATAGGGACAGCAACTCAAACACGTGTAGCCACTAAAAATAACATTTATAGCAATAAGAACGAATGTCAGATAAAAAAAATCCATTCAAAAATTCTCTTGTATATAAATATTGTAGAAAAAATTATGATGTAATGTGAATCATACTTCTGGCCATTATTAAAATGAAGGAAAAATTTAAAATACTTGTTTTCAATGGCAAACAGTGTAATAGTAATGCTGTGGAAGCATTCAACATTCATTGACCAAACATTTTGAAATTTATAAAAAAAAAAAAAAAAAATCATCTTAAAACAGGTTTTTCAGAAAAAAAGGTTATTGCTTTTTCTAATATTGACAGAAATTTCCTTCCAAACCTTTTGTTTAAGGTTGTGTCAAAGGTCAACATCTTGATTTTTTTTAATTTTTTTTTATTTTCCCTTCTAGTTACATGTACTACCCAGTTTTGTTGTTGCATGATGGTGTCTTCAAGCGATTTGGTTATTATTATTTGAAAATGTATTTAAAAAAGAAAGCTAAGGATGTATTCACTGAAATGCCAATAAAAACAAAAGAATAATGAGAATACATAACGCTTTTGATCCAACTTTTGTCCAATGATGTTTGCTTTTTGTTTTTGTTTTTACATGAATGAATTCAGGAGACTTTCAATAAGTCTTACTCTTGAAATTTAATATGATTTTGAATACTGAGTAAGGACAAAAATATCCTGAAAATATTGACATGTGAAAAGCTGTAAATTAATGGGTGGTGGTGCTACCATCCCTTGATGTCTTAAAATTCCCAGACTTGTTTCTTGATACCTAATGAGTTAGTGTGGACTCGTCTCGACTGCACATGGCGAGGCATAGGTTATAGGCGTTCAAATGAGGTGGGGCATGATATTGAGCAGGGGCGGCTCAAGATACTGCAAACTTGGGCAGTCGTCCAAGGTGCCATCTTGTCACCATGTCATGTTTTTGGGATCTTCCAAAACCAAAGCTTATAAAAAGGCAGCAAAAATTCATTTAAACAGGTTTTGTCGTATAATATCGACAATGTCTGTCAGTTCAATTTTTTTATTAAGTTTTTTCAAATTTCAGAATAAGTTGTTTTTTTTTTGTTTTTTTTTCACAAGTACTCTGGCAATATTACTCCATTTGTTATCAAGGATATTTTTTTTTTTTTTTGTTTGTTTATGACATGTATACATGCGGTGATAAAAATTCTCAGACCAATCAAGAACTGCTTCCATCCCAAAATTTGATGTTTGGTTAAGCTTTTCAGCCTCCCTAAAATTGTTTAAAACTTGATATATTTATTGAAGAAGAGTTGTCAGCTTTGGGGATAGTAGCTACAGATAGTGTGAACATAGGAATAAAGACCTGAGGAGCTAAAGACATATATATATATATATATATATATATATATATATATATTATAATATTTTTATTATAATAAATTATAATAAAAACATTTTACATCGCTACACAAAAGCTTTCATGTTTCAATACTATGATTGTATGATTGGAGCATACAATGGCCGAAACATTGTAATAAATATGGCGACAAAGATGAGGACAATAGTCCAAATAATGTAAATAGTGTACATAATCTCAGAAATATAGACAGAGACAAAAGTTCCTTAATTAATCTTGATTTTCATCGTCTACTACAGTTGAGGATGGACAGCTTCTTTTTTTTCTTAAATCTCTTTAAGAATTATTTTTGTTTTTGATCTAGATAATCAGATTCCAAGTTTTATTGTATATTAGTCTATCTTCAGATAAATGTCCACACCTGACTTTATTCTTGGTTTCTTTTTTATCTGTTATGAATCAATGCTAATCTCACACAGAAAAAAATAAATAAAATGAACATACTTTTCCCACCAGACTTAATACAAGAAAACAGACGAGGCTTTAGTACACAATCAACAAAAGGTTGACACTTTTCTTTAAAATTAACCTTTGAGCTAGTTAAAAAAATTACTTGCTGGAGTTCATTCTTACATATTTTTTGTTTTTTTTTGTATTCATTTTCTGTTTTTGTTGCATTTTACCTTTTCTGATTGAAAAAAAAACAATTATTCATCAATACATTGCTATGTAACAGACAGAGCAATGGATAAAAATTAAAACTCATCAGTGTCTAAAATATTACTGCCTGAGATAGCAGCATCCGATGGAAAAATGTAGAAGTCTCATCTAAAGCTGTTATTTTGTCCCAAATTCCCCAAATCAAATGGAGTACAAAAAATATAAATAAGTTAGAGTGATAGTTGTGTAAAATAATCAATAACATGGCTTCACCACAGGGTCTGAGGTTTGGATATACATGTAATCAAATGTGAATAGAACAAAGTGACATGATTTATGTATACAATATGATTACGTGGCTTTTTGCTGATCACAGCAAAAAAAATCAAGTTGCAGGATGTGGAAGATCATTCCACATAATCAAATATGTTTTATATTTACTCCACCCTTATTTTTTTTTATCATCATTTTTTTTTTTTTTTTTTTTTTTTTTTTAAATATGATGAAGTGGACAGCTTGTTTGCCCAGCCTTAATCTAATTAGAAATGTGAAGCATTCTGAAGAGGAAAGTTTACATTACTTGTAAATTGCTATTTGCTAAAGATGAACTTTGAAATGTCATTCTGAATGTAGCAAAGTCCGTTTCATATGAAAAAATACAACTCATAAAGTCAATGGAGGAATGGTTTTAAAGCCAATTTCAAAACTTGGAGGATAAATTTCATATTGATGTTGTCTTTACAACTTTCTCATTATTATTATTATTATTATTGTGATACTGTTTACAATTATAAACTGTGTACATTCTGTAACTGTAATTTTTAATTACAGCAAAATCATTCTTGAAGGTTTAATAAAATAGTTATCTGTAGGAAATTTGAAAAGTTCTGATGAATTTTCACCTTTGATACTTTGACTTTACAAATGTAGAGCAGTAATAGATTGGCAGATAGGTCTCCTCATTTTACAGTTGAAATGGCAAAAGATGTAACTGTAAGTTCTATGCTAACAGTTTCTTCTTTCACACTTCTCACTTGTGGAACTCTCTTCCAACTTTTTACTTTCCAGTCATCTTTGATCTTTAAAAATGTTAATGCAAATTGAATCCTTATCTTTTGTTTTCTTAATTCTTGATCATTTATTGTTCTCTCTCCTTAATTTTTTTTACTTATTCTCATATTCTTTCATACCCATGCATCTTTATGGCTTTATTGTCCTGTAAGAATCATAAAATTGTTGCCATACAATGAGAGTTACATTTAGTTTGCATAATTTATGCAAATTATTTGAAAATTAATGCAGCTTAAGTATACAAATATTTCTGAAATGGTCCTCATTAGTTTTTGTAAAAATTATTAAACATTGTATTGTATAGGAATAAAGTGTTGTTGCCGACACTGTAGTTTGAACACAGATCACCAGTAAGCAAACATAGATGATTACATTATTAAATAATTAGACCATGTGATCATAAAGTAAACATGTAAATGGGAATTAGTGTGACGTCTAAGTGATCACTATTCTCTATATTATCTATTATACTATTTCTCTATACTGATCATTATACAAATTACTATTCAGTGATTACTATTTGAACAAGTATTATTAGTGTGACTATTATTTGAAGGCATTACTACTCCCAGTACCTGTGTTTCAAAGTCTCATCTATAACAAGTGATAACGAGTATACCTTAACCTAACGAAAATTACAATGAGTGAGCGTCTAACATCACAAAACACTGAGATTGACTAATGATGCAGTGTCAATGCTAGACATGCACATATGTGCACACCTCCCCCAACACCTGGCAAAAATGATGCAGTCACTAAACATAGATATTCATTCAGATTCAAAGAAAATACCATATTGTGTTAAAACATCATTTTTCATCCAATCACCAAAGTTAAGCAATATGGAACTTGATCAATACCTGGATGGGTAACTGCTTAGAAATACCAGATGCTGTTAGCTTGGATGTGCGGTGGCATGATGGATAACAATTAGGGATGAGTCTATATTTCTGAGATGAGGTATTATGTACATTATTTACATTATTTGGACTATTGTCCTCAGCTTTGTTGCGATATTTATTACGTTTCGGCCGTGTATGCTCCGGCCTTCTTCAGGTGGTTGGAATGTCAAACTGATCCCTTTATTTCGCTCACTGGGGTAGACTGTTCTAGTCCCACATGCCATGTTTAATGGATGTCAGTTATCTTCTGTTAATTTCCCTCTGAAAGTTCTCCACTGCCTTTACCGGGTATTGAACTCACACTCTTTGGGTCCTGTTACTGGATCTGAATAATGTAAATAATTAGGAATGAGGTGTTACACTTGTGTGTGAATAACCCTGGGGAAAACTATGAATCCATCTCTTCTCCCTCCAGATATAGGTTAAATAGCAGGATAAAATGGGTCCTATAGCCTTGGTGAGCAACCAGTCTACTACAGAAAGTAATGGCAGTCTACTGTGAGAATTCTTCTGCTAAGTCAGTTATGAAGTGGAAACAAAACTAAAAGCAATCTTCTGGCTTCACGAAATATTCTAAAATAAATGCAATTATAATGAAGAGGAAAGTTTTTCTAGATCAAATCATGAAAAAATTACAGAATTGTTAATAAAAATATTTTTTAAAATAGTCACAATTGTGTCATACCAGAATTGATTTTTCACTCAATATCACACCAGACCATCAAAGGAGGCAGGTGCCTGGTTGATCTAAGTTGGTCTGGCTGCCAAATATTGAATCATATGATCTCATAGTTGCACCTGATAAACATAGGAACAAGCCAGACAGAAATAGATATATAAACATCCACCCTAGAAAGAAGATAGACAGAGTCTCTCAAACATTACAGGTGAGAATGTAAAACAGTTTTGGGGGCTACACATACACATTGGCTCATAGTAATTGATCAAGTATTTTAATGAAATCCAATCTAAATACTGAAAGATTAATAATTAAGCTGGCACTTGATTACAATATTTTGTTTCTGCTCCTCAGGTTTTTCTAAGCAGGATTAATGTAATCCCTCTTGTCTGAATTTATTGAGTCACAAACTTTACTAATGAAGAAAATAACATTATTCTCCATCAAACTGGCGCCAATGTCCTCAAATAATGGATAATTCAGCTTTGTTGGCTGGAGCTTATTTGATGTTTCAATTTCTACCATAAATTGTATTTCAAGTCAAGATTCAGACTATCAGCCATTTTATAAGTTGATAGAACTTTCCTGAAAAAGAAAGTTTTATAACTCATTGCTCTTTTATAAGATTCAATACGATCCGAAAAAATTATTTTGTTTTCAATAAACCTAATTTTTTATCAACAGGATGAGAAAAATATTCAAATGTTCAATGTCTTCTTCTTATGTCTCTTGAATCATTGGGGAACATGAGCTGCAACAAACACCTCTCCAATAGATGCAGTTCCAGGCAATCCTTTTCAGCTCCGCCCATATTATGCCGACTGCCTTCAACTCTGTGTCAACACTTCTGCTCCAAGTCTGCTTTTTGCTTCCCTTGTGGATTCCAGTCAAGAGCCTGCCTGGTGACACTAGAATCAGGATTGTGGAGCATGTGTGGCTAATCCATCCTCATTGCATTTTCTCTCTTACCTCTTGATTCCTTGGGGATCATATTGTCGAAATAAACACCCCTCCAATGGACATGATTCCGGGCAATCCTCTTCAGCTTGGCTGATATTATACCAGCTGCCTTCACCTTTACATCAACACTTCTGCGCTAAGTCTGTTTTGGTCAACCAACTTTTTGCTTCCCATGTGGATTCCAGTCAAGGGCCTGCCGGGTGACACTAGAAGCAGGCTTGCAGAGTGTGTGGCTGATCCATCCCCATTTCTATTTCTTGATGTCAGTCTTGATTGGGGCTTGTCTAGTCCTGTTCCACAGTTGGTCATTGGAGACAACTTCCCATGTGGATTCCAGTCAAGGGCCTGCCTGGTGACACTAGAAGCAGCCTTGCAGAGTGTGTGGCTGATCCATCCCCATTTCTATTTCTTGATGTCAATCTCAATTGGGCTTGACTAGTCCTGTTCGACAGTTGGTCATTGGAGACAACTTCCCATGTGGATTCCAGTCAAGGGCCTGCCTGGTGACGCTAGAAGCAGCCTTGCAGAGTGTGTGGCTGATCCATCCCCATTTCTATTTCTTGATGTCAATCTCGATTGGGCTTGTCTGGTCATGTCCCACAGTTGGTCATTGGAGACAACTTCCCATGTGGATTCCAGTCAAGGGCCTGCCGGGTGACACTAGAAGCAGGCTTGCAGAGTGTGTGGCTGATCCATCCCCATTTCTATCTCTTGATGTCAGTCTTGATTGGGGCTTGTCTAGTCCTGTTCCACAGTTGGTCATTGGAGACAACTTCCCATGTGGATTCCAGTCAAGGGCCTGCCTGGTGACACTAGAAGCAGGCTTGCAGATTGTGTGGCTGATCCATCCCCATTTCTATTTCTTGATGTCAGTCTTGATTGGGGCTTGTCTAGTCCTGTTCCACAGTTGGTCATTGGAGACAACTTCCCATGTGGATTCCAGTCAAGGGCCTGCCTGGTGACGCTAGAAGCAGCCTTGCAGAGTGTGTGGCTGATCCATCCCCATTTCTATTTCTTGATGTCAATCTCGATTGGGCTTGTCTGGTCATGTCCCACAGTTGGTCATTGGAGACAACTTCCCATGTGGATTCCAGTCAAGGGCCTGCCTGGTGACACTAGAAGCAGGCTTGCAGATTACGTGGCTGATCCATCCCAATTTCTGTTTCTTGATGTCAGTCTTGATTGGGGCTTGTCTAGTCCTGTTCCACAGTTGGTCATTGGAGACAACTTCCCATGTGGATTCTAGTCAAGGGCCTGCCTGGTGACACTAGAAGCAGACTTGCAGAGTGTGTGGCTGATCCATCCCCATTTCTATTTCTTGATGTAAATCTCGATTGGGCTTGTCTGGTCATGTCCCACAGTTGGTCATTGGAGACAACTTCCCATGTGGATTCCAGTCAAGGCCTGCCTGGTGACACTAGAAGCAGCATTGCAGAGTGTGTGGCTGATCCATCCCCATTTCTATTTCTTGATGTCAATCTCGATTGAGTCTTGTCTGATCCTGTCTCACAGTTGGTCATTGGAGACAACTTCCCATGTGGATTCCAGTCAAGGGCCTGCCTGGTGACACTAGAAGCAGCCTTGCAGAGTGTGTGGCTGATCCATCCCCATTTCTATTTCTTGATGTCAGTCTTGATTGGGGCTTGTCTAGTCCTGTTCCACAGTTGGTCATTGGAGACAACTTCCCATGTGGATTCCAGTCAAGGGCCTGCCTGGTGACACTAGAAGCAGCCTTGCAGAGTGTGTGGCTGATCCATCCCCATTTCTATTTCTTGATGTCAATCTCGATTGGGCTTGTCTGGTCATGTCCCACAGTTGGTCATTGGAGACAACTTCCCATGTGGATTCCAGTCAAGGCCTGCCTGGTGACACTAGAAGCAGCCTTGCAGAGTGTGTGGCTGATCCATCCCCATTTCTATTTCTTGATGTCAATCTCGATTGAGTCTTGTCTGATCCTGTCTCACAGTTGGTCATTGGAGACAACTTCCCATGTGGATTCCAGTCAAGGGCCTGCCTGGTGACACTAGAAGCAGCCTTGCAGAGTGTGTGGCTGATCCATCCCCATTTCTTTTTCTTGAGGTCAGTATTGATTGGGGCTTGTCTAGTCCTGTTCCACAGTTGGTCATTGGAGACAACTTCCCATGTGGATTCCAGTCAAGGGCCTGCCTGGTGACACTAGAAGCAGCCTTGCAGAGTGTGTGGCTGATCCATCCCCATTTCTATTTCTTGATGTCAATCTCGATTGGGCTTGTCTGGTCATGTCCCACAGTTGGTAATTGGAGACAACTTCCCATGTGGATTCTAGTCAAGGGCCTGCCTGGTGACACTAGAAGCAGCCTTGCAGAGTGTGTGGCTGATCCATCCCCATTTCTAATTCTTGATGTCAATCTCGATTGGGCTTGTCTGGTCATGTCCCACAGTTGGTAATTGGAGACAACTTCCCATGTGGATTCTAGTCAAGGGCCTGCCTGGTGACACTAGAAGCAGCCTTGCAGAGTGTGTGGCTGATCCATCCCCATTTCTGTTTCTTGATGTCAGCCTTGATTGGGGCTTGTCTAGTCCTGTTCCACAGTTGATCATTGGAGACAACTTCCCATGTGGATTCCAGTCAAGGGCCTGCCTGGTGACACTAGAAGCTGCCTTGCAGAGTGTGTGGCTGATCCATCCCCATTTCTATTTCTTGATGTCAGTCTTGATTGGGGCTTGTCTAGTCCTGTTCCACAGTTGGTCATTGGAGACAACTTCTCATGTGGATTCCAGTCAAGGGCCTGCCTGGTGAGACTAGAAGCAGCATTGCAGAGTGTGTGGCTGATCCATCCCCATTTCTATTTCTTGATGTCAGTTTTGATTGGGGCTTGTCTAGTCCTGTCTCACAGTTGGTCATTGGAGACAACTTCCCATGTGGATTCCAGTCAAGGGCCTGCCTGGTGACACTAGAAGCTGCCTTGCAGAGTGTGTGGCTGATCCATCCCCATTTCTATTTCTTGATGTCAGTCTTGATTGGGGCTTGTCTAGTCCTGTTCCACAGTTGGTCATTGGAGACAACTTCCCATGTGGATTCCAGTCAAGGGCCTGCCTGGTGACACTAGAAGCAGCCTTGCAGAGTGTATGGCTGATCCATCCCCATTTCTATTTCTTGATGTCAGTTTTGATTGGGGCTTGTCTAGTCCTGTTCCACAGTTGGTCATTGGAGACAACTTCTCATGTGGATTCCAGTCAAGGGCCTGCCTGCTGACACTAGAAGCAGGCTTGCAGAGTGTGTGGCTGATCCATCCCCATTTCTATTTCTTGATGTCAGTCTTGATTGGGGCTTGTCTAGTCCTGTTCCACAGTTGGTCATTGGAGACAACTTCCCATGTGGATTCCAGTCAAGGGCCTGCCTGCTGACACTAGAAGCAGCATTGCAGAGTGTGTGGCTGATCCATCCCCATTTCTATTTCTTGATATCAGTCTTGATTGAGGTTTGTCTAGTCCTGTTCCACAGTTGATCATTGGAGACAACTTCCCATGTGGATTCCAGTCAAGGGCCTGCCTAGTGACACTAGAAGCAGCCTTGCAGAGTGTGTGGCTGATCCATCCCCATTTCTATTTCTTGATGTCAGTCTTGATTGGGGCTTGTCTAGTCCTGTTCCACAGTTGGTCATTGGAGACAATTTCCCATGTGGATTCCAGTCAAGGGCCTGCCTGGTGACACTAGAAGCAGCATTGCAGAGTGTGTGGCTGATCCATCCCCATTTCTATTTCTTGATGTCAGTTTTGATTGGGGCTTGTCTAGTCCTGTTCCACAGTTGGTCATTGGAGACAACTTCTCATGTGGATTCCAGTCAAGGGCCTGCCTGCCTGGTGACCCTAGAAGCAGGCTTGCAGAGTTTGTGGCTGATCCATCCCCATGTCTATTTCTTGATGTCTTGATTGGGGCTTGTCTAGTCCTGTTCCACAGTTGGTCATTGGAGACAATTTCCCATGTGGATTCCATTCAAGGGCCTCCCTGGTGACACTAGAAGCAGGCTTGCAGAGTGTGTGGCTGATCCATCCCCATTTCTATTTCTTGACGTCAGTCTTGATTGGGGCTTGTCTAGTCCTGTTCCACAGTTGGTCATTGGAGACAACTTCCCATTTGGATTCCAGTCAAGGGCCTGCCTGGTGACACTAGAAGCAGCATTGCATAGTGTGTGGCTGATCCCTCCCCATTTCTATTTCTTGATGTCAGTCTTGATTGGGGCTTGTCTAGTCCTGTTCCACAGTTGGTCATTGGAGACAACTTCCCATGTGGATTCCAGTCAAGGGCCTGCCTAGTGACACTAGAAGCAGCCTTGCAGAGTGTGTGGCTGATCCATCCCCATTTCTATTTCTTGATGTCAGTCTTGATTGGGGCTTGTCTAGTCCTGTTCCACAGTTGGTCATTGGAGACAACTTCCCATGTGGATTCCAGTCAAGGGCCTGCCTGGTGACACTAGAAGCAGCATTGCAGAGTGTGTGGCTGATCCATCCCCATTTCTATTTCTTGAGGTCAGTATTGATTGGGGCTTGTCTAGTCCTGCTCCACAGTTGGTCATTGGAGACAACTTCCCATGTGGATTCCAGTCAAGGGCCTGCCTAGTGACACTAGAAGCAGCCTTGCAGAGTGTGTGGCTGATCCATCCCCATTTCTATTTCTTGATGTCAGTCTTGATTGGGGCTTGTCTAGTCCTGTTCCAGTGTTGGTCATTGGAGACAACTTCCCATGTGGAATCCAGTCAAGGGCCTGCCTGGTGACACTAGAAGCATCATTGCAGAGTGTGTGGCTGATCCATCCCCATTTCTATTTCTTGATGTCAGTTTTGATTGGGGCTTGTCTAGTCCTGTTCCACAGTTGGTCATTTGAGACAACTTCTCATGTGGATTCCAGTCAAGGGCCTGCCTGGTGACACTAGAAGCAGCCTTGCAGAGTGTGTGGCTGATCCATCCCCATTTCTATTTCTTGATGTCAGTCTTGATTGGGGCTTGTCTAGTCCTGTTCCACAGTTGGTCATTGGAGACAACTTCCCATGTGGATTCCAGTCAAGGGCCTGCCTGGTGAC
Source organism: Acanthosepion lycidas (assembly GCA_963932145.1). Lineage (NCBI taxonomy): Eukaryota > Metazoa > Mollusca > Cephalopoda > Sepiida > Sepiidae > Acanthosepion > Acanthosepion lycidas. Next base: position 8,340,146 of record OZ010581.1, read on the forward strand.
ACTAGAAGGAGCATTGCAGAGTGTGTGGCTGATCCATCCCCATTTCTATTTCTTGATGTCAGTCTTGATTGGGGCTTGTCTAGTCCTGTCTCACAGTTGGTCATTGGAGACAACTTCCCATGTGGATTCCAGTCAAGGGCCTGCCTGGTGACACTAGAAGCAGGCTTGCAGAGTGTGTGGCTGATCCATCCCCATTTCTATTTCTTGATGTCAGTCTTGATTGGGGCTTGTCTAGTCCTGTTCCACAGTTGGTCATTGGAGACAACTTCCCATGTGGATTCCAGTCAAGGGCCTGCCTGGTGACACTAGAAGCAGCCTTGCAGAGTGTATGGCTGATCCATCCCCATTTCTATTTCTTGATGTCAGTTTTGATTGGGGCTTGTCTAGTCCTGTTCCACAGTTGGTCATTGGAGACAACTTCTCATGTGGATTCCAGTCAAGGGCCTGCCTGCTGACACTAGAAGCAGGCTTGCAGAGTGTGTGGCTGATCCATCCCCATTTCTATTTCTTGATGTCAGTCTTGATTGGGGCTTGTCTAGTCCTGTCTCACAGTTGGTCATTGGAGACAACTTCCCATGTGGATTCTAGTCAAGGGCCTGCCTGGTGACACTAGAAGCAGCCTTGCAGAGTGTGTGGCTGATCCATCCCCATTTCTGTTTCTTGATGTCAGCCTTGATTGGGGCTTGTCTAGTCCTGTTCCACAGTTGGTCATTGGAGACAACTTCCCATGTGGATTCCAGTCAAGGGCCTGCCTGGTGACACTAGAAGCTGCCTTGCAGAGTGTGTGGCTGATCCATCCCCATTTCTATTTCTTGATGTCAGTCTTGATTGGGGCTTGTCTAGTCCTGTTCCACAGTTGGTCATTGGAGACAACTTCCCATGTGGATTCCAGTCAAGGGCCTGCCTGGTGACACTAGAAGCAGCCTTGCAGAGTGTGTGGCTGATCCATCCCCATTTCTATTTCTTGATGTCAATCTCGATTGGGCTTGTCTAGTCCTGTTCCACAGTTGGTCATTGGAGACAACTTCCCTTGTGGATTCCAGTCAAGGGCCTGCCTGGTGACACTAGAAGCAGCCTTGCAGAGTGTGTGGCTGATCCATCCCCATTTCTATTTCTTGATGTCAATCTCGATTAGGCTTGTCTGGTCATGTCCCACAGTTGGTCATTGGAGACAACTTCCCATGTGGATTCCAGTCAAGGCCTGCCTGGTGACACTAGAAGCAGGCTTGCAGAGTGTGTGGCTGATCCATCCCCATTTCTATTTCTTGATGTCAATCTCGATTGAGTCTTGTCTGATCCTGTCTCACAGTTGGTCATTGGAGACAACTTCCCATGTGGATTCCAGTCAAGGGCCTGCCTGGTGACACTAGAAGCAGCCTTGCAGAGTGTGTGGCTGATCCATCCCCATTTCTATTTCTTGATGTCAGTCTTGATTGGGGCTTGTCTAGTGCTGTTCCACAGTTGGTCATTGGAGAGAACTTCCCATGTGGATTCCAGTCAAGGGCCTGCCTGGTGACACTAGAAGCAGCCTTGCAGAGTGTGTGGCTGATCCATCCCCATTTCTATTTCTTGATGTCAATCTCGATTGGGCTTGTCTGGTCATGTCCCACAGTTGGTAATTGGAGACAACTTCCCATGTGGATTCTAGTCAAGGGCCTGCCTGGTGACACTAGAAGCAGCCTTGCAGAGTGTGTGGCTGATCCATCCCCATTTCTATTTCTTGATGTCAATCTCGATTGGGCTTGTCTGGTCATGTCCCACAGTTGGTAATTGGAGACAACTTCCCATGTGGATTCTAGTCAAGGGCCTGCCTGGTGACACTAGAAGCAGCCTTGCAGAGTGTGTGGCTGATCCATCCCCATTTCTGTTTCTTGATGTCAGCCTTGATTGGGGCTTGTCTAGTCCTGTTCCACAGTTGGTCATTGGAGACAACTTCCCATGTGGATTCCAGTCAAGGGCCTGCCTGGTGACACTAGAAGCTGCCTTGCAGAGTGTGTGGCTGATCCATCCCCATTTCTATTTCTTGATGTCAGTCTTGATTGGGGCTTGTCTAGTCCTGTTCCACAGTTGGTCATTGGAGACAACTTCTCATGTGGATTCCAGTCAAGGGCCTGCCTGGTGATACTAGAAGCAGCATTGCAGAGTGTGTGGCTGATCCATCCCCATTTCTATTTCTTGATGTCAGTCTTGATTGGGGCTTGTCTAGTCCTGTCTCACAGTTGGTCATTGGAGACAACTTCCCATGTGGATTCCAGTCAAGGGCCTGCCTGGTGACACTAGAAGCTGCCTTGCAGAGTGTGTGGCTGATCCATCCCCATTTCTATTTCTTGATGTCAGTCTTGATTGGGGCTTGTCTAGTCCTGTTCCACAGTTGGTCATTGGAGACAACTTCCCATGTGGATTCCAGTCAAGGGCCTGCCTGGTGACACTAGAAGCAGCCTTGCAGAGTGTATGGCTGATCCATCCCCATTTCTATTTCTTGATGTCAGTTTTGATTGGGGCTTGACTAGTCCTGTTCCACAGTTGGTCATTGGAGACAACTTCTCATGTGGATTCCAGTCAAGGGCCTGCCTGCTGACACTAGAAGCAGGCTTGCAGAGTGTGTGGCTGATCCATCCCCATTTCTATTTCTTGATGTCAGTCTTGATTGGGGCTTGTCTAGTCCTGTCTCACAGTTGGTCATTGGAGACAACTTCCCATGTGGATTCTAGTCAAGGGCCTGCCTGGTGACACTAGAAGCAGCCTTGCAGAGTGTGTGGCTGATCCATCCCCATTTCTGTTTCTTGATGTCAGCCTTGATTGGGGCTTGTCTAGTCCTGTTCCACAGTTGATCATTGGAGACAACTTCCCATGTGGATTCCAGTCAAGGGCCTGCCTGGTGACACTAGAAGCTGCCTTGCAGAGTGTGTGGCTGATCCATCCCCATTTCTATTTCTTGATGTCAGTCTTGATTGGGGCTTGTCTAGTCCTGTCCCACAGTTGGTCATTGGAGACAACTTCCCATGTGGATTCTAGTCAAGGGCCTGCCTGGTGACACTAGAAGCAGCCTTGCAGAGTGTGTGGCTGATCCATCCCCATTTCTATTTCTTGATGTCAATCTCGATTGGGCTTGTCTGGTCATGTCCCACAGTTGGTAATTGGAGACAACTTCCCATGTGGATTCTAGTCAAGGGCCTGCCTGGTGACACTAGAAGCAGCCTTGCAGAGTGTGTCGCTGATCCATCCCCATTTCTGTTTCTTGATGTCAGCCTTGATTGGGGCTTGTCTAGTCCTGTTCCACAGTTGGTCATTGGAGACAACTTCCCATGTGGATTCCAGTCAAGGGCCTGCCTGGTGACACTAGAAGCTGCCTTGCAGAGTGTGTGGCTGATCCATCCCCATTTCTATTTCTTGATGTCAGTCTTGATTGGGGCTTGTCTAGTCCTGTTCCACAGTTGGTCATTGGAGACAACTTCTCATGTGGATTCCAGTCAAGGGCCTGCCTGGTGATACTAGAAGCAGCATTGCAGAGTGTGTGGCTGATCCATCCCCATTTCTATTTCTTGATGTCAGTCTTGATTGGGGCTTGTCTAGTCCTGTCTCACAGTTGGTCATTGGAGACAACTTCCCATGTGGATTCCAGTCAAGGGCCTGCCTGGTGACACTAGAAGCTGCCTTGCAGAGTGTGTGGCTGATCCATCCCCATTTCTATTTCTTGATGTCAGTCTTGATTGGGGCTTGTCTAGTCCTGTTCCACAGTTGGTCATTGGAGACAACTTCCCATGTGGATTCCAGTCAAGGGCCTGCCTGGTGACACTAGAAGCAGCCTTGCAGAGTGTATGGCTGATCCATCCCCATTTCTATTTCTTGATGTCAGTTTTGATTGGGGCTTGTCTAGTCCTGTTCCACAGTTGGTCATTGGAGACAACTTCTCATGTGGATTCCAGTCAAGGGCCTGCCTGCTGACACTAGAAGCAGGCTTGCAGAGTGTGTGGCTGATCCATCCCCATTTCTATTTCTTGATGTCAGTCTTGATTGGGGCTTGTCTAGTCCTGTCTCACAGTTGGTCATTGGAGACAACTTCCCATGTGGATTCTAGTCAAGGGCCTGCCTGGTGACACTAGAAGCAGCCTTGCAGAGTGTGTGGCTGATCCATCCCCATTTCTGTTTCTTGATGTCAGCCTTGATTGGGGCTTGTCTAGTCCTGTTCCACAGTTGATCATTGGAGACAACTTCCCATGTGGATTCCAGTCAAGGGCCTGCCTGGTGACACTAGAAGCTGCCTTGCAGAGTGTGTGGCTGATCCATCCCCATTTCTATTTCTTGATGTCAGTCTTGATTGGGGCTTGTCTAGTCCTGTTCCACAGTTGGTCATTGGAGACAACTTCCCATGTGGATTCCAGTCAAGGGCCTGCCTGGTGACACTAGAAGCAGCCTTGCAGAGTGTGTGGCTGATCCATCCCCATTTCTATTTCTTGATGTCAATCTCGAGTGGGCTTGTCTAGTCCTGTTCCACAGTTGGTCATTGGAGACAACTTCCCTTGTGGATTCCAGTCAAGGGCCTGCCTGGTGACACTAGAAGCAGCCTTGCAGAGTGTGTGGCTGATCCATCCCCATTTCTATTTCTTGATGTCAATCTCGATTAGGCTTGTCTGGTCATGTCCCACAGTTGGTCATTGGAGACAACTTCCCATGTGGATTCCAGTCAAGGCCTGCCTGGTGACACTAGAAGCAGGCTTGCAGAGTGTGTGGCTGATCCATCCCCATTTCTATTTCTTGATGTCAATCTCGATTGAGTCTTGTCTGATCCTGTCTCACAGTTGGTCATTGGAGACAACTTCCCATGTGGATTCCAGTCAAGGGCCTGCCTGGTGACACTAGAAGCAGCCTTGCAGAGTGTGTGGCTGATCCATCCCCATTTCTATTTCTTGATGTCAGTCTTGATTGGGGCTTGTCTAGTGCTGTTCCACAGTTGGTCATTGGAGAGAACTTCCCATGTGGATTCCAGTCAAGGGCCTGCCTGGTGACACTAGAAGCAGCCTTGCAGAGTGTGTGGCTGATCCATCCCCATTTCTATTTCTTGATGTCAATCTCGATTGGGCTTGTCTGGTCATGTCCCACAGTTGGTAATTGGAGACAACTTCCCATGTGGATTCTAGTCAAGGGCCTGCCTGGTGACACTAGAAGCAGCCTTGCAGAGTGTGTGGCTGATCCATCCCCATTTCTATTTCTTGATGTCAATCTCAATTGGGCTTGTCTGGTCATGTCCCACAGTTGGTAATTGGAGACAACTTCCCATGTGGATTCTAGTCAAGGGCCTGCCTGGTGACACTAGAAGCAGCCTTGCAGAGTGTGTGGCTGATCCATCCCCATTTCTGTTTCTTGATGTCAGCCTTGATTGGGGCTTGTCTAGTCCTGTTCCACAGTTGGTCATTGGAGACAACTTCCCATGTGGATTCCAGTCAAGGGCCTGCCTGGTGACACTAGAAGCTGCCTTGCAGAGTGTGTGGCTGATCCATCCCCATTTCTATTTCTTGATGTCAGTCTTGATTGGGGCTTGTCTAGTCCTGTCCCACAGTTGGTCATTGGAGACAACTTCTCATGTGGATTCCAGTCAAGGGCCTGCCTGGTGACACTAGAAGCAGCCTTGCAGAGTGTATGGCTGATCCATCCCCATTTCTATTTCTTGATGTCAGTTTTGATTGGGGCTTGTCTAGTCCTGTTCCACAGTTGGTCATTGGAGACAACTTCTCATGTGGATTCCAGTCAAGGGCCTGCCTGGTGACACTAGAAGCAGCCTTGCAGAGTGTATGGCTGATCCATCCCCATTTCTATTTCTTGATGTCAGTTTTGATTGGGGCTTGTCTAGTCCTGTTCCACAGTTGGTCATTGGAGACAACTTCTCATGTGGATTCCAGTCAAGGGCCTGCCTGCTGACACTAGAAGCAGGCTTGCAGAGTGTGTGGCTGATCCATCCCCATTTCTATTTCTTGATGTCAGTCTTGATTGGGGCTTGTCTAGTCCTGTTCCACAGTTGGTCATTGGAGACAACTTCTCATGTGGATTCCAGTCAAGGGCCTGCCTGCTGACACTAGAAGCAGGCTTGCAGAGTGTGTGGCTGATCCATCCCCATTTCTATTTCTTGATGTCAGTCTTGATTGGGGCTTGTCTAGTCCTGTTCCACAGTTGGTCATTGGAGACAACTTCCCATGTGGATTCCAGTCAAGGGCCTGCCTGCTGACACTAGAAGCAGCATTGCAGAGTGTGTGGCTGATCCATCCCCATTTCTATTTCTTGATATCAGTCTTGATTGAGGCTTGTCTAGTCCTGTTCCACAGTTGGTCATTGGAGACAACTTCCCATGTGGATTCCAGTCAAGGGCCTGCCTAGTGACACTAGAAGCAGCCTTGCAGAGTGTGTGGCTGATCCATCCCCATTTCTATTTCTTGATGTCAGTCTTGATTGGGGCTTGTCTAGTCCTGTTCCACAGTTGCTCATTGGAGACAACTTCCCATTTGGATTCCAGTCAAGGGCCTGCCTGCTGACACTAGAAGCAGCATTGCATAGTGTGTGGCTGATCCCTCCCCATTTCTATTTCTTGATGTCAGTCTTGATTGGGGATTGTCTAGTCCTGTTCCACAGTTGGTCATTGGAGACAACTTCCCATGTGGATTCCAGTCAAGGGCCTGCCTAGTGACACTAGAAGCAGCCTTGCAGAGTGTGTGGCTGATCCATCCCCATTTCTATTTCTTGATGTCAGTCTTGATTGGGGCTTGTCTAGTCCTGTTCCACAGTTGGTCATTGGAGACAACTTCCCATGTGGATTCCAGTCAAGGGCCTGCCTGGTGACACTAGAAGCAGCATTGCAGAGTGTGTGGCTGATCCATCCCCATTTCTATTTCTTGAGGTCAGTATTGATTGGGGCTTGTCTAGTCCTGTTCCACAGTTGGTCATTGGAGACAACTTCCCATGTGGATTCCAGTCAAGGGCCTGCCTAGTGACACTAGAAGCAGCCTTGCAGAGTGTGTGGCTGATCCATCCCCATTTCTATTTCTTGATGTCCGTCTTGATTGGGGCTTGTCTAGTCCTGTTCCACAGTTGGTCATTGGAGACAACTTCCCATGTGGATTCCAGTCAAGGGCCTGCCTGGTGACACTAGAAGCATCATTGCAGAGTGTGTGGCTGATCCATCCCCATTTCTATTTCTTGATGTCAGTTTTGATTGGGGCTTGTCTAGTCCTGTTCCACAGTTGGTCATTTGAGACAACTTCTCATGTGGATTCCAGTCAAGGGCCTGCCTGGTGACACTAGAAGCAGCCTTGCAGAGTGTGTGGCTGATCCATCCCCATTTCTGTTTCTTGATGTCAGCCTTGATTGGGGCTTGTCTAGTCCTGTTCCACAGTTGGTCATTGGAGACAACTTCTCATGTGGATTCCAGTCAAGGGCCTGCCTGGTGACACTAGAAGCAGCATTTCAGAGTGTGTGGCTGATCCATCCCCATTTCTATTTCTTGATGTCAGTCTTGATTGGGGCTTGTCTAGTCCTGTTCCACAGTTGGTCATTGGAGACAACTTCCCATGTGGATTCCAGTCAAGGGCCTGCCTAGTGACACTAGAAGCAGGCTTGCAGAGTTTGTGGCGGATCCATCCCCATTTCTATTTCTTGATGTCAGTCTTGATTGGGGCTTGTCTAGTCCTGTTCCACAGTTGGTCATTGGAGACAACTTCTCATGTGGATTCCAGTCAAGGGCCTGCCTGCTGACACTAGAAGCAGGCTTGCAGAGTGTGTGGCTGATCCATCCCCATTTCTATTTCTTGATGTCAGTCTTGATTGGGGCTTGTCTAGTCCTGTTCCACAGTTGGTCATTGGAGACAACTTCCCATGTGGATTCCAGTCAAGGGCCTGCCTGCTGACACTAGAAGCAGGATTGCAGAGTGTGTGGCTGATCCATCCCCATTTCTATTTCTTGATGTCAGTCTTGATTGGGGCTTGTCTAGTCCTGTTCCACAGTTGGTCATTGGAGACAACTTCCCATGTGGATTCCAGTCAAGGGCCTGCCTAGTGACACTAGAAGCAGGCTTGCAGAGTTTGTGGCTGATCCATCCCCATTTCTATTACTTGATGTCAGTCTTGATTGGGGCATGTCTAGTCCTGTTCCACAGTTTGTCATTGGAGACAACTTCTCATGTGGATTCCAGTCAAGGGCCTGCCTGCTGACACTAGAAGCAGGCTTGCAGAGTGTGTGGCTGATCCATCCCCATTTCTATTTCTTGATGTCAGTCTTGATTGGGGCTTGTCTAGTCCTGTTCCACAGTTGGTCATTGGAGACAACTTCTCATGTGGATTCCAGTCAAGGGCCTGCCTGCTGACACTAGAAGCAGGCTTGCAGAGTGTGTGGCTGATCCATCCCCATTTCTATTTCTTGATGTCAGTCTTGATTGGGGCTTGTCTAGTCCTGTTCCACAGTTGGTCATTGGAGACAACTTCCCATGTGGATTCCAGTCAAGGGCCTGCCTAGTGACACTAGAAGCAGGCTTGCAGAGTGTGTGGCTGATCCATCCCCATTTCTATTTCTTGATGTCAGTCTTGATTGGGGCTTGTCTAGTCCTGTTCCACAGTTGGTCATTGGAGACAACTTCTCATGTGGATTCCAGTCAAGGGCCTGCCTGCTGACACTAGAAGCAGCCTTGCAGAGTGTGTGGCTGATCCATCCCCATTTCTATTTCTGGATGTCAGTCTTGATTGGGGCTTGTCTAGTCCTGTTCCACAGTTGGTCATTGGAGACAACTTCTCATGTGGATTCCAGTCAAGGGCCTGCCTGGTGACACTAGAAGCAGCATTGCAGAGTGTGTGGCTGATCCATCCCCATTTCTATTTCTTGATGTCAATCTCAATTGGGCTTGACTAGTCCTCTTCGACAGTTGGTCATTGGAGACAACTTCCCATGTGGATTCCAGTCAAGGGCCTGCCTGGTGACACTAGAAGCAGGCTTGCAGAGTGTGTGGCTGATCCATCCCCATTTCTATTTCTTGATGTCAGTTTTGATTGGGGCTTGTCTAGTCCTGTTCCACAGTTGGTCATTGGAGACAACTTCCCATGTGGATTCCAGTCAAGGGCCTGCCTGCTGACACTAGAAGCAGGCTTGCAGAGTGTGTGGCTGATCCATCCCCATTTCTATTTCTTGATGTCTGTCTTGATTGGGGCTTGTCTAGTCCTGTTCCACAGTTGGTCATTGGAGACAACTTCCCATGTGGATTCCAGTCAAGGGCCTGCCTAGTGACACTAGAAGCAGGCTTGCAGAGTTTGTGGCTGATCCATCCCCATTTCTATTTCTTGATGTCAGTCTTGATTGGGGCTTGTCTAGTCCTGTTCCACAGTTGGTCATTGGAGACAACTTCTCATGTGGATTCCAGTCAAGGGCCTGCCTGGTGACACTAGAAGCAGCATTGCAGAGTGTGTGGCTGATCCATCCCCATTTCTATTTCTTGATGTCAGTCTTGATTGGGGCTTGTCTAGTCCTGTTCCACAGTTGGTCATTGGAGACAACTTCCCATGTGGATTCCAGTCAAGGGCCTGCCTGCTGACACTAGAAGCAGGATTGCAGAGTGTGTGGCTGATCCATCCCCATTTCTATTTCTTGATGTCAGTCTTGATTGGAGCTTGTCTAGTCCTGTTCCACAGTTGGTCATTGGAGACAACTTCCCATGTGGATTCCAGTCAAGGGCCTGCCTAGTGACACTAGAAGCAGGCTTGCAGAGTTTGTGGCTGATCCATCCCCATTTCTATTTCTTGATGTCAGTCTTGATTGGGGCTTGTCTAGTCCTGTTCCACAGTTGGTCATTGGAGACAACTTCTCATGTGGATTCCAGTCAAGGGCCTGCCTGGTGACACTAGAAGCAGGCTTGCAGAGTGTGTGGCTGATCCATCCCCATTTCTATTTCTTGATGTCAGTCTTGATTGGGGCTTGTCTAGTCCTGTTCCACAGTTGGTCATTGGAGACAACTTCTCATGTGGATTCCAGTCAAGGGCCTGCCTGCTGACACTAGAAGCAGGCTTGCAGAGTGTGTGGCTGATCCATCCCCATTTCTATTTCTTGATGTCAGTCTTGATTGGGGCTTGTCTAGTCCTGTTCCACAGTTGGTCATTGGAGACAACTTCCCATGTGGATTCCAGTCAAGGGCCTGCCTAGTGACACTAGAAGCAGGCTTGCAGAGTTTGTGGCTGATCCATCCCCATTTCTATTTCTTGATGTCAGTCTTGATTGGGGCTTGTCTAGTCCTGTTCCACAGTTGGTCATTGGAGACAACTTCTCATGTGGATTCCAGTCAAGGGCCTGCCTGCTGACACTAGAAGCAGGCTTGCAGAGTGTGTGGCTGATCCATCCCCATTTCTATTTCTTGATGTCAGTCTTGATTGCAACTTGTCTAGTCCTGTTCCACAGTTGGTCATTGGAGACAACTTCCCATGTGGATTCCAGTCAAGGACCTGCCTGCTGACACTAGAAGCAGCATTGCAGAGTGTGTGGCTGATCCATCCCCATTTCTATTTCTTGATATCAGTCTTGATTGAGGCTTGTCTAGTCCTGTTCCACAGTTGGTCATTGGAGACAACTTCTCATGTGGATTCCAGTCAAGGGCCTGCCTGTTGACACTAGAAGCAGGCTTGCAGAGTGTGTGGCTGATCCATCCCCATTTCTATTTCTAGATGTCAGTCTTGATTGGGGCTTGTCTAGTCCTGTTCCACAGTTGGTCATTGGAGACAACTTCCCATGTGGATTCCAGTCAAGGGCCTGCCTGGTGACACTAGAAGCAGCATTGCATAGTGTGTGGCCGATCCCTCCCCATTTCTATTTCTTGATGTCAGTCTTGATTGGGGCTTGTCTAGTCCTGTCTCACAGTTGGTCATTGGAGACAACTTCCCATGTGGATTCCAGTGAAGGGCCTGCCTGGTGATACTAGAAGCAGACTTGCAGAGTGTGTGGCTGATCCATCCCCATTTCTATTTCTTGATGTCACTCTTGATTGGGGCTTGTCTAGTCCTGTTCCACAGTTGGTCATTGGAGACAACTTCCCATGTGGATTCCAGTCAAGGGCCTGCCAATGACACTAGAAGCAGCCTTGCAGAGTGTGTGGCTGATCCATCCCCATTTCTATTTCTTGATGTCAGTCTTGATTGGGGCTTGTCTAGTCCTGTTCCACAGTTGGTCATTGGAGACAACTTCCCATGTGGATTCCAGTCAAGGGCCTGCCTAGTGACACTAGAAGCAGCCTTGCAGAGTGTGTGGCTGATCCATCCCCATTTCTATTTCTTGATGTCACTCTTGATTGGGGCTTGTCTAGTCCTGTACCACAGTTGGTCATTGGAGACAACTTCCCATGTGGATTCCAGTCAAGGGCCTGCCTGCTGACACTAGAAGCAGCATTGCAGAGTGTGTGGCTGATCCATCCCCATTTCTATTTCTTGATGTCATTCTTGATTGGGGCTTGTCTAGTCCTGTTCCACAGTTGGTCATTGGAGACAACTTCTCATGTGGATTCCAGTCAAGGGCCTGCCTAGTGACACTAGAAGCAGCCTTGCAGAGTGTGTGGCTGATCCATCCCCATTTCTATTTCTTGATGTCAGTCTTGATTGAGGCTTGTCTAGTCCTGTTCCACAGTTGGTCATTGGAGACAACTTCCCATGTGGATTCCAGTCAAGGGCCTGCCTGGTAACACTAGAAGCAGCATTGCATAGTGTGTGGCCGATCCCTCCCCATTTCTATTTCTTGATGTCAGTCTTCATTGGGGCTTGTCTAGTCCTGTTCCACAGTTGGTCATTGGAGACAACTTCCCATGTGGATTCCAGTCAAGGGCCTGCCTGGTAACACTAGAAGCAGCATTGCATAGTGTGTCGCCGATCCCTCCCCATTTCTATTTCTTGATGTCAGTCTTCATTGGGGCTTGTCTAGTCCTGTCTCACAGTTGGTCATTGGAGACAACTTCCCATGTGGATTCCAGTCAAGGGCCTGCCTGGTGATACTAGAAGCAGGCTTGCAGAGTGTGTGGCTGATCCATCCCCATTTCTATTTCTTGATGTCACTCTTGATTGGGGCTTGTCTAGTCCTGTTCCACAGTTGGTCATTGGAGACAACTTCCCATGTGGATTCCAGTCAAGGGCCTGCCTGCTGACACTAGAAGCAGCCTTGCAGAGTGTGTGGCTGATCCATCCCCATTTCTATTTCTTGATGTCAGTCTTGATTGGGGCTTGTCTAGTCCTGTTCCACAGTTGGTCATTGGAGACAACTTCCCATGTGGATTCCAGTCAAGGGCCTGCCTGGTGACACTAGAAGCAGCATTGCAGAGTGTGTGGCTGATCCATCCCCATTTCTATTTCTTGATGTCAGTCTTGATTGGGGCTTGTCTAGTCCTGTTCCACAGTTGGTCATTGGAGACAACTTCCCATGTGGATTCCAGTCAAGGGCCTGCCTGCTGACACTAGAAGCAGCATTGCAGTGTGTGGCTGATCCATCCCCATTTCTATTTCTTGATGTCAGTCTTGAATGGGGCTTGTCTAGTCCTGTTCCACAGTTGGTCATTGCAGACAACTTCCCATGTGGATTCCAGTCAAGGGCCTGCCTAGTGACACTAGAAGCAGCCTTGCAGAGTGTGTGGCTGATCCATCCCCATTTCTATTTCTTGATGTCAGTCTTGATTGGGGCTTGTCTAGTCCTGTTCCACAGTTGGTCATTGGAGACAACTTCCCATGTGGATTCCAGTCAAGGGCCTGCCTGGTGACACTAGAAGCAGCATTTCAGAGTGTGTGGCTGATCCATCCCCATTTCTATTTCTTGATGTCAGTCTTGATTGGGGCTTGTCTAGTCCTGTTCCACAGTTGGTCATTGGAGACAACTTCCCATGTGGATTCCAGTCAAAGGCCTGCCTGGTAACACTAGAAGCAGCATTGCATAGTGTGTGGCCGATCCCTCCCCATTTCTATTTCTTGATGTCATTCTTGATTGGGGCTTGTCTAGTCCTGTCTCACAGTTGGTCATTGGAGACAACTTCCCATGTGGATTCCAGTCAAGGGCCTGCCTGGTGATACTAGAAGCAGGCTTGCAGAGTGTGTGGCTGATCCATCCCCATTTCTATTTCTTGATGTCACTCTTGATTGGGGCTTGTCTAGTCCTGTTCCACAGTTGGTCATTGGAGACAACTTCCCATGTGGATTCCAGTCAAGGGCCTGCCTGGTGACACAAGAAGCAGCATTGCAGAGTGTGTGGCTGATCCATCCCCATTTCTATTTCTTGATGTCAGTCTTGATTGGGGCTTGTCTAGTCCTGTTCCACAGTTGGTCATTGGAGACAACTTCCCATGTGGATTCCAGTCAAGGGCCTGCCTGGTGACACAAGAAGCAGCATTGCAGAGTGTGTGGCTGATCCATCCCCATTTCTATTTCTTGATGTCAGTCTTGATTGGGGCTTGTCTAGTCCTGTTCCACAGTTGGTCATTGGAGACAACTTCCCATGTGGATTCCAGTCAAGGGCCTGCCTGCTGACACTAGAAGCAGCATTGCAGAGTGTGTGGCTGATCCATCCCCATTTCTATTTCTTGATGTCAGTCTTGATTGGGGCTTGTCTAGTCCTGTTCCACAGTTGGTCATTGGAGACAACTTCCCATGTGGATTCCAGTCAAGGGCCTGCCTGCTGACACTAGAAGCAGCATTGCAGTGTGTGGCTGATCCATCCCCATTTCTATTTCTTGATGTCAGTCTTGAATGGGGCTTGTCTAGTCCTGTTCCACAGTTGGTCATTGGAGACAACTTCCCATGTGGATTCCAGTCAAGGGCCTGCCTAGTGACACTAGAAGCTGCCTTGCAGAGTGTGTGGCTGATCCATCCCCATTTCTATTTCTTGATGTCAGTCTTGATTGGGGCTTGTCTAGTCCTGTTCCACAGTTGGTCATTGGAGACAACTTCCCATGTGGATTCCAGTCAAGGGCCTGCCTGGTGACACTAGAAGCAGCATTTCAGAGTGTGTGGCTGATCCATCCCCATTTCTATTTCTTGATGTCAGTTTTGATTGGGGCTTGTCTAGTCCTGTTCCACAGTTGGTCATTGGAGACAACTTCTCATGTGGATTCCAGTCAAGGGCCTGCCTGGTGACACTAGAAGCAGCCTTGCAGAGTGTGTGGCTGATCCATCCCCATTTCTATTTCTTGATGTCAGTCTTGATTGGGGCTTGTCTAATCCTGTTCCACAGTTGGTCATTGGAGACAACTTCCAGCCAACTGTTCAACGTACGTCTGTGTATTTACTCTTGAGGTAATAAGCATTATTGCCTCTAATCTTTTACCTGTCTACTTCATAGAATATATGATTAGGTTAATTTCTTTGTTTTCTTTGGGCAGTCATAGATTTAATTGGAATGGCAACAAAAGAAAGTTTCATCATCAATGCCTTGACCAATTCAATGCCTTGACCAATACATGATTCATGATTCGCTTAATATTGCTTTCTTATAATCATCTAAAATCCATAATTGCTTATTGAAATCTTTTCTTTTGTTTAGATGTCAATGCTGCATTTGCTTCGTTGAATGAAATTAGATTTACATTGGAAACTGATGCTTTGATATCTCCCATGGTTGACTCAAAATCTTCCATTTTGTTTATATTTGCATAATTTATACTTTATTTAATCATTTCACCCCAAGCAAGAAAATAAAGCCACTAAAACACAAGAGGTTATGGAGAATCTAGAGAAGATGAGAAAAAAATCACTATTAAAGTGAGAGAGAGAGAGAGAACAATAACAAACAGGAATTAAGAAGACAATGACTGATGTTGCTTTTAAATCTTTTAAAGATCAAAGATGACTGGAAAGCAAGATTCTGGAAGAGAGTTTCATAAGTGGAAAGAGGAAGAGAAGAAATTTTTAGCAAAGAACTTGTTACATCTACCTATTTCAACTGTAAAATGAGGAGAACTAGTACAATACTTAAATTTGTCAAATCAAAGTATCAGAGAAAATCTCTTCAGCACTTTCCGAACTTTTCATGATTAACCAATTTACTAAGCCACCTCCAAGACCGATTTTTCTGTAATTAAAAATTGTAATTACATTCTATCTTTTTCTTAGAAAAGTGATTTACATGTGCTTTTTGCAGTCTTGTAAGGAATTAAGATTTTTTCATTATGTGAATTCTATAAAGACTAGAATAAATAATCATTTAAACATCTTACTGAATTGTATTTAATAAAAGACAAATGGGGTTACAGACTCTGAACGAATATGAAAAAGAAGAACATTATTAAGGAGTGAAAACAATAAAAAGAAGAGGAATCAAGAGTACAATAGATAACAATTGACATTGCATTTAAATTTTTGATGACTGAAGTTGAGTGGGAAGCAAGAAGTCGAAAGAGAATTCCACAAATAAGAAAACAAAAACTATCAGCAAAGAACTTATGGTTGCATCTAACCAATTCAAGTGTAAAATAATGAGATCTTGCCGCCAGTCTTTTACTATGCTTCAATTAATAAAATCTAGATACCATAAAGGAAACTTCGATAGAATAATTGCCATGAAAATATTTGTAGAAAAGGCAGAGGAAAATTACATTATGAGGAAAGAAAAACCTTATTAAGGAGAGAAAACAAGAAAAGAGGAATTAAGAAGACAAAAGATAAGGAGTGAAATTGCATTTGAATGTTTGAAGATCAAATTTAACTGGAAAGCAATCAACCAGAACAGCATTCGACAAGCGAGAAGTGCAAGAGAAGAATCACCTAAAGAAGGTAGGAGAGTAAAACGGCCTTCTTCAAGTGTTTGTCGTCCTATTCAGTAACCGTCTAGAAAAGAATCTTCTTTGTTGTCATCTCTTGTATGCTGTGTCTCTTCAGGATTTGGATGCAAATGGCTCTCCACTACTTCTTATCTTTTGTAGATCAGACAAACGTTTATTTTTTTTGCTATTCCTTCCTTTCTCTTTTCTGCCATCCATTTACACAAGCTTTTTAGCACAGTTACTTGCTGTTCCCCTCTACCTCTCTTGCCTCTAATATATCCTGTGAGTTTTGAATTTTCCAAGCCATCATTCCTCATTACGTATCCTAGAAATTTCAACTTTCACTTTTGAGTTTTAATTTTTTTTAAGTTTTTTTCTCAAGCCAGCCTCTGAGATCAAACCTGAATAGTGTTATATATGAAAAAGAAAAACATTATTAAGGTTTGGTTTGTTTGTTTGTTTTACCACATATCAACCTCAATGGGTTATTTAATGCCAACAAAATTTTTATTGTTGGTAATAATTTTTGTTCAAAAATCTATTTCTGGTAATATTTTTCCTTCAAATATGTATCACTGATAATATTTTTTTCAAAAATGTATAGCAGGTAATATTTACTTTTTCAAAAATGTATTGCTGGTAATAATTTTTTACAAAGTATTTCTGATATTAAAACTTATTTTTACACTTTCAGAGTTAACACCAAACTGGTGTCAAAACACTATTTGCCCATAGCTGGAACCCTAACAGGTGCTACCACCCTGAGTCAGGGTGGACCTGGGAACATGAGCAATTAAGAGATGGTTCCACACTCCTCGAAACCTTCTGACCAAAGTCCTTGCTGTTAGATGTAGTTTATTGTCTTACACAGGACACCATTATTAAGTAGTGAGAATGATAAAAGAAGAGGAATCAAGAAGACAATAGATAATTGCATTTAAATTTTTGATGATCAAAGTTGTCTGGAAAGCAAGAAACCAGAAGAGAGTTCCACAGACAAGACATATGAAAGAAGAATCTATTAGCATAAAACTTATAGTTAGATCTAGCCATTTCCACTGTAAAATTCATTGCCACCTATGTACCTATATTCATAAAGTCTAGGTACCATAGAGGAAAGTTCATCATAACAATTAACATGAAAATATTTATAGAAAGGCACAGGAAAAGCTAATTATTATGGGTGGAAAAGTGACTGAAGCTGGAATGCAAAGTTAGCACCAATAATATTGCAGATTCTTCTTTGGATTTTATCAAGAATCTCAAAATACATCACCAGACCAGATATGGCAGCAATATTCAAAGTAAATAAATATGTAAGATTCTGGCAAGAAAAATTGTCTAGCACAACAAACTGAACCAACTTTCCCACTTGCAGACTTAACAATTGATTCAATATAATCCTTCCACTTCATGTCAGCAGAAAACATTATTCTGATAAGGCATAAGGAGTCATTCTCCTGGAGGTTAACATCAGCCATGCTGATGGATTGCAGAAAAGATTCACTAAGCAGAGTAAATAAAACGGGAGTAAATAGTTGTATCATCAGCATAGATACCGAGCTGAGAAAAAGTCTTTGATGTAGATTAGGAACAGCATTGGTCCAACGAAAGAGACCTTGGGGATACCTGCATTAATGCAAAAGGATTTAGAAGAGTGGCCATTCAAGACAACTTTCATTTCACGATTTGATAAGAATGACAGAATCAATTCAAAAATTCATCAAGAATTACCATAACCTTTCAACTTTTAAAGAAGCCCACACAGGGCAGCATGATTAATCACTTTAAATTAGAATTATTTTCTCATTAGCTGCTCCAAAATAATCATTGCTTTCTCTGCATTCAGGAAGAAAGTTTCTCACAAGATCTTTCATCACTCATACCAAGACAATTAATACTTTAATTTATTTCATCAGCAAATTGTTTTGAATTATTATCTGATTCATTGCTAGAATAAGAAAATGCAGGACAAAAAGATATTTCATCAGTCATGGGAAGACAATTTCAATGCTTCCATCGTTATCTTGATTCATTACCAGACTTAAAGAGGTTGTCATGATTGGGAAAGCACCCTCTCAGGAGTCTGTTCCACAAAGTAGCCATTTTTGAGAAGAAGCTGTCTGAGTGGAATTTTCTTACCAATGAAATATGAAGAACATGGAGAGAGTTGATCCAATGAGTATAGCATGGCAGATCCCAAATGTAAATGCCTGAACTGGAGGAACTAAGGAATGTAGCTCATCTGAACATTTGCACTAGAAATACTAACGAGGCTTGCAATGTTTCATCTGTGAAGAAAGGGGTTGTAGGATGGAAGATAATACATCATCCACAAGTCTGTGAAGATGCTTTTGAACTCTATTAAGGCTTGAAAGAGAGGATTGTGAAGCTCAGCTCAGATTTAGCAGCAACACTCCATTTTTGGTCTGATCTGCCTTTTTTTGAAGACAGACCATGGCATGTGCAGTGAGGTGCTTTCTGGAGTAGTAGAAAGCACCAACAGTTTTTGCAACCTTTTTAGCAATGGATTGTATATATGTTCGCCATCCTTTTATGTGCCGTGTCCCTTCAAAACGGGGAAGATCATGGCCCTCCACTTCTTCCTGGTCCATATAGCTCTTAATGTTTTGTATTTTTGTTATTTCTTCCAAGGCCTGTTCTACCATCCATTTACTCAAGCTCATCAAGTATGTTACGCACGGCTTTCCTCTGTTCCTTTTTCCATCAATCTGTCCTGTGAGTATCAGATTTTCTGAGCCCTTTTTCCTCATTACATGCTCCAGAAATTTCAACTGCCTCTTGCTGATGTTAAGTATAAGTTTATGTTTTGTTTCCATTTTCTCCAAAACGTCTTCGTTGCTCATATTTTCAGTCCGTGGTATCCACAATATCTTTCTGGAGAACCATATTTCTGTTGCTTCAAGTCTGTTCTTCATCTTTGAGGAGATTGTCTAGCATTTGCTGCCATGCAGGAGGACAGATATCACGTAACAGTTCAGTTCTATTTTCTTTGTTTATAATGAAATTTTTCTGTCCCTTAATACACTGTTTAGTTTTTGGAATGCATCTTTGGTCATCCCAATATGTCTTCAGATAATGAAATTTTTCTGTCTCTTAATACTCTGTTTAGTTTTTGGAAGGCATTTTTGGTCATCCCAATATGTCTTCAGATCTCAGTGTGGCACATTCCATCCTCTGTCAGAACACTCCCAAGATATTTAAATTTTTCAGCTTGTTTGATTTTAGTATCCCTGATTTGTAGTTTGCATTTTGTGCTCATCTTTTTGCCGATAGCCATGCATTCTATCTTTTAGTTTATAGTTAATCCTTTTTTTCTCGTTTTCCTTTGTTACTATCTGTATGAGTTCCAATAGTCATTAAAAGAAAGGAGCTCCCTTGAGAGGCAAAAATTCTGTTCCTCCTGTTCAGTGAGGATTTCTTTTAATAGAGAACGTACCTTCCTGTCTTGTCTATATTAAATCATAAAATAACAATATCCATAAAAACCTTTACAAAAAGTATACTATGTATTTAGGATGCAGTTAATTTAAATATACCAAAAGAAAAACTAGCAGATCTGAAAAATTAGCAACTTTAAAATCCAATAATTTGCATATTCTTGATTTTCTTACATCATCAGCAAGAAACTATAAATTATACATGTGCCTAAATTCTATAAACTAATAAAGGAATTAAATTATTTCAAACTATCAGCACGCTGACTGATTCCTTTTAAAAATATGAAAATAATATTACTGTATATACTCGGAGATAAGTCACCTCACCAGATAGGTCACACCCTACTTTATGGCTTAATAATTGATGATTTACTGTCGACTTACAGATAGGTTGCACTATAATCTGGGGAATTACACAGCCCTTTTTAAATGTAAGAATTATCAGGACTGTTTACATTATTCGGACTATTGTCCTCATCTTTGTTGCCATATTTATCACAATGTTTCGGCTGTTGTATGCTCCGGCCTTCTTGAAGTTTTTATTTTTATATTTTGCTCACCATGTTTATCACCCTTTATTTCACTCACTGGGGTAGACTGTTATAGTTCCATGTGCCATGTCTAATGGATACCACTAATCTCCTGTTAATTCACTGGATCTAACTAATGCCTTTATCAACTGTGCCATGTGTCCATGTGTGAATTTCTGGGTATTATAAACCTAATATCTTCAGCAACCATTTTTTCTCATATTGTTCAACATTCCAACCACCTGAAGAAGCCAGAGCATACAACGGTTGAAACATTGTGATAAATATGGCAACAAAGATGAGGACAATAGTCCAAATAATGTAAATAGTGTACATAATACTTCATCTCAGAAATATAGACAGATACTGAAGAATTATCAGATATTTAACTTTATTTCTACCTTCATTTCAAAACTTACAACTATTAATACACTTTTGCAGTTAAAATGCAAAATAGCGCAAACGTTTTTTGGGTACACGATTCATGCACTTTGTTATTTGTAAATAACACTTAAGAACATCTTTTAATGCTATATGAAACAACCAAGAAAATCTCATAAAGAATATATTTCATTTCTTTAAATTATATTTTCCAATGTATTTTTGACAAAATATATATATATATATTGCAGAACAAATCATGGGACTATTTTCTCTTTGTCAATAAACATCTACACATGGTTCCTTAACTTATATATGCATGTTCAGGGTTTCTATATCAGTCTATTTTGAGGACCCAGACCAAACAGTGACTGATGGATCAATGAATATTTTATAATTTTATTTATTTATTGTGATGAATATGTGAATCTAGCAGCATGAGGTAAGTTTAAAGCAGTGAGTCAGTATATATGATAGATAAATGGTTTCTATATGGAGAAAAACCACAACTTTAGTGTTTATTAGTATCATTTCCGATTTCTCAGAAATCATGATGATAAAGTAGATCATGATGTCAAGTAGATAGGTCACACTCCTAATATTTTGTGAAATTTTTGGTAAAAAATGTGTGACCTATCTGTGAGTATATATGGTGGATCTCAAGAATGCTATTAAAAAATTAACCGATTTTGAAAAATCACCAATCATGAAATGGTGTTGTAAATGTGCAGATATAGTAAAAATGTTATTTTTTTATATATATATGTGTGTGTGTGTATGCATTTATATATTAGGTTGGTGCAAAAATAATATCGTTTTTTGACATTTTTTAACATCAAAAAACGATATTATTTTTGCACCAACCTAATATATATATATATATATATATATATATATATATATTATTTTCTGAGAACTAGTGAAGGAATCATATTTTTAAAAAGTAATTATAATTTAGGCTCTACTTTTGTATTGAACACACAAACACACACACATATATATATATATATATATATATATATATATAAAACAATTTATGTTTTTTTCCCCATATATATATATATATATAAATATTACAAAGATTGTGTAGATATAGGAATCAACTCTGTATGGTGACTGTCAGTTTCACACCTAATCTTCACAGAAAAAAAAAATCACATTGAGAAATGGGACTGATAGTCATTATACAGTATTGATTCCTATGTCCACAGTCTATATATATATATATATATATATATATATATAAAAGTGAACATAGAAGTCAACACTTAGAGGTGACAGTCTGTTTCATGCTATATGCAAACATCATTGCATATAACATGAAACAGACTGTCGCCTCTAAGTGTTGACTTCTATGTTCACTTTTATATTTACACACGCTCTGACATTGAGCACTTTATTCTATAAATATAGCACACCTTAAGACTATATTTCTTCATATATATATATATATATATATATATATATATATATATATATATAATTATAATTATTTTTTTAAAAATATGATTCCATTGCTACATAAGAGTTCTCATGTTTCAAAAACAAGAGCCAAAAGCTCTGTTTCATCCTTATGTGAAATTTTTGAAAATTTCCCAAAAAATTTCGCTTGAGAAAAATTACCAAAAATTTCACTTGAGGATGAAACAGAGCTTTTGTCTCTAGTTTTTGAAACATGAGAACTCTTATGTAGCAATGGAATCATATTTTTAAAAAATGGTTATAATTTAGTTTCTACTTTTGTATTGAGCACTGTTTTTTAAAAACAAAAATACTAAAGAACTTTGAATTATTTACCTCACGTGTTCTTTCCTATTTTCCTATATATTTGCGCGCACACACACACTCATACATACATACATACATACATATATATATATATATATATATATATATATATATATATATAAAACAATGCACTATGTATCATATCTAACTTCATTATTCAAACCATTATTAGTGCTGACAAAGTCAATATATAATTTAAAATTTTTCTTCTTTTTATTAAAAACATGGAATAAAATTAAAGAAATGAAAACTAAAACAGTAATTACTTTTCCAAATAAATCTTAGTCTCAAGAGGCTATTAACTCTGAAAAAAATATTTAATCAATAAAAAAAATAATCAATAAAAGAGAAATCATTAAACTGGAAAAAAAATTATCATAAATGATGTAATCAACCATTCCAATCTTGTTTGGCATTTAAACTTCCTCTCTTACACAACTTCCTCTTTATAAAAATTTGTCAATCATTTTCTGAATAGTGGTTTTATAATCTATATTCAAATTCTTGGCATTAACTTCCAATGGAATGTTTTTTCTATAACCAGAATTGAAAGAAGAGAAATATTGAATATTAAATGCAATCTTGAGTTGATATTGAAATTCAGACATACAATCTCATAAGTTTTTGATATTTGGTTTGTATCTTTTTATAGTTTCCGATAAAAATCTAGATTCCAAATGATAGTTTCAAGATGGATTCTTAAACTAAAATTAGTTATATTCAACAACGTAAAAAACTAAATGATAATGCAGAAGCTTCTTTGTTTTTTGTTTTTCTTGCTTTAAGATTTATCTCTGCATTTTTGTTGTTATATTTTTAGAATAATGTTTTTCTCAATTTCTATTTCTGAGTCAAATGCATCAGTTGATGAAAAAATTAAAAAAAATGGCAGACTACAAGATTATTCTATGATGTTTTAACCATTTTATTTTATTTAGACTTTAGATTTTACTGAAATTTACTACATTACAAAATTAATTTTTTTTTCTTTGAACATGATTTCAAAGAAAAGATTTAAAACCTGACAAATATATAAAAACTTACAACTTTTTTGTTTAGCTGTTTTAAAATAGTATTCTACGACTATCAACATGAGACATCATTTTTATCTTCCCAATTTCATAAAGATTCATATTGTAACATTTTGGTATGAGACAGCATCAAAAAAGAAACAGGTCCATTGGAAGATCTCATACCCCCATCAAGAAGAAAAAGTTGAAATTGTATGGATATGCCATAATAGCCAATAATCGTTGCCATGTCATCCTACAAGATATCAACTTGAGCAGAAAAAGAAGGGAAAATGGGTTGACAGTGATTAGAATGGAAGATTATTCACAGACTCAAATATTGGAATGCCTCAGAGATATATGGAGGGAGCTGGTCATGTGCTCAGCTATGCAGTAACCTGATGAGCATAGCCAGTCATTGGACTGATGATACATTTTAACTTTGCTACTCATGCACTTCCAATTCATTACAAAATTCTGGAATTATTTACAATAGAAAAATGAAATCATTGAAACTGGTTCAAATCCCAGCTGATGCTCAGCATGTATTCACCTCACCCTGTATTATTGCCTTTAAATCTAGTTCACCCTGAACAAATCCTTTCTCTTTACCAAAGTTGCTGAAATATTGACCTCTTGTCTTATCAAAACCATACTAACCAATCTCCAAGACAAAATGGCATTAGTGTTCTTTTCATTATACATGCCTTTCAATTTGCTTACCTTTGTGCCATTTACTGCAAGTGAGGAATCGAATATCCTAAAAATTTCTCAAACTCCTAAACTCGTTTCCAATGACAGAATGATATTAAGGCACTATTTACATTATTCAGACTATTGTTCTCATCTTTGTCACCATGTTTATCACCCTTTATTTCACTCGCTGGGGTAGACTGTTCTACTTCCACGTGCCATGTCTAATGGATGTCAGTTATCTCCTGTTAATTCCCCTCACAAAGTTCTCCACTGCCATAACCAGGTATTGAACTCACACTCTTTGGGTCCTGTCACTGCTTCTAACCAACGCCTTTATCCACTGTGCCATGTGTCTTTGAGGACATCTATGTATGAATGATGAGGACAATAGTCTGAATAATGTAAATAGTGTACATAATACCTCATCTCAGAAATATAGACAGATACTGATATTAGGGCATATTTGGAAACATTATATAGTATTTCATTAACAAGACTAAACATAGATATCAACTGACTTTACCAATAATTCATGGATTCATACACAAATTTAAAGGCATTATCATTTGGAAGACTCTTTCTCTTTAATTCGTTTAATGAAGTCAAGAATTTAAATATGCATTACTTTTATCAATATCATAAAAATTACTTAAAAAATCTTGTTTGTGACATTAAACTGTCTCTCAACCAAGATTTTTCAAAGAATCTCGGATAAAACTGATAGAATCCCTCAAACATGACAATCAGCAAAGGTTGTAAACTTCAAGAAAGCAAAAATAATTGAAATAAGCATGTTGAAGACTTCTGATAAAATAATATTGTTTGATATTACCTAAGTTTTTTTTTTCAGTTTGAAAGAAAATGTATAGCTCAATTTAAAAAACAAAAAACAAAAAAAAAACTGAAAATGGAAAATAAAATAAAAACTTTGTTCAAATTATCCTCCCTCCATTTGTTTATAATCACTGTAAGGATGTGCCCAGAATCAATTGACCCCAACCACATTTTTGTGTCAGAAGAAATATTTCAATAATTACATGTCCTCATCTTTGGTATCATATCCACAATGTTTTGGTCATTGTACACTCCAGCCTTCTTTAGGCTATCTGAATTTCAAACCAAATTCTTTATTTCTTCCACTGGGGTAGATTAGTCTAGTTCCATATAACATGCATCATCCAGATATTTCAATCTCAGTTATTCCCTTTTAGTAAATAAATACAAAATAAAGGGTTTGGTTCAAAATTCCAATCAGCTGAAGGTGGCTGGAGTGTACAATGGCCCAAATATTGTGGATATGAAAACAAAGACAAGGACAACAGTCCTACAATATAAATAGTGAAAATAGCTACAATATCTCATCTCAGAAATATAGACAGAGAAATATTTCAGTATAAAATTTTTTCTTTTTTTTTAAGCAAAAATATAACAGATTTACCTTTTTAAAAAAAATGTATGAAGCATTTTATGTTTTCAAACTGACATCAATTAATGATAGCCAAGTGATAACTTTTAGAGTTCCTTTAAGTCTTCTGTATTTATAATATCAAACTTTTTATTTGATGGAAACCATTTTTATCATTTAATTTTGAAAGCAAGTTTTCCTATCTCTTCCAAACTACAAAATGATTTATAAAGTACTCTAATGCCATGTCCCTTCTGGATATAGATTTTTCCTTCTTCTAGACTTGATGCTAACAAAACCTAAAGGGCTTATTCTATCCTGTTATTTAATCCATAGCTTGTGGGAGGAGAGATGGAGTCATACTTTTACCAAAGGCATTTATGTGAAAGTGAATGCAACAGAGTTTGTGTGAATTTCAACTTGGCTTCCATTTACATTACCAAACAACAAATTATATTTTAGCAAAACATTTTAAAAGTCAGTTTTCAACAATCTTCTGGATCAAATAAGACATTCATTTTTAGGCATATCAATAAAATAAAAATTTTAATATAAAACATTTTTTGCTTTTGCATTGATAGCTGGATATCATTTTTAAACTAATTTTAATACAAACAAGATTATCCTTTACATATCTTTGTAATCATACTAAGCAAAGAGGTTGTTTGCCTGGTTGTTTTTGTTTAGTGGCATATCAACCTGTAGGGATTATTTAATGGCTTAATGTAAATAATATTTAGATTTTGCCATTAAATAATCTGAACACACCTTTATGGCTTCAAATAAATATATTTTGAATGCAATTGTATGCCTTTATGTACAGATAAAATGTACTGTTGGTCATTTTTTTTTTTTTTTTAAAGCATTTCCTCCCAAGCAAGGCGGAAAGCCACTAACACGCAGGAGAGTTGCAGCAAGAGCAAAGCAGAGTGATAGAGGAAAAGAATGAAGAGAAGAATAAAAATGAGAAGGCCTGAAGTAGAAGAAGCAGATAGTTATCGACCATGACATGGGCAGAGAGAAGTTAATGTAGTCTGCAACATAATGTGGCCTCATGGTTGCCCACTGGAGGTGAATGCAGGGACACCTTTCCATGCGCGACATGGCACTACAGACACCCCAGTATTATACAACTGTTGATCAGAGCCTTTTTTTTTTAGATATCACTGGTATTTTTACTATAAATATGTATTTTCATATTTTCATAATTTTTTGTTTGGGGGTTCACTATTTACCCAATACTGGAACAAGTGCTAACTCCTCAGACCTGGAAACAACAGGAATTAAAAGATGGTTCCATGCTCCTTAAAAGAGGCCTTGTTACTGGACGTAGTTTATCATCTTACCCAGGACTTCTAAGTAAATAGAATATATTCTTTAACATTGTACAACATTGCCTTAGATTACAATTGAAATAAACCCTTGTAAAATCTGTCAAAGTTTTCTTTTACAACAATTCAAAATATATCAATACATAATGAGATTCATTTTATATAAATCAGACCACAGCATACATAAGTGAACCTCATGGTATAAATGACCAAAGAGAAAGAAGAAAGACTCGGAAAATTTCAATCTGATCAAATCTTCACTGTTATGTATTTGAATTTGACATTTTTCTGACACATCTTAAAATGGTCAGTATAAAGTTTTAAAATATTAGAAATGTATTCATTTGAAGTTTTTGTTGAAACTAAATAAAATGGCTACCAAATTATTTCATGATTTAATTGAAATTTACAGAAAAATGTGTATTTGAGTGGCCCAAGAAATTTTGTCAAAGAGAGAGGCTGTTAAAAATGAACATTCTGGATAGCCATTTTAAGAAACAATAACAATATTTAAACAATGAAAATAATTATGTTTGAAATTACTGATACTGAATATTAAAATTGTTGAAGAAATTTGTTTAAACTTAAATTTAAATTTAAGCTTAACCAAAACTTTCTAATTGATGTATTGCTTGACTCTTGAACTGTACATTTTTTGTGGCACATCAGAAAAACATTTACTTCAAAAAAATCCATAACATTGAAATGAAGACACAAATGGATTGAAATTGCCAGGAATGGTTTTTAGTTTGCAAATTAGTCAATGTATAAAATGGAGTTCATATCTACTACTACTAGGAATATTGGTTCACTGTGTCATGCTAGACAATTTTTCTTGACAGAATCTATCTTCATTATTTACATTATTCAAGCTATTGTCCTAATCTTTGTCGCTATGTTTCGGCTGTTGTACACTCCGGCCTTCTTCAGGATGTCCTGTTAATTTGCCTCTGAAAGTTCTCCACTGCCTTAACTGGATATTGAACTATTTGGGTCCTGTCACTGGATCTAACTAATGCCTTTATCCACTGTGCCATGTGTCCTTGAGGACATCTGGGTATGAATTTCTGGGTATTATAAACCTAATGTCTCCTGCAACCATTTTTACCAGGGCTCATATTGCAATTTTTTTGCTGTTATCATTTCATGTTTTTACCAAAGCTCATATTGCAACTTTTGTTGTTATTATCACTTTTCTCTGGCACTCCTAATTACTGGTTTTCATATTATATTCATTTCTATGCTTGGTTGGCTCAGGAGATTTTTGTGGTCTAGCATATATGCTGATTCCTTAAGTTTACGAATTTTCCAATGGTGTTCCTTGTCTATAATCTCAACCTGATCCCAAAGAGAGCAATGGTTTTCCTTCTCTCTCCATAACACGAGGGGAAGTGGAAAAATCAGGCATGGCTGGCCACGTATGGAGAGAGAATCTATCTTGCGCTTTTATACATCTACCATTCATTCATATATTGAATATTTTTGCTACATCTGGTCTGCTACTTTTGTTATTTATTTTTTATAAGCAAGGTGGGAGGGCTACTAGCACACAAAAGGTTACACAGAGAGAGAGAGCAAGAGTAAAGAGGGGTGTTTGATGAAAGGATATAGAGAAGAACAGGGATCAAGGCATCAGAAGATGTCGATTGATATTACATTTGAATATTTGAAGATTATAGCTATCAGGGAAGCAAATAAGAGGAAGGTAGTTCCACTGTTGGGAAGTGTGAGAGAAGCTGTTGGAGTAGAAGAGGCAGTTACATTTAACTGTATTGACCGTGAAAGGGTGGGACTGAGAGGCTAACCTAGTAGCACACTTAAATTCATGCAGTTGGGGTACCAGTGAAAGTAGCTCATCAGAGTAGATGCCATATCATGTCTGTGAGAAAGTGACTGTAGACAAGATGCCATATCAAGACCTATCACATTGCATATCCATCTCTGGATTTGTCTAGGACTTTGAGATGAACAGTGAGGACACCAGACCATATATGGCAACAGTATTTAATGCAAGGACAAATGGTAGATTTAAAGGATGGATTCGGGCAAGGAAAACCTTCTGGTGTGACACGGAGAACCAAATTTCCTTGCAGTAGATGTAGCTATTGATTCAATGTAGTTGTTCCACCTCAGCTGAGTGGAAAACATGAAATCAAGAAGGTGCAGAGAGACACTCTCATGGAGTTGGGCAACAGCTATGCTGATAGAAGGCAAGGAGGGTTCTTTATGGTGGGTAAATGAGAGCAGTTTTGTTTTGGAGCCATTAGAGATGCCTGTGAAGAAGAATTTGCAATTATCAGTCCTTATCTGGCATCTCAACTTCATTCACTTTGCTGCAGGCCTAACATAGCTTCCCTATAAATTTTTTCATGGCAATTGTTTTGATGAGCTTTCATCTTTTGTGCCTTGATTTCATGAATTTAATTACAGTACTAGATTGGCAGTTAGGTCTCATCATTTTACTGTTGAAATTGCTAAATGTAACTGTATGTTTTAGTCTAATAATTTCTTCTCTTGTATTTCTTGTCAAACTCTTTTCTGGATTTTCTGTCAACAACAATCTTCAAAACTTTATATAAAATGTCAGTCATCATTGTCTGTCTTTTATTGTCCTTTCTCCCTAATGACATTTTCTCAGTTTCACTGTTAGTAACCCTTTGCATCTTATCGACTTTATCATTTTTGCTTGGGATGAAATGATTAAAAAAAAACAAAAAAAAAATAACACCTGCTTTTATTATTTAGTCCCCTGATTTCATATATTTTCTTTTTATTGTTCTTTATATCTTTTTACAATATGTCTATATATCTCTTTGGTAATGGCATTGGCATACAATTGAGACATGAAGTGAGCTCAGCAACACTATGACAACACTTGTGGTCATGGAGCTGATGATAAGGATGATATTATATTTTTTTTTTATATCAATTGATGATAAAAATAGAATCTGTGACAGTTTAGGTTTTTTGCAATGTGCAAAGTGTTCCATAAAGCCATTTCATTTTGTCAGCCATCTTCCTTCCTAGTTCCAAGATGAGACTAGAAAGGAACCTTCTCACTGTGCACCGGCACTACAAGTGTTTGATAGCAAAATATTTATACCAAGTTGAACTAAAGTAAATGTTCTAATTGCATCTTTATGTTGCTGTATGTAGATATGTGCATATTTATGTTGGTGTACATGGAGGTGTGCGTGTTCTGCTCGTTGTATTGTGTTTTGTTCAAATAAATAGATCAGGTCATTTTCTAATAGGATTCATTTATGCAAAAAAATAATAGCTAGTTACAAATGTCAGCATTTTTTTTAATGTCTAACAATTTTAACAGTTGTTGAACCATTTTTGGAAAATAAAACATCTCCTCTATTAACTATTGTTCATGTTTTTGGTCTGGGGGATCAGGATACAAATTACAGTACTTGCTCAATTATCTAGATGGGAAACAAAGAGAAAAACTGAAATCATCTGAACTAAACTTATTGTTATATTTAATCTCAGATGAGCATTTTGAGTATTTAAAAAACTATACTCAGCATTTCATAAAAATGTTGCTAAAAGTTTAAGTTGGTTGTTCTTTAAACCAGAGGCGACTCTTACAAATACATCAACTTTCATCCAGCTTTGGGATTCAGTGGCAGAAAAAGGCAAAGCTAACTAAAAATGGACAAAAATGGATGCATTTTTTCATGAAAAATAAACTGGACAAAATCTTGAACAAAGTCTTTGTAAATTTTATTTAATAATATAAACATAAAATTTCTATCAGAAAATGACCTTTTTTTTTTTTCATTCAGTTTCAGTAATTTAGGTATCCAGAATTGTGATTATCCAAACATATTTTTCCAACCCTTGTCCCAAGGTGTTTGGAAAATTAAGGAAGTACTGTATAGGATCCCTAGAAGAAAGAACAATAATAATATCCCTAAATTACCTAAAATATTACCCTCACATTGGATAATAAAACCATCATGCACTATACCTTTTGTCTCTGAAAGTTTAATTTCTGGAAGAATGCTAGACAAAAAAAATCTCTTGTGTCAAAGAAAATGCCTTGTCAGATTTTTAAAGAACACAGAAAATTTTAACTTAGCTATTTTATTAATTTCAATGTATACATCTCTAACTATCCAGTGGGGTCACTCTTCCTCCACTTGGGAGCTGTTTCAGACATGAAAAAGACCACATCTACATTGCTTGACAGTTAAGAATCAACTCACTGAAAAACCTTTCTCTCTCTATTGTTCTAACACTTGTTTAGCCAATCAAAATTGCCTTCCTTGTTTTGTCTTCCATCTGACCTCAGAGGCCAACCTCTTTTCTCATAAAAATAAGTCTGCTAAACTTTTATTTAACGCTTTAATATTCTTTAAGTCTAAAACTGATCAAATCTCACTTAAGGATGATGGGCATTCAGGATGACCAATCACCATTAAAATGTCAAAAAATGTGGAAAACATTTATAGACTCTTTATTTACACTATTTCCAGGTGAACTATTGCCCTCATCTTTGCTGTTGTTCACACAACATTTTGGCCATTGTGCTCTTTGGCCTTCATCAGGATAACATAATAGCCTGTTGGTTTGTGAACTTGGTGACATAGTAATTATTAGTTCAATCCCTGGGCCAGGCATATTTTTTAGATTCTAAGAATTTTGGGTAGATAATGATTTACTGATACAAGTCCTGCTAATTAGCCCATAGCTGGAGGGAGAAGAGAGGTGGATTTGTATCTTTTTCTAGAGTATTTACGTATAAGTAAATATAATGAATTCAACTGAAATTGGAACTTGGCTCTCCGATTTCCAATTCTGAGCCATTATTTATTATACCCCCACCCAAACAACCAAGCTTACAGCACCTGGTATTCCCAAACAGTACTGACCAGGTGTAATTTTGCTTGACCGGTGATTTTACGAGAACTGGTGTTTCAAGCTGATATTGCTAAAAGCCTTGATATAAAGGAAATAAGTGTTGATAGAATATGTACAGTTTATAGGACTTTTAAAAAATTTTAATTTTACTTGAATTTCAGTCCATGTGCTTACAGTATTTTTACTATCATAAAAATTAACATACAGAATCAGCTGCATTTTTTTTCCTCCCTTTTTGTTTTAAGATGATGAACAGATTCTCAACTGAGTACAAATAATTCTCTTTGGATTTGTGATTATAATAGGAATTGGTATTAACACTTGGGTCTAATATTTGAGATTATAAATCTCTATTCAACTAGAAGGCGTGAACTACAGTGGATATATTCTGTGTTTATCAGTGTGCTGAATATTGGTTTCGGTTTTTTATTTTGGGAAGTTACTCTCTTTGCATTCAACAATTTAATCATTTCTCCATGTAATTAAAGAAAAAATAATTTTGCAATAAGATATTAAAAAAAAAAAATGACCTCCAGTATCTGTCTATATTTCTGAGATGAGGTATTATGTACACTATTTGCATTATTCAGACTATTGTCCTCATCTTTGTTGCCATATTCATTACAATGTTTCAGCCGCTGTACGCTCCGGCCTTCTTCAGTTGGTTGGAATGTCGAACTGAACCCTTTATTTCACTCACTGAGGTAGACCGTTCTAGTTCCATGTGCTATGTCTAATGGATGTCAGTTATCTCCTATTAATTCCCCTCTGAAAGTTCTCCACTGCCTTAACCGGGTATTGAACTCAAACTCTTTGGGTCCTGTCACTGGATCTAACTAATGCCTTTATTTGCTGCACCATGTGGATAAAGACATTGGTTAGATCCAGTGACAGGACTCAAAGAGTGTGAGTTCAATACCCGGTAAAGGCAGTGGAGAACTTTCAGAGGGGAATTAACAGAAGATAACTGACATCCATTAGACATGGCATGTGGAACTAGAACAGCCTACTCCAGTGAGCAAAATAAAGGGTTCAGTTTGACATTCCAACCACCTGAAGAAGGCCGGAGCATAAAATGGCCGAAGCATTGTGATGAACATGGTGACAAAGATGAGGACAATAGTCTGAATAATGTAAATAGTGTAAAAAAAATTACCTGATATTTTTGTAAACTATATGCTTTGATCAAATTTGTAACAGTGTACCAAACTAAACAAAACTTAATAAATATCTCTAAAATCAGCTTTAAAAGAAATCTAAAAAACTGACCTTTTACAAATCTATGAATCTTGCAATGTCTGGATAAAAGTCTCATCACTAATGTAACATGATTCTTCTCTTTTCTTACTTTGAGAAGAAACACGCATTGCCAAATAACTCCTCTTGCCTGAGAGATAACATCAATCACCCAGTACGGCACACCCAATTTATCTTGAAGCTGAAATACGCACTGCCAAAGAACCCTTTGCTCTTAAGCTGGCACAAAGGACTCTGTACAGTAATCCAAAAAATGTCTTGGAATAGAACTCCAACCAAAGCATTTTCTCTGTTTGTACAAAAACTGATCAATTGTCAATTATTTGTTAACTGAAAAAGGTTATGATTGGAATATACTGGACAAAACATTTCAAATCATAATAAAAATCTCCATTTAAAAATGGATTTAGAATCTAAAGATTGTAATTTTATAAAGCAACTGAAAAGGAGCTGATCAACTGACCTACACAATAGGAAGAAAGATGAATATTTAATCACAACAAATTTATTGATTTTTGATTTTATATCTTCCTTATCCAAGGATTTAAATCTTCAAAGGTATTTTATTTGAATTATAAATAATACCAGAAAAGTCAATCAAATACAGTAGTTTTCCCTTGGTTTTGGAGGATGTTTCAAGACTCCTCGTAGATATCTGATTTGGCACATCATACCAAATCATATATATATATATATATATATATATATATATATATGTTCTCATTCACCAATTGAGCACTATGAAGAAAGGGAATTTTTAAAAGCTGCTGTTGCTTAACACATAGGTCTTTGTAAAGAATTGAGTGCTTTGGCTAGTGGTCTGACATTTATATATATCACATATATAATACATTAAAAAGTTGCTTTTCTCTCTCTATATATATATGTATGTATATATTGTGTATTTGGGCAGCAATTCCTCTTTTATGCAAATTTTGTTGAAAACAAATGACAAGGTGTGGTGTTTGAGTTTTTTATATAATTTTTTCCCTTTTCAGGACATAAATTATATAAAAATTGTCTGAATGTTTTATTAACAAGTGTTTGTTTCACATTAAGTTCTTTAAAGAAAAGTGGATGAGAGCATAAATTCTCGTGCACTCTTATAAGGAAAGTTTTAATAACAACTATTTTACATCTGAAAGGATATTGACTGGTAAAAGATAGCAAGAATTGTACTTGTGGTTTTTTTTATATAATGAGGTAGTCAATGTATTATTACTAGACTCCACAAGAACCTCTAAGAATGGGAGTTATTTTTTTGACTAAGTTCCTAAGTAAAGTTGAGGATGGATTTGGCAATTTCAACCAAGATTAACACTCAAACAACATGTTAAAGTTATTGAAGCCTTATTGAAGACTTTCAAACAGAGTTTGAATGAGAAGTTCCCAGGTCACATCATCTCTCGAAAAAGAGAAGTCAATTGGCCACCATGATCGTGCGACTTGATACCTTTAGATTTCTTCCTTTCAGGTCATCTCAAAAGTATGGTATATCCCAACAGGCCAACAACAGCTGAAGGATGGGATAATAAAGCTTATTGGTGATATCGAGGAGCAACTATGCAGAGACATCATCAAAAATTTTGACCTTCGAATGGAGGTGTGTTGCTGAAGCCTTCGCAGACATTTGGGCAATATTATTTTTTCACGCATAATTGCTATGACTTAAATAACATGATCCAACACAGAAATAAGTAAATTTTTACCAATAACAGATTTATTTACTGCTGACTGCTGATCTGTCTTAATGAAACACCCTTTACATGTGTGTGAGTGTTTTTTACTATATACCTATAAAGTTGAATTTATAATTTAACCAGAGTAGGAGATGACGTAAATGGAATTGACTGGTCTGTTTATAAAAATTAAGGTAAAGTTTATGGGGTAATAATTTTTATAGATTAGATCTTCCTCATTACACAAAATTTGTCAGAAATGAAAAATATTGATTTTTATCATTTTAGAAGTTGCTTTTTCTTTATAATATAGTCAAATTGAGTGCAGACTTCTTAAAGAGTTATCTGTACTTTGTTTTATTTACAATGTCAAATTTGGAAATGTCAGATAACTGTGTATTAATATGAATTGAGGAAAAGGCCATCATCAGTAGTATGCAGTTATCAATGATGTAAGCACAGATTCAAACTTGATCTTTGCAAATAAAAACAAAGTACAATAACTCTTTAAATAGTGTCAACGATCAATTTGACGCTATATTATAAACATCTAAAATGATTAAAAAAAAGTCAATATTTTTTTTTATTCTGACAAATATTTTGTACAAGCAGACCAGTTAATTTATGCCATGACTAAGAAATTAGCAACGTTGCTTAATTATAATTAAATACCAATTATAACAAAATGATGTGGCTGATTCATTTTTAATGTAGATCTTAACCCTAGAACACTAACCATGGGTATATAGTACCCAGCGCAAATTTACCTATTTTTAAATACAATTTTCAGTACCTGATTTTCTTACCTAAATAATGTTTTTCAGTTCCTATTAATGTTAACTCAAAGTACAAAGTTTGAAGTACCTGCATGTAAAAGATTTCAAATAAAGATTTATATTTAATTTATTTTTTTGATATTTTCAAAATTGGGTATGATATACCCATGGTTAGTAGTGGTGTAACTTTAATTGATGGTTAGTCTTCTAAGGTTAACAATCTCAGCATATTACCTTTTTTTTTTTTTTTTGAGAAGGTCAAAATTATTTGCCAGCCTCACCATTCTTAGACTTTAGTACCATTTTTATTGAGTATAACTTAGAAACTTGATTATTTCTGGGATTGACTACAGGAAACCATGGAGAAATGAAGCTACAAATAAGGAAGGACAATTTTATTTTATGAAGAGTGTCTTGCCAGAATAAAAAATCTCCCATAATTTCAGAAAACTTTTCATCCTTAAACAGACATTAACTCTTTAAAGCAAAAGACACAGTGAAGTATGAAGCCTTGGTCCGAGCAGCAATAGCAGTAAAGGGATAAAAGTGCTGACAAGAAATTTTGAAAAACCTACCAGGGACTTTTTTACTCTCTGCAAGACAAAATTAACACAACCATAAACAAAAAGCTATCAGTTCAAGAACATTTTTTTAATTAAATTTGACAAAAAAGAAAAAAAAACAAAACAAAGAGACCCAAAAATTGTAAGCCATTTTAGCCAACAATTAACAAAAACAAATATGCTGATTCTTGGAAATTACTGAAAATATAGCCTAGTTTATTAATTAATACAAAATAATTTCATTTTTATAACAAACAAATACAAGCATCAGATCCTAACATATTTTTTCTTTGCCTCATATTTTGTGTATACATTTAAATATTTTCAGCATTTTAACTTAATGAAAATATTATTAAAAATTTAAAATATTAAAATATCTGCTAGGACTTCAAGGATACATTCATCATTCACCTTTACAAGTGCAAAGGAAACACTCACAAAACCATTGTGAAATTTCTCTACATTCTGTCACAGGTAAGATTCTAGTCAGAATGTTGCTTAACCATCTCATGAGCAAGGTCTCGTTGTAGTGCAGTGATTCCCAGACAGTGCAGTGGACCTTACAGGTACAGTAGAAGAAGATAGCAGGTGAAGTGGAATGAATGAAAGATTTATGATTTCAAAATTTAAAATATTATTATGAATAACATTTAATTGCATGCATGAGTCCCAGCATAAGTAGTTATAAGTAATTATTGACCAATTTTATCATTTTGATGTTTTTGCATTATATCAAATACTAAGAATCTAGTAACTAGGGTCAACAAATTGGAGGAGAGTGTTATCAATGATAATATTCTTGAATCCACTGTTATCCCCCTTTAACCCTCTTTCTGCTTCTTTTTATTTTTAAATGTATTATTTATCACATGAAATTTGGTGAGGTATGAGCAAATTTTCAATCTGAAAATGTGACAGAGAAAAAAGATTGGGAATCACTCTTCAAGAAAGAAAACGGGATATGATGTTTGCTGCCAGACAGCTTTAAGGAAAATGGCAGAAAGAATATACTGACTTATGCTCTTCCCATGTTGATCTGACCCAGGTTTTTAATACTGTATTCAGACAAGGCTTTGGAGAATTCTAGCAAAGTATGGATACCCCAGAAAATTCATCAGTATTGTACAGCAGCTATACAATGGCATGCAAGCCAGAATTCAAAACAATAACTTTCTGCTTGCCAATGACTACTCAATGCTGCTAATGAGTCTAATATACATTATTGACAAATTTTGATGCTTATAACTATTTCAGCCTGATGATTAGTACAAAGGTGACCAAAATGATGCATCATCCAACTCCAGGAAGTCATAGATTGAATACATCTCTTCCTCAATAGGCAGCGACTGAATGCTGTGAACTTTGAAAACACATACACTGAAATTGTCATCATTGATGGCAAAGTGAACACCAGACTCACCATTCAGCAGACTACAAAAGAATATGGAGAATAGGAAAGGCATGAATCTAAGGAGAAAAAAATAACTACTTCATCATAGATTTCACCATGCTGCTCTGTGGCTTTGAAGCATGAACTGCATGCAAGAAAACTGAATCACTTTTACACTGTGGCTTCAGACAATCTTTGCTATTAAGTGGCAAGAGAAAAAAAAAAGAAAACTATATTCTCTCATAGTAAACTAACCCAGCATCTACATAATGCTAATGCAGTCTCAGATGTGCTGGGAATGTGACATAGTTAGCATTACTAAACCATTGGCTCTCAAAAAACTCTTCTATGGTAGACACCAGTAGTTTAAATGTTCCAAAAGAAACCAGAAATAGCTCTAGATAAATCCAGGACAGCTATGAAAAGGAAAAACTACAGGTAGACTCTTGTGAAAATGATTGTCTTGAAAAGGAACTTTCTATAAACACTTCTGGTAGCAGAACATATCAATGGCCAGGAAGATGTTACCATACTCTCAACAATTAATAATGTAGAATATGCTGAAGCAAAAAATAAAGAATTACATAGCTGGGTTGATAACAAAATATATTTTGCTGTAGCAGATGTGGGTCAAAAAAGAATTACAACAAAATGGATTTGTACTAAAAGAAATGAAGAAAAGAATGAAATCATTATATGAAAAACTGAACTCCCTATTCAAGGTGGATAGTAATCAAGTGTCTCTCATGGCTTATGGGCATAGTGATGTACAGACAGACAATGTAATATATAGCTCCAGCCACCAAAATCAATGGTAGAGGATGGAGAATTTTGATCAATTATTTTTGAAGATATATAATTTCATAAATTACAATTTTACCTATGAGAAAGCCTGATTTTTCTAGTTTAACACAATATTGTAACATTTAACTGCAATTTACCAATTCATTTTTGTTGTTATAACATTTTTGTTATGCAAAAAAATATCAATTTATTGCTCCACAATATAAGACAGAATAAAACAAAAGCATCATATGTTATTTATAAAAGATATCTCATGACATAAGGATCAAGTGCTCAAAAGGAAATTCGTAAATAATTTTCAGGCAAGGGCAGTATTTGTGGATGAAGGTGGTTAATGGTATGAAGAATGAAATTGGCAAACCAAAAGTTCAAACTTTGGGTGGAACAGTTTATGATCATTTCCCCATGAATGATCTTTAGAAAAATTAATGTGTCTCTTTGTCCCCATCTATGGGTAAATAGTAGGAGAGGTGGAGCTCTTTAATATTGTAAGGTAATCTTTCTTGGCCACTTGGCTAGTAAAGTGGTCCATTAAAATATTCACTTGCTACTGAAATCAGAGTAGTATTAGTTGTTATGATTGTGGACCTCCCTAATCTCCACAAGGAGACTGCAGTAACAGATTAAAATAATAAACATAATTTTTCAATGATTCCAAAAATAGAAATCTTAACATTGCCTAAAAGACTTTCTTTTAGAATTAGTTTCCAGTAAACAGTTCTACAGTGCTTATCACTGAGCATCAAATGAAAAGAATAGGACATTATTTCCAATATATTACTGGTAAAACTATTTTTACTTAGGGTAAAGACTGAACAAAATTATTTGCAATTGTTGTGCTTCATTTCATCTATGGCTTCAGTTCCTGAGATCCCAACCCTACATCAATAATGAACAATGTTCTTTTTATTTTACTTTCTTTTATGATGGACAGTAGATGCAGCATTGTTTCTAGCAGAATGTGAAAGGGAATTGGGAGTGCATGTCAACCAGCTGGCCAAAATCTCATCATCATGGGCTAGCTTTGCCCACTAAGGAATCTGGGTGCATTGAAGCATCTTGACCATCCTAATACTTGCAGCCATTTGAGTATCTTCACAACTTTTTTGATTTTATATCAAAACTTAGAGGCAATCCATTATTGTCAGTATTCCACACTCACAAGTTTCAAGCCACACCAACTCAGTTCTGGTCAATTTCAACCAGTAGTTTGCCAGTCTATAGATTCTGTAACACTTTAAATAAATTTACTCAAATATAGGGATTACAGACAACCAAATCCATGGATTCATGATGCATTTTTGTCAAAGGATTCACAAATGCAAAAGCTTTGTTGAGGAAGATAGGATGACTCAACACCGCCAACTCAACACCATGTAAACTATGTAATTTTTTGTCAACTGCTGACAAATTGTAAGAATGTTTGTTTACTTCCTTGATAATTGCTCCAAACTTCATATGAATCCTTGTATTGCACCTAGAACCTTGGTCACAATGCCAACATTTTATGTTGCTGTCTCTTTTACTAAACTTGACAAATACAAATAAATGGCCTTAATGTTCAAATTTTTCTTTTCCTCTTTGACTAAGAATTTCCATTTTTAGTGTGATGAAAAGTTTGAAAATTAAACACTTAGTCAGCTAAATAGGCTGTTGTAACTAATAAATAACAAACACCAACAGCCAAACTTTGAAAATCTCAAAGCCAATGTAAGAGATGTGTACACTATGAGAGTCAATACCAGTTGGCCGGTGTTGAGTCAGTGGTGATGAAATGTCACGCCCCTTGATGAAGATATAGGTGTTCCAAACCATTTCAAAATAGTTTCAAAAATATTAAAATATTCAGAAGGGTATGCTTATGTTTGTTATTTTGATACATATTTTGTCAAGTGAATTCTCATTTTTCAAAAGAATTTCACATTGATGTAAAGGACTGGCACAACCTATTCTTCTTAACTTCCTTCATTGTTTCCTTAATTTGGTCTAGGAGCTTTTTCTATCTACTGTGTCTCTTCAGATCATGACTCTCCACAATTTCCTGTCATTTGTAACTCTTAATAAAATCTGTCTTTTTGCTATCTCTCCTAATTCCTGTTCTGCCAACATTTTACACAAGCTCATTATGTAGGTTACTTATTACTTTCCTCCATCCCTATTGCTTTTTAATATCCTGTGAGTGTCAAATTTTCCAAGCCTTCTCTCCTCATTATGGCACTTAGAAATTTCAACTGACTCTTTTGGATTCTAAGTATAAGTTTCATTTTTGTTTCCATTTTCCTTAAAATGGCAATGCACAATAAAAACCTCTGACACAGTAAGAATTGTCAATTTTCATTGAAAATAAAAAGTGAAGTGTCTATATCTCTGAGATGAGGTATTATGATTACTTGCATTATTTACATAATTTGAACTGTTATCCCCATCTTCATTGCCATATTCACAACATTTCGGTCATTGTACACTCTAGGCTTCTTCAGGTGATTGGAATTTTGAACAGAACACTTTAGTTTGCTCACTGGGGTAGATTGTTCTAGTTCCACGTTACATGCCTATTCCAGCTTTCTCAGTTATTTCCCTTTAACTCAACTCACAAGAGTTGTGAGTTCAATACCAGGCCACATCAGTGGTGAACCAAAACTTGGAAAGTTGAGTTAAAGGGAAATAATTGAGAGATCTGGAAGAGGCATGGCATGTAGAACTAGAACAATCTACCCTTGTGGATGAAATAAAGGGTTCGGTTCAAAATTCCAATCACCTGAAGAAGGCCAAAGCCTACAACAGCTGAAACGTTGTGAATATGGCAATGAAGATGAGGAGAACAGTCCAAATAATGTAAATAATGCAAGTGACAAGTGAAGATTTGAAAAACACTTTTGTAAATTAAGAGAACGGGCAAAAATATATTTTTTGACATAATCACTAAAGAACATAACAAATCCCTTTTGTTGTCTTGATCACAATAATCATCCTTAAAAAATCTAGGAATTCTTTACTTATTTTATCTTCTAAAATCATTCAAACTTCTTCATAATTAATGCAAACTAGAGGGTATGTTAAATGCACTGCCTACTAGTATCTGTCTATATTTCTGAGATGAGGTATTATGTACATTATTTACATTATTTGGACTATTGTCCTCATCTTTGTCACCATATTGGAATGTTTCGGCCGTTGTATGCACCAACCTTCTTCAGGTGGTTGGAATGTCAAACTGAACCCTTTATTTTGCTCACTGGGGTAAACTGTTCTAGTTCCACATGCCATGTTTAATGGATGCCAGTTATCAGTTATCTCCTGTTAATTTCCCTCTGAAAGTTCTCCACTGCCTTAACCGGGTATTGAACTCACACAGTTTGGGTCCTGTCACTGGATTTAACTAATGCCTTTATCCACTGTGCCATGTCAAATAAAGGGTTCAGTTCGACATTCCAACCACCTTAAGAAGGCCGGAGTATACAACAGCTGAAATGTTGTAATAAATATGGCGACAAAGATGAGAACAATAGTCTGAAAAATGTAAATAATGTACTGCCTACTAATTGGCAAAAAATGAAAATTACAAGTTGTTTTTCTAAACAGATCTTACATATTATTTGAAAGAGAACTCTTTATTTATTTTTTTAAGTAATGGTTTTTGTTATGCAACAGAAAGATCCCAATTCTTATAAAATATCCCAATTCTTATAAAATTCAAAGCAGACTTATGAATAAAGAAAAGAATAAATATAATATATAATATAAATCAAAAGAAAAATATAAATAATCCTCCTAGCCTGACACATTTATAAGTTGACTATTTATCCATGTATTGAACATGGCTGCCACATCTGGTCTGGTACTTCTGCTATATATATATATATATATATATATATATATATATATATATAGATTCTTGATATATATATATATATATATATATATATATATATATATATATATATATATATATATAGATTCTTTATATATATATATATATATAGATTCTTTATATATATATATATATATATATATATAGATTCTTGATATAAATCCAAAGAAGATTCTGCAGTGTTATTTGTCCTGAACTGGTGTGTCCACTTCAGTCACTTTCCCACCACCTTAATGTAGCTTCTCTGTGCCTTTTTCTCTAAATATTTTCATGGTAATTGTTCTCATGAACTTTCCTTGTCTTCATTGGTGTTTCTTTTTTAAAAGCCTTATTTTTACTCTCCACCCGCCATAAACAAATTGAACATATGGGAACTAGTTATGAATTCATAGAGACTCTGAGGTATTATGGTGGCTGTAGTAAGAACGTTAAGTAAGAATGTGTTGTTTTGATGTAAGGAATACTGTGGTATGTTTGGGTCAGTAATTATGGCTTGAAGATTGAAGACAAGCCTTCCACTATCCCCCTTTTTTGGCCTTGTGCCACATTTTTGTATTTTCCAAAATAAATATCACATTCCTCTATTGTACCTAGATTTCTACATTTAAGTGCAGTACCAGATTGGCAGCTAGGTCTCATCATTTTGCTGTTGAAATGTCTCTATCAAACCATAAGTTCTATACTAACATTTTCTTCTTTTGCATTTCTCACTTATAGAATTCTCTTCCCAGTTAACTTTGAACTTCAAAAATTTAAGAACAATGTAAATTTAAGAACAATGTTATCTGTCTTTTTAATTCTTTTTTTTTTATTGTTTTATACCTTAATAGTATTTTCATATTCTCTAAATAACCCTTGCATCATAGTAGCTTTATTGCCTTGCATGGGGTGAAATGATATATATCTTCTGTAGTTCACTGCTACCAGCTATATTTTATACCTGCTATATTTTCTGTAGTTCACTGATACCAGCAAGCAGAAAATTATCTTTCCCCTGATGATGGCCATGTTGGTCGAAACTAGTCGAGGAATGTAAATGAAATAATAATAAAAATGAAGGAATATTAATATACGACCCAGTGTGTCTGAAGATTTTAATTTTTTAATATTTTTTATTGTTCAATATATATACACATATATATATATATATATATATATATATACATATACATATATATATATATATATATATATATACACATATATATACATATATATATATATATATATATATATATATATATATATATATATATATATATATATATATATATATATAAATTCTAAGGAATCAATAGATTTTTTAGCCAATGTTATTTTCTATTACTCCAAACTTTATTTTGTGGGTACCACTGTTTGAGTTGATGCCCTGTTTCTATACAGTGTAAGTTGGTCTGATTCACTCGAGAAACTTAATAAATAAAATATGCTCTCCAATAGGTTTGAACCTGCATACATCTGTCCCTTTGTAAGAGAAACTGCTATCTGATCCGGCATTCTATGCAAATGAGTGATCTAAAATATATTTTCAAAATAAATATTACTTTCCTCTATGGCACTTTATGAATTTAATCACAGTACTAG
The DNA here is from genome assembly GCA_963932145.1 of Acanthosepion lycidas. Lineage (NCBI taxonomy): Eukaryota > Metazoa > Mollusca > Cephalopoda > Sepiida > Sepiidae > Acanthosepion > Acanthosepion lycidas. The sequence continues at coordinate 8,383,287 of OZ010581.1, forward strand.
ATAGGCAGCAAGGTCTCATCAATTTACAGTGGAATTGGCTAGATGTAACCATAAGTTCTAAGCTAACAGTTTCTTCTCTCGCACTTCTTGCTTCTGGAACTCTCTTCCAGCTTTTTGTTTTCTAGTAAACGTTGATCTTCAAAAATTTAAATGCAATATCAATCATTATCTTCTGTCTTCTTGACTCTTGGTTTTTTATTGTTTTCTCTTCTTCATAATATTTTTTTCTCATGTTCCCTTACACTTGGAAACCTCTTGCATCTTAGTGGCCTTATTGCCTTAATTGGGGTGAAATGATTAAAAAAATATTTATAATCAAAATTAAACATATTTTTATCATTGTACAAGTAGATGTAGAAATGCTGCTTCAGGAAAAAAATCTATCTACATTTCTGTGACAAGGTTTGTTAATAGAAAATGGTTCTTTCAAAAATTTGTAGTGGCTTGTAAAAAGGGTTGGTTATGTGCTATAAAGGTTCAGCTACCTATTGGGATTTTTCTATTTGAATGTCTGAAATAAAGACTTCAGGGATTCTTTCTTGAATGGTTCATACTCATTTGTAGCTTTGTTATCAATACCCTTTTTCTAAACAAATGAACCTGATGGACTATATACATGGTTGAAGAATCCATCAACCAAATTTACTAATAAAAACAACAAGGATACTAATCTGAATAAATGTTGGACAATCATAGTTCATTATCTCTAATTTTTCAAGAGAAATTTATCCACCTTCCAATTAGGATGTCTCTATTTTGAGCAGTTTAAAAAGACTTTATTTGAGGTGCTTGCATCTGTTTTGTGGGTCATTTTTAATTCCATCTTTTTATTTTCATCTACCACAAATTACAGAGGTTTTTATTCCAATTCACCATTTTCTTCTGTCAACATGATTTTATTTTTAATGCTTTCACTATTGAACTAAATCGCATAACCTTTAATACAGCCACAGATATACTATCTCTTTACCTATTATATCATCTGAGTTCATTTCTCCAGATTGAAGAGTGTGAAACTGACACATGTACTGCTGTCCCTATACTTCTTATCCCAAGAAAAAAACGATTGTACAAAAGGCATTGGGACTAGAAATATTCTTATTTAAAAAAAAAATATCTGTCTATATTTCTGAGATGAGGCATTATGTACACTATTTACATTATTCAGACTCATGACATGGTGGATAAAGGCATTAGTTAGATCCAGTGACAGGACCCAAAGAGTGTGAGTTCAATACCTGGTTAAGGCAGTGGAGAACTTGGAGAGGGAAATTAACAGGAGATAACTGATAACCAACATCTATTAGATATGGCACATGGAACTAGAACAGTCTACCCCAGTTAGCGAAATAAAGGGTTCAGTTTAACATTCCAACCACCTGAAGAAGGCTGGAGCATACAATGGCCAAAACATTGTAATAAATATGGCGACAAAGATGAGGACAATAGTCCAAATAATGTAAATAGTGTAAAAAGAAATAGTTTTTATATTACTATAAATTTAGTGCTCTAAATGACAAATATTAAAAAAAGAAAATTTATTAAATTTTATAAACATAAAATGTTTTGTAAATTCATCCCCCCTATGGAAGCCAAAACAAATATGCTCATATGACATGATTTATTAAAATTTTTTTTTTTCATTTATAACCTGGAGTGCTTAACCCAATAGTAATATATGAAAAAAGAATTCTAGATGACAAATTAAAACACCAGATCTCAGATGATCACCGAAGTTAAGCAACATCAAGCCTAGTCAGTACTTTGATCGGTGACTGTTCAAGTATACCAGGTGCTGTAAGCTTGGATTTCTGGGTAGTGTAACAGATAATGACTCAAAAGTGTTAACTGACAAACTAAGTTCCAACTCCAGTTGGATTTGTTATATTCATTTAAGTGCAAATACCCTTGGGAAATATATGATCCTCCCTTTCTTCCTCCAGCTATGGGTTAATTAGTAATACTTGTAAAACTAAATCATTATTATCTCAAAAAAACTCTTATAATCTAAAGATATGTTGTGGCTTTAAATAACCTCTAATGGGTTGATAAGCCATAGAAAACAGATCAATCCATCAAAATTTTAAGAAATCACATGGTATGAGCATATTTGTTTTGGCTTCAATAGGTGGGGATCAATTTACATAGCAAACTGGACCCTCCACCCCTTTTTTTAAAAAAAAAAAAATTATATTTCTTGATCTGAAGTGGTAAATCTATACTAAGATGGGAAAAAAATTTGAAAAAAATGATTTCTGGTCACAGAGTTTATTGTACAATTCCACCAAATTTAGGTACCAGGAATTAAATCATTCCAGATTCAGGATCTTCTCACACCTGATGGGAGGGACCCCTCCCAGACTGAATATCTTTTGAGTGTAGCCGTACTCACCATGCTTAGCAAATTGGTGGATTGGTGAGGCTATTTAACCCATAGTTGGAGGTTTGGAATTCAGAGTTGTCCTTCTCCTAGACCAGTTGCCACCCAAGGCTATAGGACTCAGTCTGTCTAGCTGTTTACCCATAGCTGGGTAAACAGGAGATGGATTCATACCTTGCATGCAAGTGAATGTAATGAACTTGACTGGAATTTGAACACTGCTCTCCAATTCCTCAATCCAAGCCACTATCCATTAGTCCACTATGTGCCCCCACCACTCCCAGCAAAATTACTTTGTAAGAAATGGCAATTGTTTGACAGTAATTGTATGTTCAAGTTTTATTTGATTGCTGCCCACAGCCACCAAAGGTTCATTCAAGAAATGTGTAAATATGAGATTATATAGTGTATTAATAAACTTTAATTATATCAAATATTTTGATTAGTTTTCCTTCATTGATTTTTGTTGCTTTTTATCACATTTTTTTGCCATTAACCTAAGCTAAAAACAAACAGAATCAACAATACATAACAGAAAATAAAAGACAGTATCAGAAGAGTACTAATAAGTTTTCATCTATGAAAGTACAATCTCCCAATGAATAGGATACGAGTTCAAATCACACCCAAAGTTAGTGATTGGTTAAACAAAACTATTTTGATAGTTATGGGACCTTACCCATAATAACATAATGGACTATTCCATAACGTAATAAATACTGCGTCTCAAGAGGAAGCAGGTAGTTCAGCCTGAAGTCGGACGACCAGCTGATCAGTTGAACTCTCTGCCTTTGGCCGGGGAGGAACCCGAACGAGGCTATGCCGAAGGGCGGAGTCTCTTTCGGGGAGGTAAACCGACCCTGAACCCATTTATACAGGTTCAAAGGGCATATTTTGGGCCGAGCCCACGGGCTCAGAGATCCCACATTAAACCGGCCTTGTGTCACATGATGCCCTCAGGGAGGGTGACTAAATACTGTTCAGTCTGAAGTCTGGAGCGAAGTCCGTCAGGAGTCTGTCAGTCAGTCAGAGCAAGCGAGTCAGTCAGTCAGTTAGTCGAGTCAGAGGCAGTCCGAAACAGATTCGCGTTCAGACAAATACTACTAAACCTGATTGGTCGTACTAACACTTTTCTACCTTTCTGTATATATTCCTGTTTGTAATATATTTGTGTTGTTCCATATCCGTGTATTCGAGTTCTTCTTCATTGGTTCTACCTTGGACTATCACCGTGGTACAAGCAACCGGACCATAACAGATATAAAGCAAAAAATGAAAGAAAGAAAGATTAGTCAAATATCTATAATTTGGAAAAATGGCTAGCCTCTATAAGTTTTAAACCTGAAATGTACTCATTACCTTCAAAGATTCTATAAAAGGTAATTAAGGTTTCTAAGCTTAATTAAATCCAAATAATGATCGGTAATTAAGTTCAATGAGAAATTTTGATTCGGTTCATTCAGATCCTCACCAATTCTTGAAATTATCAAATTATTTTTGATTAATTCGTTTTTTAAAGAACTTATAAAAAAACAATGGCTTTATCTTTTTATACATGTTTCTCACTTTATATTGTCTCACTTTACAAAAGACCTACATTAGTAAAAATTTCTGCTGCTGTTGAAAATGATACAAAGCAAGGAAACAATTATGATTAACTTATATGGAAAACATTTTTGAGTTTTTTGTGTCCCCCAATAATTTTCTTCTGTCTTTATCCAACATTGACATGTGGAAGATTTGAAACAGTATTCTTGACTGCTTAGCTCCACATATTTTTCCTAGGCCCTCAAAACAACCTCTGCTCATATCTGCATTTGCAAAATTAAACACAGCTTATTTACACTATTTACATTTGGACTATTGTCCTCATCTTTGTTGTTGTTATCACCTGATCGCCTTGTACCTGATTTTCTGGGATGAGGATTTATCATTATTTACACTATTTACATTTGGACTATTGTTCTCATCTTTGTTGTTGTTATCACCTGATCGCCTTTTGTCTGATTTTCTGGGATGAGGATTTATCATTATTTACATTATTTACATTTCGACTATTGTCCTCATCTTTGTTGTTGTTATCATGATATCTTGACCATATTACCCTCTGGCCTTCCTCAGACGTATATTGATCTGGGTAACTTAAAGGGTATTCTGAAGTGAAACTTTTTTAAGTTACCCAGATCAATATATGCCTTTACAAATGTTATCACCAAAGAAAAAAGATGAGCCTGGGAGCCACAAAATTTGCTTAAAAGAAAGCTCTTCATAAAAATAGACTCAGAATGCAGGCGACAGGCTAGCTGTCAACACTGAGTAGTTCTTGACATCACCACCATCATTCCAGACAGATTTCACTCCAGGCCTCTCTCATCATCACCACCATAATTTTGATCAGTCCACTCTAATTGCAACCAGATTTACAGCTTGTATAACTCTTTCTTTCCTGCCTTCTGCATAAAAGATGAACTCTTAATTGCATTCTTAAAGGTGGATGAATATTTAAATTGTAGGAGTTTGGAGTATAACAAGAAGCAGAGATAAATTAAAGACAGTTTTCAATTTTTATTATAGGTTTAATTTTCTTGTATAATAAACTATTTCTATAACCAAATACCCCTTAAGATTCAAGGCTGACACAAAAATATTAAATACTGACAGTTTACATCAGCAGGAGAATCCCAGCCAAACTGGAGTGTATGTTAAGATAAGCCCAATTCATCTAAGCTTAGTAAATACGAAAGGGTTTTATTCCTTGCACCACTCCAGAAAGTATCTGACTCTTCCTACCATGCCCTATGTTCAAAAGAACTAAATCAAACCAAAGATGGCATATTACTGCCATAGCTGGGCTGAAACTGCCCAATCATCACTTTTTAGCATTGACAGAGTTCAAAAGCATTTACATGGCCTTGTAGGCAATAAGTTATTTTCAAACCTACAGCCTCTTTCCCCACAGATGAAATTTTGCAAGCCTATTGCTACATCATTGCTATTTCCGTGGAAAGTGTTCAGACAAGCTACAGTCCTTAGTTTCAACATTTACAGATAGGACCCACCAGGCAACATACACAGGATCGAATCATCCTCATTCCTTTTGTATTCTATTTGGAAGGAGAAAGTTTCACTCAGACAGCTTTTCCACCAAGAACTGTTACTTTCTGGAACAGACTCCTGAGAAGATACTGACCATTATCATCTTAACCTCTTCAACATGACTATTAACCTCATAATCTGCAGGTAACTATCACATCTTACATTCAAACAACTTCATTCTGTAACCCTCTACCATGATTGACTTTTTGGCCTTTTATTGGGCAAACGATATTTTTAAAAAAGTCATACAAAGCAATAAATAGACTGTGAAAATTCAAACTGATTGGCTGATGTTTTTCATAATTATTTTGTCATAAATAAAAATATTTCTTTATAGATGCTTCACATATTTTTATAATCTTGTAAATATAAAATTAATCTTGTAAGTAAACAACCTAACAACTAAATAGTGTGTAATGTTTTTGTTGTTATTAAAATTATAAACATAGCTTTTTAAAATAATAAACATTGATGAGGGAGTCAAAGGAATATACAGTAATAGTGGTGTCAAGATTGATTGCTTGATTTGTTTAACGGCATATCAACTCCCTATGGGTCATTTAATGCTGAAATTTTCTTGGGCACTTTGAAGTAATAAAAATATGATATGTTATTCTGCTTTCACAATTGAGTACATGGTAGATGATACTCAGCTTTTGTGCACATACATGTTTGTGTGGACATAGTTACTAGAGGCAGTGATATGCATTTTATGTTGTAGTTTTGTTGAAGTTATATTTTGGAATACAGTTTGATTTCTTTAAGAAATTGTAGAATATTGTATGGACTAATGTCATAAATGAAATCTTTCATGTTTGTTGTTTCGTTGGTCAGTTGATTTTGCTTCGCAACATATCAACCTCTATGGATTATTTAATGCTAAAATCTAAATAATCTGAACACCATTTTATGGCTTCAACTAAATATATTTGGTTAATTTGCAGTGTAACACCTGCATTCAGTTTGCATTAAAAATTTCCAGAATACTTAAATTTATGTGTAATTGTATATGATCCATTCGAATCTGGCTTGATAAATTTGATAAAATCTACTGTTTTGGAGTTATCAACTGTGAAAGTTTGGATTCATTTGCATTGCAGGCAGCCATTATGGGTGTTGTTTGTATACAGTCACTGCAGAATAGCTATCAGTGTAGGTATCATTGCACAAACTGAGCGTGTCTATGTAAATAGTTCTCATGCACAGAAATTGAGACAAATTTAGACAAGAAAGATCAGTTCCAAGCTTAACTTTCTGTAGTCTTCTGTGTTTAGCTTTCCACAGCGTATGTATATAAACAACGCGAGTAATGACTGCCACCAATGACGTGATTGAATCCCAAATTTCACTGTTGATAACTCCAAAACAGTAGATTTTATCAAATTTATCAAGTCAGATTTAAATGGAGCATGTACAATTACACATAAATTAAAGTATTTTGGAAATTTTTAATGCAAACTGAGTGTGGGTATTACACTGCAAATTAACCATATATTTTGAATGCAACTGTATACATTCAACCCTAGGTAAAATATATTGTTGGTCATTTTACTATAAATATGTAGTGTTGGTCCGTTTTTATATAAAAATGTACTGCAGGTATATTTTTACTATAAAAATGTATTTTTATACTTTCATAGTATTTTGTTTGGGTAGGGGATTTGCTATTTGCCCATATCTTTGACCCTAATAGGTGCTGCCACACTGGGACAGGGTGGGCCTGGGAAAAACAGCAATTAAGAAGTGGTTCCATGCTTCTTGAAATCTCCAATCTCCTGATCAGAGGCCTTGTTGCCAGATGTAGTTTATCGTCAGCAATGTCAAGAGAAAAACTGTTCTTTTGACAGACATTTTTTTTACAGATACAAAGGTTAAACTTTACTTAAAAATGTTATTTGAAAGTTACTTTTCTACATATTTTTTATTAAAAAATGTTATTTGAAAGTTACTTTTCTACACATTTTTTATTAAAAAAAAAAAATCAGTTGTTTTGATTTTTTAAAAAAGATTTTCCAAATTCCAAATATTTTTTCATCTGCATATTAATTTTCAGATAATCACAAAGCAAAATTCTTGAAAGTTCACTTACCACTTATTAAAACTTAATCTTTGCACCAAAAATCATGTTGACCAGTGTAATTAGTGTGAATTCTTTGCTTAACTATTTTAGATGTTTTTTTAATGTTTAATGAAGGCTTTTTTTTCTTTTAGATTTTAGTGTAATAATTACTAAATAAACTTAGTTGAATAATTAAATTGCATATTTCTGTCATTAACTTACAAATTATAAAATTTACAGGAAATATTCTGGGCAACTTTTTAATATATGCAATTATGCTTCACACAAATATTAACATCATATTTTCTACCCTCAAAAAGGAATATTTTAAAGGATCTGATGGGATGCTGAATAGCAAATTATTTCAAGAAATATTGTAGGAAATCTTTTCATATATGCATACATGAGTAATCAGTGAACACCAAAATGTCTAATTTATGACCAGCTCCAAGATGGCTCATGTAATGTAGGCAGACTTTGGCTCCCATTCAAAACCAAACACAAATACAGCCTCAATTCTGATAATATCCCCTTTTTTCTTTTGATAACCTAGCAACTAATTACACTCAATGGGGAACTGTTTGCTGTAAGGAGAAGAAGAACTTTAAAAAATTATGCATTGACCCCCTTCATGAGTTCTGATCTAATAGCAGCACATGTTCAAACCTTGCAGTAAGCACTTCTAAAATTCTGCTTCTTGGAAATGTGACTTCAACAACATGAGTTGGCCTAAAAAGATAACTTAGGCATAAAGACTGGACTTAGAGCTGAAACAAACAACACTGAAAACAATGGGGAGAGTCTAGCATATATATATATATATATATATATATATATATATATATATATATACACATACACACACAAGTGGTGATCCCAAAATAGTGCCTACAGAGAGCACAATAACACTGTTGAATAGAGCATTATTTTCCTCATTGGCAATGTATTTTAAGCAATGATGAACAAGAGCTTGCATATCATGGTTGTAAAATCTGCACCAGCAGAGGCAAAACACTTTTCACATTGTTATCATTACTTCTGAAATATATTACCTACCACCTGTGTTCACATCCACTATTTGGTTTCCATACTGATAATTATTACATGTAATTTTTTATATATAGAGGAATTCAATGAAACTGCTCTGTTTCTTACATACTTTTTATTTCTAAATATATACCAAGAGAACCAGACCAGATGTGGCAGCAATATTCAAACAAGTCTGAATGGTAGACTTATAAATATGTAAAATAGATTCCGTCAAGAAAAATTGTCTAACATGACATAATGAACCAACTTTCTTAGCTGCACATTTAGGAATTGATTCAATTTACTCTTTCCACTTTTTAAGAAGGTGAAATGAGTCACTCTCCTGGAGGTTAGCCTCAGCCATGATGATGGAAGGTAAAAAGGGTTCTCTCAGATGATTAAAAGAGAGCAGTTTCATTTTTGACATGTTAAAATTAACAAGCAATTCCTTGCCCCATTTAACAACAAATTGTCAGTCATTTTTTAGATCAGTTGCCACTTTGACCTTATCGCTTCCTATTAAGACAGGAGTAAATAGTTATATCATGAGCATAGATACTGAGTTGAGAACTGATGGCATCCGGAGGATTGTTAATGAAAATTAGAAACAATGTAGGTCCAAGGGTAGAGCCCTGAGGAACATCTGCATTTATGCAAGATCTAGAAGAGAGGTCATTCAAGACAACTTTCATTTTGCAATTTAATTAAAAATTCACCCAGATACAATAACCTTTCAACTTATGAAAAAAAACAGTATGCTAAACCCTGTCAAATGCCTTTGAGATATGCAAAGCAACAAACTGTTTCACCATTCTTATCTAAAGCTTGATAGACTTGATAGACAGCAATATTCATTAACACATCAGCAGCTGAACTAGAGAAGTAAAAGCCATAGTTCTTATCTTAAGGAAAACCCTACAACGTGAGATGCTTACCTAATTCAGAGTTAATAAGAGCCTCTAGTATTTAGTACTAGCATACAGTGTGTGTGTGTATGTGTAAAAAATGAATATTTTTCTTTTGATATATAGCAACCCCCTGACAAAATTAAACAAATATTGCAAATAACTTTTGATAACATTTCATTTTCCAAAATTAATTTTAAATAAAAGGAATGAATTGTTCATTATTTTTTCTTTTATTGAATTTGATAATGATACATATGTATCTTGATTAAAATAATCATAGAAAAAGGAATTACTTAACAAATTAAAACAATTTTCAATTACAATGAAAGGAATTTCATTTTATTCTTTTATTCCTGAGGGTTGTGTAATGGTTATTGGACTGCAAAATGGAATCAGTGTGTTAGGTTCAAATTCCAAGCCAGTCTGTGGCATTCACTTTTGCACTAATGCCCGCATAAAAGGACATGAATCAATCTATACTCTTCCTACCCCAGCTAGGCATAAAATAGAAATATAGACAGGACTCTCTAGCCTTGGATGGCAACTATTGTAAGAGAAGGAAAACTCTTAAATCAAATCCATTGAGAAATCAACAAAAAACTACTCCACCATCTTTCCCAAGATTGCATGGAAATTTACAGATAATAAAATGTCATATACAACATAAATGAATCAAATTATCTCATTATGTAAATAAGCGGAGATGAGGAGAATTAGTATTCGGTCAATTGCTAAGTGTACCTTCATGTAGTAAACCTTCTATTTCATTACTTATCTACAAGTTTGTCTTCCATATTTATTTCCCTCTGTTATCTTGAAAACACGAGATAAAACATAAAGAAAGGAATCTGGAATCATGATCACCTACGTCCTGATGGAACATGGCATTATAAAAAACATATTCATTCTGGCTTTTGTGGAGCCTGGGGAGAGCCACAACTGCAGAAGTTGTTGCTGCTGTGATTTCACTAGCATGTGAATTTTTATGGAGCTAATGTCCAATGGATAAGATAAACTGCTTTACAGGTTAAAAGGGCTGCTATTTACCCAGAGTTGTAGGGAGAATTGGATTCATGCCTTTATGAAGACAAGTACAAAGTGTTTGCAAACTGTCCCAGTGTAGAGTTGTATAATAGACACTTTGGATAGAAATAATTATTATTTTTTTTTTTTCCCATATTACTGTAAATTAAACAATCTAGGTCATAAATATCAAAGGAAATTTTTTTATTCAAATTTTGTAAAAATTAATAGAAGGGGTGCAGTTTGTGGTTTAAATTCATTCTAAATTCCTCTCCCTATGCAAGCCAAAACAAATATGCTCATATTCTATGATTTCTTAAAATGTAAAATAAATAAAATTTAAAATTTGGAGTTCTTTTTTATGTGCTATCATTTATTAGGCACTCCAGATTATGATTTTAAAAAAATATTTCATTCTTTTAAATTTTAAGAAATTACATACTTCCTTCCATCAATATGGCTGATGCTAACCTCCAGGAAAGTGACTTGTTGCACCTTCTTGGGCTAATGTTCTCAGCTGACATGAAGTGGAAAGACTATATTGAATCCATTGCAAAGTCAGCTTCTAAGTAAGTTGGATCACTGTGTTGTGCGAGACAATTTTTCTCTCCAGAATCTATCTTTGATATCTATAAGTCTACCATATGTCCACGCTTAGAATATTGCTGCCACATGTGGTCTGGTGCCCCTGCTATTTACCTGCAGCTCCTTGATAAGATCCAAAGAAGAATCAGCAATATTATTGGTCCTGAACTGGCAGCTCAGATTCAGTCACTTTCCTACCATAGTAAGGTTGGCTCTCTTTGTTTTTTCTATAAATACTTTCATAGTAATTGTTCAAATGAGCAATTTGCTATGGTACCTACACTCTATGCATTTAAGTACAGTACTAGACTGACAGGAAGACCTCATAAATTTGAAGTTGAGCTGGCTCGATGCAATCATAAATTCTATGCTAAGTTTCTTTTTTTGCACTTCTTGCTTGTGGAACTCACTTCTGACTTCATGCTTTCCAGTCAACTTTAATCTGCAAAAATTTAAATGCAATGTCAATCACTATCTACTGTCCTCCTGTTTACTCTTTTTTCTTCACACTCATTATTAATGTTACCAGTTCTTCCACTCCCAGTAACCCCTTGTGTCTTTTCTACCTTGCATGGGATGAAACCAGTTAAAAAAAAAAAAAAAAAAGAAAAAAGTGCAAGCATATTTGCTTTAGCTTGCATAGGAGGAACAATTTACAATGAATTTATATAGCAAACTGAACCCCCTATTGACTTTTATAAAATTTAATGAAACAAATATTTCTTCGATATTCATGATCCAGAATGCTTAATCTATAGTGATATAATAATATTTTTTAAAAAGTGATTATTTTTTGGTTGGAGTGTCAATTTTACAGCTCCATTAATTTTCTTTTTGCTTCTTCTCATCTCAGTTGCATTTAATAGTTTAGGTTAAAACTTAAAACCTTTCTTTCCATGCTTCATTTCTGTCATATGGTTAATAATTAATATTTGATAAATGTTTATTGTACTGATTATATTGGTACCCTCTCAGTCATTCTTGTTTTATTAACTAATCTATTTATTTTACATACTATAAGAAGCACATGTGGACCCTTTCTTCTAATAATATCAAAATGGACACTTTGCAATGAGATAATGTTTACTGGGCCCATCTAGGAGACAATTACTATTCTGTAATCAATATTATATGGTACTATATAGTCAAACTTAGCTGTTTCTGTTATACTATACTCATAGATTTACTCTTTTATTCAGAACACCACTGTTAATGATTGTGAAAATTTCTAAGATGATAAATCAACAAAACTTGATTTATTTAAACCAACACTTTCATCTTTTTGTTTTTAGCAAAACATTTCAGTTGTTTTTTTTTCCTCCAACCATCAAGTGAATGTCAGTCCAAAGGAATTTCTAATTGCTCTCTTTTTAAAATTTGTTTCAATTTTGAAATGAAGCATTTCAGTAACTGGTATAGAAGTAAAGTTTGGGTACTATCTGAAGCAGGAACTTTTGACATTAAGATAAATGGAGTATGACATGAAATGACAAAGTGTAGCCAAAGAGATTCAGTTATAAAAGACTAAAACAATACTCTCCTATAAATGAAAAAAAAAAAAATGAATTGCCTGTCTGCTAGAATCTTTGTCAAAAAGCATCCAGGAGATAACTAATGTGACAATAGTCAATAAATTAATAGGAAAATGTTCAATGGACTTTGGCAATGCTCTCATCAGGGACAGAGTGCCCAATAAATCAGAGTTGGTCAATAAGATAAGTTCTTTGAACATTTACTAATTAATTTATGGACTACAGGATGTTTGCAGAGAAAATGCTTTCATATTTTAGATTTGTCAATAACTTTATAAAAAGGAATATCAGCCAAGATATCAACAAAAGATAACAAGCTCAAGGAGCAGAATGTTTTATTGTTGACTTTTGACCTATCTACTATTGGGTTCCAAATAAATGAGGGGGAGTAAAGTTGGAATAAATGGGGTAGGGAAAAAGATCCCCAAAACATAATAGGAAGGGCTAAAGAAAATGGCTAAAAGCAAATATCTACAGGGTGTGATAGATAATAATATTTACATTATTCAGACTATTATCTTCATCCTTATTGCCATATTTATTACAACATTTTGGCTGTTGTATGCTCCAGCCTTCTTCAGGTGGTTGGAATGTTGAACTGAACCCTTTATTTCACTCACTGGGATAGACTGTTCTAGTTCTACGTGCCATGTTTAATGGATGTCAGTTATCAGTTATCTCCTGTTAATTCCAAATACTGTGATGGATAAATTGTCATTTAAATTATGCAAAAATGAAAATAACACTTACATCCCATTTTAAAAATTACACACAAATATCTTGAAATACTAAAGAGTAAATTTGCTCATTAAAATCGCCATTAGCTTCAACTACAGTTTCCTGATAACTTCAGAATCTCCTGCAACTCCTCTGGACAGTCTCCTTATATACTTTGTTGGTCTCTCGCTTAACTGCACCCCACACATAATAATCAAAGAGGTTGTAGTGTAGTAGGGTTAGTTGGACAGATGTAAGGTGGTGATGTGGTTACAAAAATTGTCTGATAGCCATAACTGGGTTCTTTTGCTTGTGTGTCATGGTGCAGAGTTCTGTTGCCAAACATATGGTCTTCCAGCAGCCACCCTCTTGACCCAGGGCAGCACTACCTCCTGAACGTACTTGACGTCGGCCTCTGTGTTGAGTCTGAGGTCCTGTGGGAAAATGAATGGAGGCATAATGTTGTCATCACTAGTGATCACTCCAAACACCTTCATAATCACCATTAGACTTATCCAATTTTTTCCAAATCCTCTTAAATGTTTGTATTGGAGCTACTGACATGACTTCCAAGAAGTGCAGCAAGCCATTTCCAAATTTCTGGAGGAGTGAACTGTTTCATGGTCCTCTTTTTCTCAAAGATGGTGCCCAACTGACCCTACTATACTGTGCAGTCAACAAAAACTAACAACACACATGCATAAAAATAAAAATATAAAATGGTGGCAATTTACCCGTTGCACCCTGTATATCATTATCTTTAAGCAAAATGCTTTAGCCATCTCAAAAATATTTCTATGAAGTTGTAATGGCTCCTCTTAAGAAAATAAAGGAAATGGCCAATCCAGAGGTCTCTTTCACAGTATTGTTGTAACCAGCATGTAACGAGTCCTCTGATTGGTTAGAATATATGCAGATTGAAAAATACAATTATCAAAGGAAGAAAAAGATAACTTGCAGGTGACCAATGCACTTGAGGAAAGACAAAGAATACATCTGACAAAAACTAGGATGAAGGTACTCGTCCAGTTATGAGTCACCATAAGTTTCATTTAAATGGATTTCTAACGTTAAGAACAGCTATAGCTAATTGGAAAAAAAGATGAAAATATGAGTTTAAATAAATTATCATGCTAAGCCTCACTGATAATTTCTATTCAAATTTAAATATATAGTGACATCAGTAAATATTTTCTGGAGATGAGGTATTATGTACACTATTTGCATTATTTGGACTATTGTCCTCATCTTTGTTGCCATATTTATTACAACATTTCGGCCTTTCAGTATCTGTCTATATTTCTGAGATGAGGTATTATGTACATTATTTACACTATAGTCCTCATCTTAGTCACTGTATTTATTACAACGTTTCGGCCCTTCAGTATCTGTCTATATTTCTGAGATGAGGTATTATTTACACTATTTACATTATTCGGACTATTGTCCTCATCTTTGTTGCCATATTTATTACAATGTTTCAGCCCTTCAGTATCTGTCTATATTTCTGAGATGAGGTATTATGAACACTATTTACATTGTTCTGACTATTGTCATCATCTTTGTTGCCATATTTATCACCACATTTCGTCTATTGTACACTCTGGCCTTTTTCAGGTGGTTGGAATGTTGAATTAAACCCTTTCTTTTGCTGAGGTAGACTTTTATAGTTCCGTGTGCCATGTCTAATGGATGCCAGTTATCTCCTGTTAATTCTCCTTTCAAAGTTCTCCACCACCTTAACCAGGTATTGAACTCACACTCTTTGGGTTTGGTCACTGGATCTAACTACTGCCTTTATCCACTGTGCTAAGTGTACTTGAATTTAAAAAATTACTTAACAAAAAACTTAAAACCCTTTATAAATTTAAAAAATATTATTAAAACCCAGGCCCACAACCCTTGAAATTCTGCCCTGGACCACATCCTTTTCTCATTAGGTTTGTTTTTACATGTATCTACTTTTATTAATGTTTGCTCAGGCTTATGATTTACTGCACTAGCCTCCCCTCACACACACACAATTGTATTAGGCAACTAAAAGTATGGTGATAGTTTTAAAAATCAATGATTGGATTAGTCTGATAATGACTTTGTGCCTAACCAAAATCTTCATGATTATCTGATATTTACTTACATTCCATAAATATTAATTTTACATGAAACTGCATTAATTAAAAGTATTGACTTAGACAAAGTTCTTATTTTACTCAAAATTCAGACTTGATGGAAAGAAAACACTAGTTTGGAAATGTCAATGGAAACAGCTTTGAAAATGAATAATTTGGTTTAGTCTCATTAATATCATCATTGTTATTCACTGAAGATATAAAACTCTCAGGTTAATTAAAACATTTCTTTTGGATGTTTAAACTGCTTAACTTCCTTGAAATATCTTTGTGATATGAAGGGAGGGTATTTTAATATTTCTGTGGTAGAATGTCTTTGGAAACAAACAATGATTCATTTCAAATGTGTTTTCTGGGATATTTGGGGCTTTAACATATTAACATTGTATTCTTGTATATTTTTACTTTGATTAAATTTCATTCTGTTCCCAATCACACATCTTTCACATTTGGTCTTTTTTATGTGTGTGTCAGCTTTTATTAATTTTGATTCAGGCAAGAGATTTCTTGTATTAGTTTTAGAGAATATGCAATATTTTTTATTTAAATTTGTTTTATTTGAAATAAAACAACCTAACATTATTCTTTTATATTTTAATGAATTTTAATTTATTTACCAAAATAAAACATATGTAGTCATACTTAGCAATATTTAATAGTAATGTCAACAAAAATGTACATGGCATTATAATGGATTTGAAAATCCAAAGTAACAGTGAATGTGTTAATGATCTGCTCAACTGGCTTTTTAACAATTGCCCTCTGTCAAGGCACTGTTGTGGTTATTTTTGTATCTCAGTAACAACTGAAGAATGTGTTCAGGAAACTTTTAAAAAATAAATAAAATCAATGATTTTCTTCAATGAAAAAAAACCATTGGCCATGGTTGATATTTACACTGAAAAAACAGTTAAAGATATAAATGACACTTTATTTTCAAACAAAGCAGAACTTTGACCGAATTTTTTATATGAAGGAATGATTTTAACATTAAATAACTCAAAAAAAGTTAACATATGAAATCTACTGACCAAGCAACAATATGCAATTGCTAGAACTGTGTTAAATCAGAGATAAAGAAAAAACTTGAACCATGTCAAGAAAGCTTAAATGATTAGATATAATCAATCTTTAGTAATTCTTCTATTATTTGTCTTTTCTTATTCTAAATTATTTTACCATTATCTCTAACAGACAAAGGAGTGTTGGCATAGACAATTAACAATAACGAGATGGAATAGAACTAGTAATACCATAACTAAAAAAGTGCTTATTCTAAAGTTTTCAAAATTGGGGATCTTACATTCTAATTGAATAATCCTTTATTCAGTCAGTCAGTTATGTGCCATGCGTGATACACACTTAGGCGATCATGTATCTTTCAATACATGACTGACAAGGCAGATTTTTTTTCCTTCAGTAGGTTGCCATTTCTTTCTGTGGTAAACCAGTTGCCATCCAAGGTTATAGAACCTGGTCTGTACTGCTATTTACCCAAAGGGGAGAAGAAGAGGATTCATACCTTTCCCAAGGACATTAGCACATATGTAATGGATTTGACTGGAATTTGAACTCGGCTCTCTGATTCATCATTCCGAACCGCTATCCATTACGCCACTGTGCCTCCTAATCCTTTATTAGGAAAGCTGAATAATACAGTATATTTGACCTTCAATGTAACAGAAGACATATTCTTATGGTGAGCTATAATCTTGTATGAGAAGTCACCATCTTGTTTGAGAACAGCTATTTCTTTGAAGAGAATCTTTATTTTAAAAGGTTTTTACTACCCTCAAAACAACACCTACCTACAAAACCCTAAACACAAAATCTAGAAATAAGGCTATAATACTATACACTGAGTAGCTGAGTTCTAAAAATGACTTAAAAATATCTACCAGGTCTAAAATACAAAGTTGAGATATCTGCTAGAGTAAGATTTATCCAGATGCCACTGACTAACAATGAATATACCTAATCTAAATCCATAATATTATAATATTAATTGTAAATGGAGTGGGAAGTCGGATAATCCAGTAAATATTAGATTATAAAAGTTAAGCTTCATAATGTCTCTAATCTCTATGATTTGAGATAATGAAAAGTGTAAACTAATTAAATTTCTGGCTGCCTGCTTCCAAATATACTCATCTGCAAAAGATATCTACCAATATTAAAGTAAGGATGATTCTTGTATGAATTTTGTTTGGCAAAAATGGTATTGTCATTATGTATGGTTCTCTTGGGGGTAATTTCCATGTCTATTATTTTTGTCCTTTTTTCATTTTGACAGTGTACTTTCTGTCCTTCCTCAAAATATTAACAAATCTCACTTTTGGAGACATTTGTATATATGTGTTGGTTTTGCAAAATTCGTCTGCTCCTATATAGAGAGATTGGTCACATGATGTTAGGCAGTCTCTCAATAAAAAAAACTGACCACCAAGGAGAGAAGAGACTGAACTAATAGACAAGAAATTCTTTCTGCTGTCAATGGTACCAGTTGCTGAGGGTTTTAAAGGTACAAGCGCTATCTAGCCTTATTTCACTCACCAGATGTGTAGGTCTGCTTGACATGTTCTCTGTATATAGAAAAGGACATTGTGTTTATGTTAATTGTTGTATTCATGTTTAGGTGTAAATAAATATCTTTATTACATGTTGATAAATTATTCTTCTAATTTGTGTCAGTCCCACTTTAGATGTAGATGTGCATGTGCCCCTGCCCCTGCAGTAGGAGTCAGTAACATTCTAGAACAACATAGAAAGTTCAAAAATTACATAGCCAAAAAATGGAAAGAAGAAGAACAAAAAAAAAAAGAAAAATGATTAAATTTAGGATAATTTAAATTTTAAAATGATTAATAATGTACAAAGGTTTTGGGATTTTGTTTGTTCTGGTAAAGGAAGTTGGGAAATTGTGTTAAGAAATTCATATGAATAATAAGTGCTAAAAAAAAAAAAAATGGATGGTTGATAAAAGGTTAATTCTGTTAGTCTTTTTTTTCTCACCTGAAATTGCAAGGTAAGATTAAAACCATTGAAAGAAAAATACAGTGTCAACAAACAAATTGAAGAAAATTCAACCGCGATTTTCTCACCTTATCCATTATTTCAAATATCTTATTAACTCGTTTTTCAGGCGTATTCTCTTCCTCAGGTAACTTGACCATGTTGCCCTAGAAAATAAGTTTAGAAAAGAAAAAAAAAATGACTCTCATTTCCAAATTTGGTAAAAATGAAAAAAACAAACTGAAGATAAAAAAAATCAAAGAATTTTCAAGGTAATAAAAAATATAAAAGAAATGAGAAAGGAGGAGGAGGAGGTAGAGAAAAGGCAGAGGAAAGAGGAGGAAATGTAAAGTAGAAAAGAGAGAATACAAACATAAAGGAAGATTAAAAAAAAAGCAAAAGAATGAGGAGGAAATGTAATGCAGAAGAAAGAGAATAAAAACAAAGGAGGAAAAAGGGCAGAGGGAGTAGGAGAAAGGGTAAAGTAGATGTGAGAGGAGAATAAAAACAGAAAAGAGGAAGAGAAAAGGCAGAGGGAGGAGAGGAAATGTAAAGCAGAAGAGGAGGAGAAAAGGCAGAAGAGAGAGGATAAGAAAAACAGAAAGGAGAAGAGATATTAGGAGAAAAAATAAAATAAAAATTGGGAATGGAAAAATAAGAAACTAGAAAAAAAAACAATGAAAAAACAAGGAAGAAGTGACAAGAGAGAGAGAGAGATGAACTAAAAATGAGGAAGAAATGACAGGAGAGAGAGAGATGAACTAAAAATGAGGAAGAAATGACAAGAGAGAGAGAGATGAACTAAAAATGAGGAAGAAATGACAGGAGAGAGAGAGATGAACTAAAAATGAGGAAGAAATGACAAGAGAGAGAGAGATGAACTAAAAATGAGGAAGAAATGACAGGAGAGAGAGAGATGAACTAAAAATGAGGAAGAAATGACAGGAGAGAGAGAGAGATGAACTAAAAATGAGGAAGAAATGACAAGAGAGAGAGAGATGAACTAAAAATGAGGAAGAAATGACAAGAGAGAGGGAGAGAGATGAACTAAAAATGAGGAAGAAATGACAGGAGAGAGAGAGATGAACTAAAAATGAGGAAGAAATGACAAGAGAGAGATGAACTAAAAATGAGGAAGAAATGACAAGAGAGAGAGAGAGATGAATTAAAAATGAGGAAGAAATGACAAGAGAGAGAGAGATGAACTAAAAATGAGGAAGAAGTGACAAGAGAGAGAGAGAGATGAACTAAAAATGAGGAAGAAATGACAGGAGAGAGAGAGATGAACTAAAAATGAGGAAGAAATGACAAGAGAGAGAGAGATGAACTAAAAATGAGGAAGAAATGACAAGAGAGAGAGAGAGATGAATTAAAAATGAGGAAGAAATGACAAGAGAGAGGGAGAGAGATGAACTAAAAATGAGGAAGAAATGGCAAGAGAGAGAGTGAGATGAACTAAAAATGAGGAAGAAATGACAAGAGAGAGACAGAGCTAAACTAAAAATGAGGAAGAAATGACGAGAGAGAGACAGAGATGAACTAAAAATGAGGAAGAAATGATGAGAGAGAGAGAGAGATGAACTAAAAATTAGGAAGAAATGACAAGAGAGAGAGAGAGAGAGCTGAACTAAAAATGAGGAAGAAATGACAAGAGAGAGAGACAGAGATGAACTAAAAATGAGGAAGAAATGACAACAGAGAGAGAGATGAACTAAAAATCATAGAAAGTATAAAAACAAAACCCTATCCAAAAATTTAAAAAAAACAAGATTTTGAAATATCTTTGAAAACCATTAATCTTCCTTATATAATTTTAATGTTGGATTTTCTATATCAACCAGCATAACAAAAATACTTTAATTTTAAAAAGATGTTTTATATACATATATCTAACACAAATTCTTAAGCACCAAATATCTATTCAAATGTTCATATTTTGAAGTATAAACCCACTTCTTTTTACTCTGATTTACATTGAGACTTGGTGTTGTCTGGTGAGCTGTAAAAGTTATCAATTTTTTTTCTTCTATGCTGTGTGTTGTCAGTGCATATACAACAACAACAATAGCTATGCTAAAAGGCTTTCCTTTTAGTTTAAATAAAAGAAACCTGTTCAAAAGTTCAAAAATCCCAATACACGTAAATGGTCAGAAATCAAACACACAAGACAACAGTCACTTGCAAACCAACAGACATGGTAGAAAAATAAACTACTTACCAATTTGAGAACACCAACCGCTTTTATTGACAGAACAACTTTTTTATTGGCTGACGGTTGGAGATGACAAACAATATTACTATATCCAAGATGCATTTATGGCAACACCTGCGACTTATTTGATTCTATTTTGCTTATTTTGTCTTTGGCATATCGTACAGAACACAAGTGCCCTTTTTTTTTGGCAAGTGACTTCCTCTTCTACAACACAAACTTTTTCATATTATTATCTAGTATTAATCTAGTATTAATCCTACTCTTCTTTCATTTTTCTCTCTGCCTTCATGTAGGATCCTGTGTGCATCACTAATGAAATCACCATTACTTGCCCACCTAGTTTCACATATACTTAGTATATTGATTATTTATAATTGTTGTTTGTTACAAACAGTTACTGGATAATAGTCCAGTGACACATGTTGCTCATGTCTTACCAAATAAAGAATTATCACCAGTGGACTTTACTCCTTCATGCCGTTATCTCTAATAGTCATGTTACTTATTGCCATGATTATTTTTGGGATAGATCAGGAGTTACCAACTACAGTCCCTAGGCCAGATCTGGCTCCCGATGTCAGTTCATCCAGCCCTTGATGTCAGTTCAGCTGGCCCACCACTTCACTGTGCCACAAATGAGCTATAATGTAATTGTTTATATGGAATTATCAATAGATTGTAGTTAAACATAATATGTAAAAATAGTTAAAATAAATTTAAGTACAATGCCAAAATTTGCCCAACCTGATTTTTGCATCTGACAGTAATATAACTTTTAGGAAAATCAGTGAAATAAAAAATTTGGTGACTTTTGATATCCAAGCGTTTTTTTGTGTAAATACCTGCAATGAAGTTTCTAAGAAAAGCAATTACAAGACTGCTACAGTAATTATGTTTTAAATTGCATTGCCATGTTTAAACCAGTTTCAAGTGTGCCATATATAAAAAATGATTGTTTTCAGTGAATTATATCATATTTTGCCTGAACTTATTATATAATCTAAAGTACGTAAAATCAACGCATGTAACGAGGATGACTGATGAACATTTGAAAACATTTCTCTTGGTTGGATGCAGCAATACCAAAACAAATATTAATAGTTTGTGAGATTCAGATATATGCGCACTTGGTGTGGTATAACTATTTTATTGCTATTTTCACCTTCTTGGATAATTTTTTTGTAAATAAGTGTGTTTTTTATCTTTATTTTTGTGCATTCAGTGTATTGTATTGAACAAAATGGTTATCCAGCCCACACTTGTCATTTTCTCAGTTATCTGGTCCTCTGTGCAAAAAGTTTGGTGACCCCTGGTATAGATAGTGGAGTGGCTCCCATTGCTTACTCTGGGGTTTTTATTGAGACCCCAACTCTAATTATCTGGCCGTTGACTTATCAGGAGTTCTTCCCCTCTTTGATTCATCTTTTTTTTTATCCAAGAGAGTTACTAACCATGCTTCTTACACTGAAGTGGCATGGATGAGCCAGTTTAATTGCCAACCATCAGAGAAAGGTTCTTTATTTGGAAAGAAAAATATAGCGATTATCTGATTAAACGTTTAATAGCGAGAGAAAGGAATAATGAGGATTAGATTTGAAGAACGTTTATTGTTGACATGTTGTACAGTGATGTTGAAGGATGGGTGTAATGTCTATATTTCAGTGGTTATCAGGAGGGCAATCAATGTAAGGGCAGCATCAGCAGTTGACCTAATTCTTATGTGGGTTTGGTGAGAGCTCACAGCGCATGGTTGGTGCATGTTGATTGATCAAGGTCACGGTTGTAGGCTGTTTTCATTTGTTGGTTATGCCTGTTCTATGGAACGGGGTGACATTGGATTGGCATGGATGGTAGACTTGTTCTATTGAATGGGTCCAAAGTGATGGCTGCAAGGGAAAGCCTTGTACATATTGGTTATGCCAAGATGACAGCAGTGGGTTGCCAGGGTGTTTGTGAGCATTAAGAGAAGTCACAAATCTGACTTTGCTGACGCATATGATGCAAATGTTAGGGGTCAGGAGAAATCATGAACCTAACTTTGCCAATACGTAGGATATGAGCATTAGGGGCCAGAAGTCATGAATCTTTGCTGATGATGTATAGGATATGAGCATTAAGAGTCAAAGCTGAAATTTTATTCTATCAGTATTTACTGAGGTGACATGGTGTCAAAGTCGAGATGTTATCATGTCGGTATTTGCCAAGTTGACAGCGGTGTCAAAAATGAGGGCTTGTAGCTGGGTGGTGTCAAAGCAAGATAGTTGGCTGCTCATGACTGGTGTTTGCAAGGGTGAGGAGGTTGAGATGTTATCAGCATGAAGCTGGATTGTCAAGGTGGTTAGTCAAGCTTGGTAGTGGTAATGGTCATTGAGAGTTGTGGTCATGTTGAGTGATGATGGCAATGGTCACAGCAATGGCACCAGCAGAACACTGTGTGATGGTCAGTGGCATGCCAGGTTGTAACTGTCATGGCCATTCTCGGAGACCTGCTGAAAAGCAGGTCTCTGAGAATGTCCACAACAGTATCTTGTGGCATGTTTAGTATTAACCTTTGACACTTGGGAATCGATTCCATAGTTTTATTTAAGGCAATACAATGCCTCTTCTGGATGTTTAAGTTATCTCAACTCTCCCAGTTTTTTTTTCATCACTGCAGTAGCCAGGTATTGAACTCACAACTCTTTGAATCAAATTACTGCATCCAACCAACATTTTTATCCACTGGGCCATGTTTACAGAAGTAAACTATTTTCAGAATTAGTTTTTAGCCTGTTTTTTTTTGTGTAGGGAGGAGTGTATTTTATAGTATATCCACCCTTGGGTTCTCTGTCAAAATCTGTTTTTCATAAAATTGTGTTTGGTTTGGTTTGGTTTGTTTTGTTTTGTTTTACAGCATATCAACCTTAATGGGTTATTTAATGTTGACAAGATTTTTATTGCTGGTAATTTTTTTTTAAATGTATAGCCAGCAATTTTTTTTTTTTTTCGAAAATGTATTGTGGTAATAATTTTTCTTCAAAAATTTATTGTTGGTAATTATTTGTTTACAAAGTATTAAAACCTATTTTTACACTTTCATAGTGTTTTGACCCCAGTTTGGGGGTTAACTATTTGCCCATAGCTGGGACCCTTATCGGTGCTACCACACCGGGTCAGGGTAGACCTGGGAACACCAGCAATTAAGAGGTGGTTCCATACTCCTCAAAACTTCCTGATCAGAGGCCTTGCTGTTGCATACAGTTTATTGTTTTACCCAGGACACAGATGTAGTTTATTGTTGTACCCAGGATGGATAACATTTGTGTCTATGGTTAAATGTTGGTTTGGGCTTATACTTGAGTTTGCATATGTCCACCAGTAAAGTAGCTCCTTTGGAAGCAGGCAGTCATATCCCTCTGAAGTGGATACAGTCAGCATATTATAATCCTTGCTAATAGGGTAATGGCAGAAAAATTACAATTCATTGCATAGCAAAAAGAAAAAAAAAAGAAAACTAAGTCAGTGCTGAGAATACGTATTAGCATTTTTCTTTATAGTTTATTAAATTTACCAAACTAAAGTATTAGTATTCTCTTCTCTCAGTTATTAATCATTGTCATTGCCAATCACATTGTTGAATTTGGTTGTAAGGTCACAGTACAGGTGAACACCCGAGCAGTTCCTTTCACATATCTAGGTTGAAAGCCAAAGAGGTATTCATTTATATGTAGTGTGTCTTGGGTGAATACACTTAGCAGAGTCAAACCCTCTCCAGGTAAAACCATATTTGATGCCATCCATCTTGAAGGCTCACCTTGATTACAGATATGTGGCCATTGATTCCACTGGAATAACTCTTTGACCTTGCCATTGACTTCAGTTTAGAAAGTACAGTGAGGCCATGACATCACTGCACTGGCTGCATATATAACTATACTGTATAATCTACCCTATTGTACTAAATGGTTGGTTTATCCACCCTTTGACAAGTCTAGTTTTAATCTTGCTGGGTATCTCCTCATCAGATTAATGAGGGATCAGTTTAGTCAGTTTTATAACATTAACAAAAAATATGGACAACATTATGTAATGATTTAAATATCTAAGGTAGTAATGAACCTGTAAAGTGTAATTTCATATTTCTTCAGTGTGTTACATAATATCTTTTATGATGGATCAGTCGTTTTTGCTGTTTTTCAGTTTGACAGTGCTGTGTTTTCACCTCTGATCAATATAACATGGCTGGCAGTAAATATAATACTTGATATTCAATCAATAAAAGCAAATAGGAAAGCCGCAAACTTACCACCATTTTGTAGATGGCGTCTACAATATCTAGCAACTCCTCCCGTGTTATGAAGCCATCACTGTCAAGATCATAGAGCCGGAAAGCCCCTGAAAATAAAAGGGAAATATAAATCTAAAGATATTGTTTTATTCCACAAGTTATTTGCACAAATATTTTTCTCCATCTTCTTTTTATTATATTTTTAATGCAACTGTCTTTGAGTATCTATTGAATCAAATTGGATTTTTTCCTCTTAAAGGTAAAGTGGAGAGTAAAATTTGTTTAATTCTATATTTAATAGTATATGTGCTTAGTACCTCTGTAGCCAATATTTATTTTTTCAAGGTGACTAATAGAAAAACCTGTCTTCATGATTTTTTAATACCAAACTGCAGAATCATCTTTAAAAAGTAACTAAATGAGAATATCTGTCTATATTTCTGAGATGAGGTATTATGTACACTATTTACATCATTCAAACTATTGTCCTCATCTTTGTCGCCATATTTATTACGTTTCAATCTCTGTCTATATTTCTGAGATGAGGTATTATGTACACTATTTATATTATTCAGACTATTGTCCTCATCTTTGTCGCCATATTTATTACAACGTTTCGGCTGTTGTACACTCCAGCCTTCTTCAAGTGGTTGGAATGTCGAACTGAATACTTTATTTCGCTCACTGGGGTAGACTGTTCTAGTTCCTCAAGGAAACATGGCACAGTGGATAAAGATGTTGGTTAGATCCAGTGACAAGACCCAAAGAATGTGAGTTCAATACCTTGTTAAGGCAGTGGAGAAGTTGGAGAGGGGAATTAACAGAAGATAACTGATAACTGACATCCATTAAACATGGCACGTGGAACTAAAACCGTCTACTTCAGTGAGTGAAATAAAGGGTTCAGTTCGATATTCTAACCACCTGAAGAAGGCCGGAGCATACAACGGCCAAAACTTTGTAATAAATATGGTGACAAAGATGAGGACAATAGTCCAAATTTGTAAGTAGTGTAAATGGAAATAACTTTTTTTATGCAAAAAGTAATTGTAAACTCAAGGCAATTTATCACCTGTAAGCTTAAATAGCACGATAAACTGGACTCTCTCTAGCCTTGTTTGGCAACCAGTCCAATAGAGGGAAAAATTTTGAATTCTAAACTATAGAGAAAGCAATAAAAAAACTACTCCACTATCTTTCCCCAGAAGGTCTACCAATTCACAGATAAAGAAAAACAAATCTTTAATGAGTGATGATCACCTATGGAATTTCAAAAAAGATTGTATCTAATAGCAATAATAATTTGAAATCCTCATCTTTGAGCCATGAATAGACATGATTGTTGTTTTGGGGAGATATACTGGAGTAGTTATCCATTGACTTCTCCTTGGTGTTTTTATTGAGGCACCATTTTGAGTTAACCAGCCGTCTCTTGGATTTTATCAAGCCTTTGAGAAATCTTAATTTTCTTCCTATTCAAGTACTAACCAGTTTCTCATACACACTGGTTAGAAAATTTCATCACAAATAGTAAAAAAGTATTAATATGCTTTTACTGGCATATGTTGAGAATATTATTGACAGAATATAGGACAAATATGGAACTTCTCAGAAGAATAGAAACTACAAAAATTTGGTGATAACAATCAGAAAGAGACAACTGGAAATCTTTGGGAAAGAAGGCTTAGAGAATTTAACACTCACAAAATACATGAAAGGCAATATTTTCTGAGAAAAACAATGAGTTAACTTTATTTACACTATATGCAAACTGTTGTCTTCATCTTTATTGTTGTAATCACAAAATTCTTTGCCTGTTTTGCCCTCCAACTTTCATCTGGTGTATGTTAACCCATGTGACCTACAGAGAATTCTGAACTGAATGCTTTATTTAAATGTAAGGGAATAGATAGTTCTCATTCCACTGCCCATATCTAAGGATATCTCATCTATTCTTATTTTTAGTACTGCTCAGTTATTACTTGCCCTATTTCCCTGACTAGGACTTGAATTCACAAACCAACACTTTCATCCACTAGGCTATTGTGGTTCTACAGAAGGATGCTGAGAATAACATGAACCAAACATGTGAACAACAACAAAGTTCTAGAGACAATGCTATAACCTTAAATACTTAAAAATGTTTCTGAATTATAACAAATTATCTCTGCTTTCATTATTACTTATTATTAGTTGTCATGCTGAAATCTATAATAAATCAATTTATGCCTATAAAATACAAAGTATTTCTGAATTGTATTTCATTGTATTTCATGTACAATTTTGCTTATAATATTACAATCCTGTTGTGGTTGAGTTTTTTCAACTTCAGACAAGGCATCAGTGAGTCCCACAACAAAATATTCAGCATTCTGTTGTTCTCCCGTTTCAGCTGAAAACAGGGATTTATCTGCATATCCTTTCAAGCTGCTCCATAGCTATTTATGCAGCAAGAATAGTGATGACACATCATCACTGGCAGAGGGCTTCTTAGACTGAAGTCAACAGCCTGGGTGATGGAATCAATAGCCAAATGTTCATGACCAAAATGGGCCACCCTGTTGGAGGACATCAACTAAGGTTTGACCTGGAGAGGAATGGCCTCTGCCAGGCTTTCTTGCCCAAGACATGTGGAGGAAACTGATCAGGTGCTCAACTGTGCAAGAATCCTATGATTCCATCTGCTCATGGAATTGACAACGATGACTACTTGAACAGAATGTGGCAAAAAAATGTGTTTAAAATGGGTGTTTTACACGTGCCTGGGACTAGAAGTCAAAAACAGTCTGGCCATCTCATCACTTTCTTCTTTGAAAACACCTAAGGTGACAGGGATTAATTGCTACTGTGGAAGAGACATCCTGGAGAGCCACCCCACCTCCCGTGATTAGACTTGCCTAATTTTATGCCTCAATGCCAAAAGTCCAAGAAGTAAAATAACAACAAACTTGAATGTTTACACCTTAAAATGTAAAGCTATGGTTTTATGATTGATCGATAGCCTAGCACAAGATTTGCCATGCAAATAAATAATGTCACCTATTTTGATCAACCACTCCCTCCATGCAGTCAATCATCAAAGAGGATATAACTCATACAAACTCTCATATTCAAAGGAAACCTTATTTAGTTAACATATACTATCTACAGTGTGGTGTAATGGTCAGTAAACTTGTCTCACTGGATCAATTATGATCGAGCAGTGAGTTTGATCATCACTTAGTGTTCATTACTTGCAGCCTTGTGCCACATCTAATCTACACTTAGTAAATCACTCGTGTTGTAACAGGGAACTAAAGAAATAAAAAACTCTCAGCATCAACTGCACAGTAGCGTAGCTTAGATGTGGCACAAGGCTGAAAATATGTGGCACCCAGTGAGGATAGGACTCACTTTTCAGTCATAATGGTTCTAGTGAGACAAGCTTGCTAACCATTACATCACCTTGGGGTGCCCATCACCAACTGCACAGTATCATGAAACCTACAGAGATAGACCGAGGGAGGAAAATCTGCAAGCAGAACAACCGTCAGAACATGTTTTCAGAAATGCAAGGAAACAGAGAGAAGTAAGTGAGCCCAAGCAACTAGACATGTGCATAAAACTAGACACCACAGGAAAGTGACGCAGTGCCTGACTCTTAGCAAGGGAACTTGCTGAAAATAAATCGCCATGTTAATGTTATAGTAATTGCTCTTGCCTTTTAGTTGTTGTTTAGTGGCACCTAGTGATGGCTTCTATAAAATGCTGGCAGCCATATTGAAAATGTTTCAATTGTTTAGTTGTCAATATTCAGACTAACAGGAGGATTACCTTATTGCAGATGGAACTAATTCATTGCGGATTAATGATGATAGAATTACAGAGAACTCAGATATGGAAGATGATAATGATTTAACTATGACAGGAAGTGAAACAGTTCTTGCCCCTAATAACTTGTTTACTTCTCAGAATTCTTTTGAAATGCACATGGATATTCCCACCTAAGTAACAGTTTGTGACAATAATATTGTTTAATTAAATTTTGAGTAATTGGGAAGGTATGATGTAACTGTAAACTAAGTAAATGGAAGCATCATTTCAACTATTGTTCAGACATGGAAGTACTCTGTTGGCCATATTGTGTATGTATGAATAAAAAGCAGGAATATTACTTCTGCAGAGAGAAGTCAGCAGACTAAACAGTGTTGTTGTTATTACAGACCCCCTCCTTACCAAGTTGTAACAACTAGTATCTGCAGTTTTAAGCTTTAGTCAAATGTCTTGGTATATATCTCTGACAATTATTCTACTTATTCAATTGACAGACAATTTCTTAACTTTTGAAAAAGAGATTTATCCCTTGTTTCCTGTTTAGGATTGGCTTTCTGATTCTACTTCAACTCTAATTTTAATGTCTCCACCTAAACTCTGAAATTTATATTAGTATTGCACTTCCAGTTCCTTCTAAAATCTTTCCCTTCTCTTTCACTTCCAGTAGCCCATTGTATCTTAGGGGTGTTATCACCTTGCTTGAGGCGAATTCATTTAAAAAAAAAATGCAAATAATGTAATAACTCCTTACCCCAGAAATTCAAACAAAAACAAAATATACTAAAAAAAAAAATGGATATTTTTTATACTTACACCGTAACTTTTCATCTACATTTCCCCGGGATGTAACCGATAAGGCTTGCAAAAACTCGTCAAATTCTATGTAACCATCCTGAAAAGAGAAGCACATTAAAAATTATTAACAGAAAGAGAGATTCATTATTAGTATTTATTTTGAACAGCCTCTCTTAGTGCAAATATAATTACACTTTTTGCTATTTTTAATTTTACTGCATATTTTGGAATTAAATTACATTCATGTATTATTTTAAAATGCAAACTTAGTTTCAAAGATTTATGCTAATGATTTTACACTTGTTTATTTTAGGCTGTTAAATTAATGATAGAAAAAAAAAGTAAATTTGATTGATTTTATTGTGTGATCGAGATAGAATGAAAAATGGTGGAAGCAGATTGCAATTTCAACCAAACTCATCATCAAATGTAAATAATAATAAATGATTGAATAAGAATATTCACAATATTGCTTCTAAAAATTTTATAACAAGAAATGTGAGCCTTCCTTGAAGATGAGACGGACCATGAACATCCTTCTGCAAGTAATAACAACTGATTGAAGATCATTACTGAGATGGAACCATGCAAAATAACTCAAGTTTGAAGAAAAACTAAACATTTGACACTCAACAGCTGTTCAACATTTTTACCAAATTGGAAAATAAAAAAAATATGAAGAACTATATGCTACATGTGATGAAGGGAGGTAACAAGAATGAAGACATATATGCCACATGTGATGAAGGAAAGAAAAAATATGAAAAAATATATACCACATGTACTGAAAGAAAATAAAAAAAATTAACTATTACAAAATCTGTTCAGTACTTTTTTGCACAAGTCAATCACCTATTTCTTGCTAACATTTTGGCATATGATAAAAAAATGACAACTGATTGCATTTTGTACTGTGGCTAAACGAAGATGACACATTAAAACATTTCCTGAAACAAGATGGTTTGGGTCATCATTTCATGGTCAACAAGTGAAGTCAGCCATTACAGATTCTGGAATCTTAGGAAAACTATCACAGCAGAGAATTTCCATGAAATTAAAATTCACCAAGAACTTCAATATTTTTCTCTAACATTATTCAATGAAAAAATATAACAAAACCCAACAATATATATTGCAGATGACTCTGTAGGAATCAAAATAACAGGTCTCTAACTCACTGACCTTATCCACCTGACCACTTTTTTCACTAACAACCACATTTTCAAGCATTTTTAATATTTCCTGCAAGAAATCATTTTCAACAATCAAGCAGTAACTGAAAACATTTTCAAAGAATGTTTCGACCGTTGTACACTCTGGCCTTCTTCAGGTGATTGGAATTTCAAACTGAACCCTTTATTTCATCCACCAGGGTAGATTGTTCTCAAGGACATATAACCCAATGGATAGAGACATTGGTTAGATCCAGTGACTAGACCCAAAGAGTTGTGAGTTCAAGACCAGGCCACAGCAGTGGTGAACCAAACTTGGAGAGTTGAGTTAAAGGGAAATAACTGAGACATCTGGAAGAGGCGTGGCACATGGAAATAGAACAATCTGCCCCGGTGGATGAAATAAAGTGTTCGGTTCGAAATTCCCATCATCTGAAGAAGGCCAGAGCATACAATAACTGAAATGTTGAAAATATGGCAATGAAGATGAGGATAAAAATCCAAATAATGTAAGTAATCATAATACCTCATCTCAGAGATATAGACAGATACCTTCAAAGAATTCATCTGTTCCATGAATCCAGAATTTTATGCTACCAGAATAAATAAACTTGTTTATTGTTGGCAGCAATGTATAGATCCCAATCATTCTTATTGCAATGAGTTCTTAATGCAAATAAACATAAAGGCGTTAAAACCAAATATCTATTGGGTTATTTTCATTTGGTGCATTGCCATGTTCAAGACACTGAAACCAAGTTTAAAAGCATCAATTACTTTTGTTTTGATCAAAGCCAAAAACCATTACAGTAAAAATGCAATATTTTATATGCTCTTTGAAAGTATGAAAGATAACTAGAAAAAAGTAAATATTTTGCCAAAATAGAGTTCCATCAATCCTCTTTCATTCCTGAAAATGTAAAAATGTTTACTCATACATAAATTTGCCAAATTATTAGAGTATGAGAAGAGTTTTTTTTTTTCAGAAGAACTTTGACTAAGTATCAGTGTATCAATAAATTAATGCATTTTAACTCTTGAAATCCGTGAGACATTTGATAGCTGTTCAACATGTAATTTAAGGCTTCCACTGGCAAAATAGCCAAACAACCTCTATCTATTTGCAGTACATTACAAGGTCACCAAGAATGATTTCACATGTGCCTGTTATTGTTAATGGAACTGTTAATGGAACTGACTGACATGTTTCGTATTTAATTCAAAGGGAAACAAAGTGATTTAGCAAAACAATAAATCAAAATTGAAGCAATAAATACAAAATGCAAGATGGAGTCAACCATGGAGTTCAAGCTCGACCCAAACAGTCTAACATGAAGGTAATTTGAAATAATCCCCAGGATTTTAGATTATGTTTAATTACTTATAAGTGTGTGTGTGAGAGATTGTGTGTGTGTGTATATATATATATATATATATATATATATATATATATATATATATTCATATATATATAAATATTGAGCACTTTATCCCATAAATATAGCACATCTTAAAACTATATTTCTTCATATATATATATAAATATTGAGCACTTTATCCCATAAATATAGCACATCTTAAAACTATATTTCTTCATATATATATATATATATATATATATATATATATATATAGAGAGAGAGAGAGAGAGAGAGAGAGAGAGAGATTGAGGTTCCAAATTTGGAATTTTCAAACATGCCTGTGTTTTTCATTAGCAGATGCAAAAAATAAACAGAAGCATGGTGGAAACTATCCAACATTAGTTCTTGGTGCTGGGTAGAGTCCACTTGTAGGTGGAATTGTTAGAAAAAATCCGTTTCCTGTTTGATTACTCGTTGTGTGAAACTTTATGTGAAAATAACCTTAGATTTAAAAATTGTGACTGGTGGTGGGTGGAAGGTGAGTGAGAAGTTGAACATAAAGGAAAAAGGGTTACAGGATCAGGGGTGGGGGCGATATTAGTGTTGAAAAATTTTGTGAGTTAGAAACAGCGTGGGAACATAGTGAGAGTGTCAATAAAAGTAAAATGAAAGAAAAAAAGAAAAAAGAGAGAGAAAAAAATAGCACAAAAATGTGATAAAGAATTATTTTAGGTATATATATATATATATATATATATATATATATATATATATATATATATTATTGAGGCATGTGTTATTAAAGACTACAGAACTTTTCCATTTAATAATCGTTCTTCAGTATCTGTCTATATTTCCGAGATGAAGCATTATGTACACAATTTACATTAATTTAAAGGATACATGTCACAGTGGATAAAGGCATTAGTTAGATCCCATGACAGGACCCAAAGAGTTATGAGTTCAATACCTGGTTAAGGCGGTGGAGAACTTGGAGGGGAATTAAGCAGGAGATAAATGATAAGTGACATCCTTCAGACATGGCACATGGAATGAGAACAGTTTGCTCCAGGGAGCAAAATAAAGGGTTCAGTTCAACATTCCAACCACCTGAAGAAGGCCAGAGCATACAATGGCCGAAATGTTGTAATAAATATGGCAACAAAGATGAGGACAATAGTCTGAATAATGTAAATAGTGTAATAATCTTTCTTCTCATTTTTTCTTGCTTTCTTACAAGTTTCTTTATATTTGAGTCTAAGTTGCTGAAAAAAGACCCCAGTCCTTGGTGTTTTGCTGAGTATTTTTGGTTGTCATCAACTGTCATCATGGCTGCATGTTTTGGTTTGAAGTAGGTTGCTTTTTATTTTTATAGATAATATTTTTGGGTATTCAGACAGGGTTGTTGGGTTAGTAAATTGGTATTTATTATTTGGAGGATTAGTTATTAAATATATTTAAGATGTTTCTACCATTATTAAGTCCTATTTTATTTATGCTGAGTTTTTGGTTTTGAATTGTGATGGCTTCAAGAATTTGTAAGCATTTTTTGCAATTGTTTTTGTAGATTATTTTGGTATTTTTTATTAGAATTTTTCAAATACAAGAAAAAAATTTGTAGAAATTAAACTTAAAACAATGAAAATATAATCATAAGCTTTTACATTTTTTTCTCACTTTTCATCTCTAAATATCCATTTGTAGATTATCAGATGGATAATCTGTAAAACAACTTGTTATTTTCATTAACCTTTTCAAACACTCAGACTTTTGTAACTATTCATTGATTACTGTGCATAATCATGAATTATGAGATCTCTCTTGATAGAAAACTATCATTTAATACCTTAAAAAAATGGAACAAGCAACGTGAGTTCAAATTCCAATCTAATCTGTTCACTTTCATACAAATGAGCTTAGTAAAAGCATGAATCCATCTGTTGTCATCCTAGCTATTAATTAAATAATAGGGTGGATTGTATTCTTGATTTGGTTGGTAGCCAGTTTAGATAAAGAACTACTATGGACTCAAAACCAGGGAGAAGGCAACAGGAACCACTCACAGACAATAAAGGAATGTGTGAAGAGATATGATTTCTGATATCCTGAAAGGACATGGTATTTAAACAAAATGATATTCAGGCCCTATTTTTACTCATTTACAAGGACCCACAACTCACAAACTAGATTTATATCTTAATACAAAAATTATAAATGTGCCAAATCATAATCTTGCCATGTAAATTTAAACACCAAAGCTCACAGAATCTTTTTTCATTTTTTTTTTCAATCATTTCATCCCAAGCAAGGGAGGAATGCCATTAGTACACAGGGGGTTACAGGGAGTGAAAGTGAAAGAGAAGACTCAGAATAGTGGGGGATTGAGGAAAGTGCAGAAGATGAACAGGATTCAAGAAGACAGAAGATGGCAATTAATGCGACATTTAAATTTTTGAAGATTTTAATTATCAGGGAAGCAAGTAAACAGAAGGGAGTTCCACAGGTGGGGAGTGTGAGAAAAGAAACTGTTAGAGTAGAAGTGACAGTTGCATTTAACTCTTTCAACAGTAAAAGTGTGGGACCTAGATGCCAATCTAGTAGCATGCTAAATTCATGTATTTGGGGCACAAGGGAAAAAGCTCATCAGAGCAGTTGCCATGAAAATATTCATAGAAAAGACAGAGGGAAGCCATGTCACAAGGGTGAGAAAGTGAATGAAGTTGAGATGCCAAGTTAGGATCAATTACATTACAGATCCTTCTTTAGATTTTGTCAAGAATCTCAAGATGTACAGCAGGAGAACCAGACCAGATATGACAACAGTATTCAATGCACAAATGAATGGTAGATTTGTAAATGTGCAAGATGGATTCTGAGATGAGAAAAATTTTCTGGAAAGACAGTAATGCTTTTTAAGTAACTCTAATGTTTTAACAATATTTTATTCTGTCTCTTAATAATGAGCAGAAATTGCCTATATTGGTCTATTCTGGTGCTTCTTTCTACAATATAAGAGGTGCTTGAATATAAATATTATATTGAGAAGGAATATTTTTAAATGAGAAATTCTATTAAATTCAAGCTAACATGAATTTCAAGAGTTATTAATTTATTGATAATTTTCTCATAAATTCTTGAGTGAAATGGTAACATGAAAAGATCAAATATTAAATATAAACAAACTTATACTTTTTCTCTAGAAACCAGACTAAACCTTGTTTGTTTTAATGTGCCATGTCCTTTCAGGATGTAAGCAATCATGGCTCTGCACCTCTCTCTATCCCTTGTAGCCCTTAACAAGTTCCTTCCTCTGCTACCCTCTCACAGACAACATTCTGTCAACCACTTGTTTAAGCCCACCAGGTATGTCATGCATTGTTTTCCCTTGTCCCTCTTTCCCTCTATTTGACCTGTGAGTATCAGATTCTCCAGGCCTTCCTTCCTCATTACATGTCCCAGGAACTTCAGCTGCCTCTTCCTGATGTTAAGTATAGCCTCCTCCTTGTTTGCATCCTCTCTAAGACCTCATCATTTCTCATGCATTCAGTCCATGATATCTAAACCAGAGTTCTAAAAATAGAATGATCCATATTCATACAGATGAAAGTTCATGACCTTTCACCAAATCTTTGTAGTAAAGGTGTAATAGAGAGCAGCACCATGTGACCCAAACCCAGAGTTGAATTTACAAACCAATCATAATTCAGATTCAAATTCCAAATTTTAGGTCTGCTTGGAGCTAGTTGTCACTTATATAAATAATTAGAATCCACCATTCTGTGGTCAGGCAATGTGTACCTCTGGTATTGTCAAAACCAATTTCAGGCCAATGCTTACATGAGACAACATGAAACTATCATATGCTAGTTTTATCAAACTCAACTAAAGTACCAACTTCCACTCTTAATTCAACTACATGTAGAGCATCATTTAGTTATTGTGGCAAATGCATGTTGGTACAGATTGCATGTGGACATGTTTGTCAACTCCAGTTACATCCAGGTTTTCTTCAATAGCAGCAGGACAGCTTGGAATGTCTAGATACAGGCCTCTCTGGAACTGATCAAGTTACAGGACTTTGTCAGATGCCTTATACCAATAAAAGCAATAGGAAAACCAGCAGTCTTGTGAAGTCGGTCCCATGGACATTTTGCTTCTAAAGTTGTTGTGGTTTCTGAGATAGTGTTATTTTCATTATCTCCCGTCTCTTTCCCCTCTCTGCTTACTACCCCTGTAGTGGGTGGAAGAGCAATCAGTTAGGTGTTTCCAAGAATCTCAACACTCTTGTCGTACATTGCAACAGTTCAGAAATATTTCTCATTATCTCTGTAATGATTAACTGCTTTATGTGTTGTCTTCCCTTCAGGATTGATAATATCTCTCCACAGCTTCTTTGCTTTTTTACTATACTTCCCACTCCCTGACCTGACAACAACTTATACAAATTTGTGAGGCAGGTTACTTGCTGTTTTCCTGTCCTTCCATCCTTCAATGTCTCATGAGTGTTAAATTCTCCAAGCCTCCTTTCCTCATTATGTGTTTTAGGGATTTCAACTGTCTCTTTCTGATTTGAAACATAAGCATTTTTTTTTTTTGTTCCCATTTTCTTTAAAACTTCCTCTTTGATCGCATGCTCCATCTATGGTGTTTCAAGCATTTTTCTTTGTTTTCATTAACCATTACAAACATGAGACTCAAACTGGCAGAACTGAATCTAACAGAAAAAAACAAAAAACACCTGACTGTTTAAAATTCAGGAGCAAACTTTAAACTAATGAAAATCACACTGAGAACATGCATGCCACTGTAGAAATTTCACAAAAAAGCTGAGAAGTCTTTCTTGTGCTCAGCTTAAGTATAGCTAAGTCATTAGTTGGGGAGGGTGAGCAGAAGAATGCTACTAATTACTTGTCAGCCATTTCCACCACCCACCACAATAAATTCATACTAATCAAGGCTGTTTTTCCTTACCATATTCTCCAGGACCACATCTCGATATTATCCAACATTCATATCTATATAGGAGGATCGCTGTTACTTAGTAGTTCAACACTTATTTCTAATTAAATTTTCCTATATTGACTATACTTCTACTAAAAAAAGTTTACTGTATTGTTATTACAGATTAAATTTTATCTTTTCACTCTACACACAAAAGACCAGCCACATAACTGACATTTGTATTTCTCAGTAGCATCACAAATCCTACAACCCATTATGGTTGAAAAGGCACCACATGTATTACAGTGATAGCAGCATTGTTTCTTGAGCCCAACCCTTTCTAGGCTGATTAGAGTTCAGTTTTCCTTCTAGACTGTTTGCTAACCAAGGCTATTGGGCCCAGTCTATTCTGCTATTTACCCATAGCTTGGGGGAGAAGAGATGGATTCATATCTTTCTCAAAGGTACATAAGTGAAGCTGACTGGAATTCAAACTAAATTCTTTGATTACAAATTCTGAGATGTTAATCAAGCATCTATGTCAATGGCATATCCTTTATAAGTGACGAAAGTAGCTGTCAAATACAGTTTTGTTTACAGCAGCCACCATATGTGGTTGCTTTCTTTTAGTGAGGACCAAAGGGCCCAGGCTGAGGCTAAATCTGCTCCCCCAGCAGCTTACAAGTCCACTGGGCTATTTCCCTTTGGGAATATATCTTTCCCAGCTCACAGTCCTCAATTTGGGAAAACCCAAGACTCTCTATTTCCTGTTTACGGAATATGTCCCTGCCTGGGAATCTGGCCCATTTGAATCTGAAGTATTAAACATGGCTTCTCCAGACACAGAATATCTCCATATTATATGTAAGACCCTTCCTTTTTGTTTCTCCTTACACTCTGTTTTGCTGTGGAATTATATATGATATATTATTCTCTACATGGGACGTGTATATATGTAGATATAGCTTTTGTGTATGTCTTATTCATATACAAGTCTGTCTGAGAACAAAGCATATTTGTCATTCCTTTTCCTTTCAGCCATTGCTTCTGCCCATGAAGAACAGTGTTATTATATCACGAGATATAATAATGGGAGAAATGTAAAAATAAATCTTTCTTCCATAGCTCTCTCCCATTAAAACAGGCTGAAATTAGTTAAATTCCAATTTAGTATTCCTCTATACCATTGTCTTGTCTTCACTTTTATATTCACAACAAAATATTGTGGTTTCCTTTTTTTGTCTTCTCCCCTTTCCTTCCATGATTCCTGTATTCATGATTTTGTCTTTTTTTTTTTTTCAAGTGATGCTCTGAAAACCAAACTACTATTCCTTTGCAACACTGATATATTGCCAGATTGATTCTTTTGTAAGATATTTCTCTGATCTATAACATTTTCTGTTATAGCCTGGCAAACTTGCATGCGAGCAAAGATTTTTAAATCTCCAAGAATAAAAGGGGCTGGATTGAATGAGATTTCAACAAATTTTCAGCCAATTTTTTTTTGTTAATTGTCAAAGAGTATTGAACTTGAATTCAGTAAAATTTGAGCAATTTTTTTTTCTCAAGTGACATTACTTTTCACACTTTCAAAGAAAATGTAAAGTTCTGACTTTAATAGTCTTATGTTTGGAGCAAAAGAAAAGTGTTTAATGTTTTTAAACTCTGTTTCAATATCTTACACATCACATCAAATTAAAATAATCCAACAGAAAGTAAACTTAAAATAAAAATTCTAGGTGTAGCCCAATATTCCGACCATACCCAAAGGCATTTTGTCCTCATCTTCAAAGGCACAGAATTTCCAAATCAGCTTCATGTCTTTTTAAATGCAAACGTTACAAAGTGCCAAATTTTGAAAAAAAAAAAATTCAAAGTCATAATTCTTAAAACATTTATTGAATTAAGTTGAAATTCTTATTATTGATTTCTCTTGAGGAAATATGCAACCTAGAGATATTTCACTGAAATTTAAAAGGGGTACTTGAAGTGCATTTATAAGGAATGATCCAAATACTTTATCTCATAACTGAGACAATAAAAGGAAGGCTGAATGTAGTTGTAAAGAAAAGAAAAAGAAGAAAAATAAAAACTGTCAGCTTATAGTAGCAACAAAAGTCTGCAATAGATTTCTTGTCTCTCGACAGCAAAACTTGTAGTCAAATCACAGTTCAAATGATAGTCCGTCGTAACAGTCCAACAGGCAACATAGAAACGACAAAATGGGGTCAC
The DNA here is from genome assembly GCA_963932145.1 of Acanthosepion lycidas. Taxonomy (NCBI): domain Eukaryota; kingdom Metazoa; phylum Mollusca; class Cephalopoda; order Sepiida; family Sepiidae; genus Acanthosepion; species Acanthosepion lycidas. The sequence goes on from OZ010581.1 coordinate 8,422,553, forward strand.
ACATCCAACCTTCACTTTTCACCAGCAAAAACACGTGTTCGTCCCACAAGCTCAAAAAATCTAATCCTCACATAAGCAAAAAAAATATGGCTTTTGTTCACCAATAAATCTTTCTGATTGGTCACACTGTTCAAGGGAGGGAAGAACATTAGCATAGATTCTGGTCCTTAAAGTAGATTTTTGCTAACTACTTTTTGGTAATTTTTCTTCGGCAGATCACACACAAAACACGAACTCTTCGAGGTAGCTGATTATCTCTTTCACTACACTGAAAAATATATTTGTTAAAATGTTGTGTCCAAAAAAAGCAATAAAAATAAAATAACAGTAAAGAAAATAAATAAAATCAAGAATAAGGGTCTCCAATATAGAAATGGTTGAATTAACGTTTTCTGTATATTGAACTCTTTAGATAGAGGAAATGGAATTTACCTATTTTAAACTTGACAAATAAAATACTATCATTTATAACTTAAATTATTTTTAACTTACAGGCAAATGGATAGTAAATATAAAATATCAAAAACTGTTATTTTTTTAACTGCACAAGTTAATAATAATAACAATTAATATTACTAGTTAAAGAACCAACCTTTTTAGTCAGTAAAGGACATGGTCTGTTGCTTATTAACTCTGTACTCATAAATATGCATAGAAATGCCATACATTTAGTGAAGTTTTGGTATTTGGCATTAGCAGCTATTGACAATTGGTTAAGATCTTTATTATTCTTGAAAATATAAACATGAGGCCTGACTTCTGCTGGTTGACATGAATTTCATGGAGAGATAATTTATCTGACATTTGCTTCTGAATTGAAGCATACAGACAGAAAATAACCAAATAGTTACTAATTTTCTATAGACAGTCGATTGCAAAAGTATTCAAACATGAAAATTACACTTTTACTGTCAAAGTTACTATTTTTATCAACCCATTAATGTCTACTGTAAAATCTGATAAAATTAAAAAGCAAGTATTAATTATAGGTTTTTTAAAAAAAAACAAGTGTTAATTATAGGTTAAAAAAATATCTAGTGTTAAACATAGGTTTCAAACAAATTATAGTACAAATTAAGGGTTTCAAAAAATATTGAGTGTTATTTAAAAAAAAAAAAAAAAAGAGGCAAAGTATTTAGAAACAAAGAAAAGAATTGGGACACATGGCCCAGTGGATAAAGATGTTGGTTCGATCCAGTGACTAGAGTTCAATACCAGACCACAGCAGTGGTGAAACAAATCTTGGAGAGTTGAGTTAAAAGGTAGTAAATGAGACATCCAGAAGAGTCTAGAATAATCTACCCCAGTGGATGAATTACAGGGTTTGGTTCAGTTCGAAATTCACCTGAAGAATGCCAGAGCATACAACGGCCGAAACGTTGTGAATATGGCAATGAAGATGAGGATAACAGTCTGAATAATGTAAATAATGCAAGTAATCATAATACCTCATCTCAGAAATATAGACAGATATATAGAGACATAGATATAAAGGCCAGCGTGTACAACGGCCGAAACGTTGTGGATATGGCAATGAAGATGAGGATAACAGTCCAAATAATGTAAATAATGCAAGTAATCATAATACCTCATCTCGGAGATATAGATAAAGAAAAGAGAGCTGACATACTATGCAATATAGCAGTGAATATTGGACAAATTTCCGCATATAAAGAAAAGACTTGAAGCAGTAGAGAAGTGGTCCTATAGATGGATATTGAGCTTACTATGGACTGAACATGTTGATAATGAGGAAGCTTTAAGGAAAATGGAAAAAGGACATTTATACTTTGAATCAAGAAGAAACAGCTGAAATTTCTAAGTGACATAATGAGGAGACAAGGCTTGGAAAATTTGACACTCATATGACATACTGAAGGCAAGATGGGCAAAGGCAAACACAGTAACCTTCCTAACAAGCTTGTGTAGATAGATGGTAGAACAGAAAGTGAGAAAGATAGCAGAAAATCAAACCTTACAAAGAGCCAGAAAGGACAGAAATGATCAACCACATACTTAAGGAACACAGTACACTGAAAAAGAAGGGTATAGATTGAACTGTAAATGATTGTTGGAATTCAGACCAAGGTTATTGTTTTTTTCTGACCAAATAACTTTCTCTCATAGCTGGAAAATCTTTTTACATTCTTAGTAACATACTCTAGAAGTGCTTTGTGATGGTTTTTCTTGAAAAGTGGTTTCTTTTTAGTCATAATTCCACAAAGAATTTCCTTGTGTAAAGTGCAGAATATTGTGGATTTGTGCACTGTAACAGCAGCATTTATAGACTTCTTCAGGTTTTCAAACATAAGGCTGTAGCTTGCTTTACTATTTTGGACTTGGTTCTTCCTGTCATTCATACCTTTCCCCAAAATATTTGCGCATAAAATAATATAACAATCTCGAATTGTATTTGAACATTGCTCTCTAATTTTCAATTCCAAGCCATTATCTATGACACCATCTGCACATTCAATCTTACAGCACTTAGTATACCCAGCAGTCACCCATCTTGGTACTGACCTGGCTTGATGTTGCTTAATGTCAATAATTGTACAAGAACTGGTGTTTCAATGTGATATGGTTGTAAGCCCCTCTTTCTCAGGTTTTCTGATAACATTTCAGCCCTCATGAATGCTGTATATGTTTGAGGAGCAGAATATAATTGTTGAATATTGCCCACTATATGGTTGGCCCTGATCTGGCATCTCGTTTACAGTCGCTCTTTCATAGACATGCAGTTACCTCCCTCTCTCTTTTCTACAAATACTTTCATGGTAACTGCTCCAACGAGCAATTTTCACTAGTTCCCAAATTGCATGAATTTAAACGTGCTACTAAGTTGTCATCCGAGTTCCACTCTTTCACTGTTGAAATGGTTAAATGTAGCCATCTCTTCTACTCCAATAGCTTCATGTCTCGCACTTCCCATCTGTGGAACTCCCTTCCTCTTACTTGCTTCCCTGATAGCTATAATCTCCAACTATTCAAATGCAATGTCAATCGACATCTCAAGATACCTTGATCTATTCCCTGTCTGTCTAATCATCCTTTCCTCTTTCAGCCTCTTTACTCTTGCTTCCACTTTCTCTAATGCCTTGCGTACTATTGGCACTCCCACCTTGCTTGGAGTGAAAAGTTTTAAAAAATATATATATATATATATATATATATATATATATATATATATATATATGAAGAATACCTCTGTAAATTTCATTCCAAATAAGTCACAGCTGAATGGTTGACCGTTTGTAATAATGTGAAGTAACTGTTTAGAGTGTAGCAATGATGTACGTTGATTCATTTGTTAGTGAGAGTGTCAATACTTATATGTTTACCAATTTGGACAGTTTTTTTTTAGCATGCATTCAGCATTATTATTTAGTAATGTCCAATTGAATGCATACAATTTCCTATTTTAAAAATGATGGTAAATTACTTGTATCAGGTTCTATTTTCAAAACTTGGGCTTTTACTAGAGGCATGAACATTTTTGTAACCCACTGTAAATAGAAAATAAACTTAAATATCACTTGATTATTGCACTATATATAAATTGTACACATATCAATATTTAGAGGTGTAATTGTGTGTTTGTATATAATATATATATATATGGTTATTTTAGGATATTACATTGGAAACATGTCAAAATCACTACAGAATTGTAGTTTTGTTTCAATGCATCTCATCAGGTTATTGTAAATTACTAGCAAGTAAATGATTTATTTAGATTTAAAAGCAAAATACAGCCTCTTTTTATGAAAAAAGAGTGGTGGTATAAAGTTTGTAGGCTTTACTCGGATCAACCAATTGAATATAACCTATGTTAAATTTAAACTAAGGGAAGAAGCAAAAAGTAAGAAATTTTTTTTCATAAATGTTTCATGAACCGTAGATTGGCTGTCAAACGCAGCACAGATGAGTGGAGCAGATGTTAATTAAATTAAATGTTACAAATGTTGGAATTTTACTGTATTCATTCTTATCTTACCTGGATATATATATATATATATATATATATATATATATATATATATATATACAAAACAAGTTTGATTAAATTCAACTGACAAGGTCTGTCTAATATTTTTATTGTATTTTTCCAATTTTCACATAAAATATTGTATATTTGGACTGGAATTGTGGAGAAACTGTTCGAACTTCATATTTGCTGTTTTTTTTGTTCAAGTATTTTCGAATGTCTTAGTCATTTTCAGGAGCTATATGGTGTCTGTGTGGTGGCAAGATTTTGTTGACTACATTCTGGTATTCTTTACAAATATGAATATTTTAAATAGTCCAGGATGATGTTGTGTAATTTGTTAAGGGGAGCAACACTGCACCAAAGAGAATTCATCAATATTACGTTTATTTTAGACACATGTTAAATATTTTCATATGCAACTTCAAGATACCATCTCCTGTGGTGCATACTACAGAACAACCTTGGTTCTCAAATGCCTCACATGTTGAACAAATCATTTTTTGAACAGAAAATTTGAGATGAAAATGCCTCAGTTAGCGAACAAAATTTTGGTTCTCGAAAATAGCTGAACCGAGTTAACCTGAGTGGAATCATTTCTAAGTCAACCGCTGTGTTGTATACATTCGTGTCTTGTGACGTGCTTTTCTTTTTCCAATTTTATTGTACTGTGACTTTTTTCTGTACATTGCTTCTAATTGGAAAAATAGTTTCAGTTTATGAACAACCTTCAGGAATGAATTAAATTTGTGAACCAAGGTCACACTGTATTTCTTATTATTTTATTATTTCTGTATTGTATTATTAATGTGGGTCATTTCACATAATAATACCTTCTTGGCTTTCGAGTCTTTCCTTGCATTAGGTGCTGTATAATATTTTTGTATTATCCAATAATATTTGACTTATGTTGATAATTGTATTTTGATTGTTCTGATCTGCTGGTTAATGTGCATTAGATATGAAAATGCAAGGAGTTATTAGGAGTAAAAGAGAATGAGAAGATTTTAGTGAGGAGAAAAGGACAATAAAAGAAGAGAATTCAGGAAGACAGAAGATGATGATTGGCATTGCATTTAAATTTTTAACATTGTAGGTGTTAGGGAAATAAGAAACCAGAAGAGGGTTTCACAAATGAGATGTTCAAGAAAAGAAACTATGAGAATAGGACTTAGTTTTCCATCTTAGATATTTCAACAATAAAATGACAAGACCTAGTTACCAATCTAGAAGTACTACTTAAATTGATGCAGTTGAGTTACTAAGGTGGTGAGCTCATTAGAGCAACAGCCATGAAAATATTTATGGAAACGACAGAGGGAAGCCATGCCACGATAGTGGAAAGTGACTGAAGCCAAGATGCCAGGTCAGAATTGATAACATTAAAGATTTTTCTTTGGATTTTATTGAGAATCTCAACGTGCACCAGACCAGATATTGTAACAATATCCAATGCATGGACAAATAGTAGATTTATAAATAAGTAAGATGGATTGCACTCAGTTTCAACAGGTGACAAGTTGACCCACCTGAGAGTGAGGCATGTATATGGCTGATGGAGAAATTTAATGCAATTTTTTGTGGTTGATATTCAAGATGCAATCTCCCAGAAGTCATAAGAATTTGTAAACAAAATTATTTTTATATAGAGGAATTTTGAGGTTTTGTGTTTGTTATGGTCCAGGTTAGGACCAAGGAAGAACAACACGAACACAAGAGCAGAAATAACGAAGGTATATTACATAAAATAATAATACAAGATGTGGAAGGTGTTAGTATGACTGTCAGTCTGGTTTGGAGTGAACTACTATCAGCTTGACTTGATTTGACCCTCTCTCTTGAGAGGCGTAGTATACATAGTGTTAGGAAGAGTTCATTCTGTAGTTATAGGTAAGGACCCATGACAGTGTTATTGGTAATAATTACATGTTTTGAACTTTTTTTAGCAAATGATAAATCTCAGGTGTTACGATTGTTAAGTGATATGTACTGGTATATTTTTAATTGCTTTTTCATCTTTTTTATAATTAGAATACCAGAATGTAGCCAACAGAATCTTGCCTACTATGCAGTTCTTAAAAATTCCTGACATGATCAAAAGAATTTGAAGAAAATGTAAAGAATGGACATGAACTTTAGACAGTTTATCCACAATTTTGATACTGATTTTAAATTGTCTTATTTGAAAATTGGAAAAATACAATAAAAAAGATAGACCCTGTCAATTGAATTAAATCAGTAGTTTTATGAAAAGAGAAGCTTCAAGGAGTACAGTCAAACATAACGAGTAGCAGCACTCATCAGCAGGCAGGCTCCAAGTTCTCAACAAGTGGATTAAAGTGTTGTACCATGAATTTGGTGACATAGTAACAGTGAGTTCAATCCCTAAGCTGGGTATCACCTAATTGAATTCAGTTAAAATGGGGTGAGCAATAACTGAGCAGTACTAAATGTTTGCCTACATTAAATTCTCGATTGAAATTTCATTTCATAAACTTTGCTTTATGGAATTGAATGATTTTATTAATTCCAAAGGAAAGTCAAAAATTATCCGCGCTTTTGTCTAAAGATATGGCAAAAGATAATTTTTGATTTACCCTCATAGAAAACTGACTAGGATCAAACTCCAACTTAAAATATTTAAGTTTTAATTTCATAGAAACAAGATTTGAACCCATCACCTCCTCAACAAAACAAGCAGTAACTCTGCTGTCTGGGTATCTTATAATTTCACTATAAAAAGTGCTTTAACGATTATAGAGAGTGACAATAAAGTTTGGATACATGAATATGGATGAAAATGACTGCTTTACAGAAGACTGTGTTGTTCAGTAATGAAGCTTTGTTTTTAATCATTTCACCCCAAGCAAGGCAATAATGCTACTAAGATTCAAGAAGTTACTGAGTGTTAGGGAATATG
>OZ010581.1:8434460-8476960 GCA_963932145.1 Acanthosepion lycidas
ACACACTATGTCTTCTTGGCCACATGTTTTCTACTGACATGAAATGGAGCGACTATATCAAATTAATAGCTACATCTAATGCTAGGAAAGTTGGGACACTGTATCATGCCAGAAAACTTTTCTTGTCAGAATCCATCTTGCACATTTACAAATCTACCATTCATCTGTGCATTGAATACTGTTGCCATATCTGGTCTAGTGCTCCTGCTGTACATCAAGATTCTTCACAAAATCCAAAGAAGGATCTGCAATAATCAATCCTAACCAGGATTCTCAACTTCAGTTAGTTTCTCACTAACATGATGTGGCTTTCGTCTGTCTTTTCTACAAATATTTTATGGCAACTACTCTGATAAGCTTTTTTACTCTGGTGCCCCGAATGCATAAATTTAAGTATGCTACTATATTGGAAACTAGGTCCCACCCATTTACTGTTGAAATAGCTAAATGCAACTTCTACTCCAACTGTTTCTTTTTTCTCACACTTTCCACTTGTGGAATTTTCTTGTTTCTTTAATTATCTGATAATTATAATCTTCAAAAATTTAAATGCCGCATCAATTGCCATCTTCTGTCTTCTTGAACCCAACCCATCTTTTGTCCTTTCCTCAATCTTCTCTACTCTCAGTCTTTTCTTTTGCCTTCACTCTCTGTAATCGCCTGTGTACTAGTGACATTCCCACCTTGTTTGGGGTGAAATAATTAAAAAAAAAAACTAAATAAATGTTAAGTAGGTCTTCAAGTACATTCTCCTGCCATCAACTCCCTCATCAGCCAGAAAAACCAAAAAGCTAAACTAGCCTATGCAAATGAGCACACTGTATGAACCAATGAAAATTCAATAAGAGCATTCCTAAGTAATAAAAGTAAGTTTAAATTGATTGGCTCTGATGGCAAATATTTTCAATGGTATAAAGATCAGAGGTTGCTTTCCAAATGTTAAAAACTCTGTTACATTTGGAGGTGGCAGCATATTGGCATAGTGAATATCCTTCTCTGATTCTTGTTGAACCACTCATTTTCTTACATTACAAAGTAAAAGTATTGTTGAATAGTAGTTTTTCTTGAAAGGTTCTCCTGTCCTTATTTTGATGCAAGATATCAATAACACTGATTTATTTACTGCTGACTTTGATCCATCTTAATGAAACACCCTTTATAATAATAAAAATAATCCTTGAAAACAGCCATCAGTGTAGCCAAAAATGCTCGTAACTCACAAACATTTGGACAATTTTTGCATTCATTTAGTACACAGAAGTAATTAATAATTTTGTTCAATGAAACATGTATCAAAGAAGGATTGCTGCCCATATACAACACGTATGGATATATATATATATATATATATATATATATATATATATGATGTTAGTGGTCTATATATATATATATATATATATATATATATATATATATTCTTGTTGGAAGGCACATATTTTCTTTAATAAGATTTATCAAATATTCAGGCCAGTGGAATACACTGTTTAAAATAAACAGAACATCTACTCAAATATATGTATCCATTAAAAATAACAGATAAAGTGATAAAAATCTGTCACATTAATAAATAAAAAATTCCTTTACTTCTTTAGAAATATGTGTATGTGTATGTGTGTGTGTGAGAGAGAGAAAGACTTACATACAGAGATTGACACATGTAGAAAGAAGCAGAGATCGAAAAATAAATTGAAAGCACAAATCCCTTTGTTATGATGATGATGTTTTATTCTTTGGCTGTTTAAAAGGCATTGTGGGATTGTTTTCTAATAAAGTTCCAAGTGACCAAAATAAATTTTCCGTCATTTTTATGGCTGCAGCCAAAAATTATTGAATTAATCAATGAATTATTCTAATTAATTTGTGCTTATGGTAATCTTGTATTAATTGGTTTGATCTTACTGAAACTAGATTTACCAGGATGACCAAAAATCTCTATGAATTATAAAAAGAAAAGTTTTAGAAGAAATATTGATTAAAACCCTATGAACTCTAAACATAAGGGATGAGTAGAACAGAAGACAAAAATAAGTTTTCAAAAATAATCTTTACATTCAAAATTAGCAACTAATCATTAGTTTGTTTGTTATTTATAATTTTCTTTCCTAATTAATTAACCAGATGGTAATTAAATTTCATTCTGAATAATTCATTCCACTGAAATGATCCAAAAGACATTCCCTTAGACAAAGACTAAAATAGTAGCGGAAATTGCACTAAAGTAACTGTAGCTATTCAACACATGTGGGGGTCTGCCTGGTGAGTAAAATTAACTGAAACATTTTTATTTTTGTTACTTAGGTTGTTTTACAATCTATGACTCAGAAGCAAGCAGCAGGGATCAAAACCAAAAAAAAAATTAACCTTTCATAAGATACATTATTTACATTATTCAGACTATTGTTCTCATCTTTGTCATCATATTTATTATGTTTTGGCCCTTCAGTATCTGTCTATATTTCTGAGATGAGGTATTATGTACACTATTTACATTATTCAGACTATTGTCCTCATCTTTGTCGCTATATTTATTACAATGTTTCAGCCTTTCAATATCTGTCTATATTTCTGAGATGAGGCATTATGTACACTATTTACATTATTCAGACTATTGTCCTCAACGACACATGGCACAGTGGATAAAGGAGTTAGTTAGATCCAGGGACAGGACCCAAAGAGTGTGAGTTCAATACCCAGTTAAGGCAGTGGAGAACTTTCGGAAGGAAATTAACAGGAGATAACTAATAACTGACATCCATCAAACATGGCACGTGGAACTAGAACAGTCTACCCCAGTGAGCAAAATAAAGGGTTCAGTTCAACATTCCAACCACCTGAAGACGGCCGGAGCATACAACATCAGAAACATTGTAATAAATATGGTGACAAAGATGAGGACAATAGTCCGAATAATGTAAATAATGTATATAATACCTCATCTCAGAAATATAGACACTTTCACAAGATTTGAACTCATATTTAATATCCTTGGGAGCTTGTCACTGATTTCTGATCTCTGCTGCCTATTTAATTTGTTTTATACCTAATACAAGGCCCAAGTGCCACTCAAAGCAGAGGGTTATTGAATTAAGTTATTGCAAGGTCTTAAAAATGAGACAGTAAAAATAGCATATTATGAAGATATGTAGGACTGACCCTAGACTTGAAAACATTATGGTTGTAATGATTGAGGAAGCAAACTTTCGAGGGTCTGTTCCAGAAAGTGACAGTTCTTGAGAAGGTGCTCCATCAGTGGAGCTTTCTCTTTACCAATTGAATATGAATGAAATATGGATAAATCCCCTGCATATGAACCACTGCCTGATATGACATGCTTTTACCACTCAGCCACAAAGAGCTTCACAATAAAGCAAGAATCCATTTTGCCTTTATGTCAGATTAAAAATTAAAATCCATTAAGTTTTTAGAAATTGCTTTGTTTGCATTTTGGATATTAAACTGTACAGATACACCCTTGTGCAACTTAATTGAAACAAAATAAATAATTCCATTATTATTTACTTTTTTCATATTTTTCTAATGAAACATGACCCAGTGCACATGTTAGTACTTTGTATGTCCATTCCACAAAATCATTCCTTGCAGATTGACCACAGATTCTTGACTGGATTTAAATCAGGAGAGTTTCCGGCCCAGTCTATAGTACTTTGATTTTCTCACTGGTAAGGCTTGCCAATGTGTTCATGAAGTGTTACAATTTTCATATGCTCCCTTGGAGTAACATCCATCACAAACAATGGCTGTAGGACAACTAATCAACAATCGAAGCAATAGTGTCTGGGCATGATAAAAACCTGATGAAATCATGGCTGACGCAATATTTTTCAAGGCCAAACAAATTTCATTATATACACCATAAAAATAGATTCATATTACTACACACCACTGCAAATGACTTCATATGAGAAAAAAAAAATTGATTACACCCTGTTACTCCAGTGGGTCTAAAACTGACTGAATGGTGAAAAAAAGGAAGCTAAATTAGTTGTTTCAATTAATTTCAATTAATGTGCTTTGAAACAAATCTGATGAAGTGAATGTGCTTTATCACAATTTTTCAGCCATTTGTCTCTCCAGCCTGCTTCAGCTGTCTGTTGATCCAGGTAACCTTCAGAGATATTCAAAATGAACCCTTTATTTAATTTTTAGGGATAGAGTGTTCTCATTCCCCTGGTCCATGTCTTGGGATATTTCCAACACTGCTTAGTTATTGCTCACCTTGTTTCAACTGAGTCTGTGTCTGTACTACCTGGAACAATAGTCCAGTAGATTAAAGCATCGGTTTGTGAATTTAATGGCATGGTAATAGTGAGTTCAATCCCTGGGCTGGGTAGTACATAGACTAGACACAGTGAAAACAGAATGAGCAATAACTGAGCCATACCAAGTAAGAAGAAGATATCCCTAGACATGTAACTTTAATAAGATGGCTGGACACTTATTTAATCTGTCCAGGAAGATGAATAGATGACTGAAAATTTATAAAACAAGACTGAACCCTTGGTAAATAAAAATGTTTTTGGCTTTTCTTTTTGCACATTTTATTATAAGGAAAATAATTCAAAACAAAAAACAACTAAAATGTTTTTGCCTTATTTTCTGCAAAATAATGAAAGTGAACAACAAAAAAAAATATCTTTACCTTATTTTCATCAAAAACATTGAAAACAAAAGCTGCAAATTTGCTTGGGTCCCCAAATGGGAAGAATTGACGGTAAATTTTTGTAAATCCCTGAAAAAGAAAAGAGAAACAATATTTTAATATAACTTTTTGTTAAATATTTTACTTCACAAGATATTTCAATCATTTCATATATTACCAAAAGCATATTAAAATATTTTCCAATGATTGTTTTTTTATGACTTTCAACTCTTTCGTGGATTTTTTAAAGGCAAAACATTTTTGAATTGTAAAAAAATCAATTCATTATTTTTAAGTGAAATTTTGAGAAGAACAAGGATTTTTTCAGATACAGGTACTATTTAACCCCTACTTAGGGGAGGAAGTGGATTCATACTTTTCCCAAAGGTAATTCTTTATAAGCAAATGTAATAAACATGATCAAAATTTGAACTCAGCTCTGATTTCTTATTCTGAGTCACTATCTATTACACCACCCACACATCCAAAAAATTTATCCAAATTTCTTTCAGGCGCCTTTGTAATAATTAACTTCTGATATATATTGCTTTCATTTTTCTTATTTTTGTCATATCACTCAGGTCGTTTTTATATATTAGTTATTAAGCTAAGTTTATATACAACACTTATTAAGCTAAGTTAATATACAACACTTATTAAGCTAAGTTTATATACAACACTTATTAAGCTACATGAATTTAAAAATGCTATTCAAGTAGGAAGATGTACATTACAATAATGTATGCCACAATGAAATTTCTTTGTCTCAAAGTTCCAGATAAATTTCTGTAGCCACATATTTTTCTCTTTTTTTATACCTCCATTTCTTGTTGGGCAGACACAAATATATACACATTTTTTAGTTCATGCATACACTCCTGATAACATTATCTATTTTTAACTGGTTGTATCTTATTTTTTTAATAATGGAAATTTTTTAGTTAAGAAATTCAAACAACCAATTAAAATGCTTTTGTACATTTAAAAAACCTTTATACAATACTAATTAGTGAGAAAAATAATTGCTATTATTTCAATAAATATGTTTTTCCTGTTTCAAGTAATATAGGCTTCACTTCAATTTTTATTTTTCAGATAACAAGCAAAGTTGTTCATATTTAAAGTCATTTTTCAGGATTTTTTTTATTTCCTTTTCATGATAAAATAATGATCATTTATGAAAACATACAAGGAATTGTTTTGTAATAATTCAATCCCTTCACCACAAATAGACAAAAAGAATAATTTTTATCAAAAAAAATATTTAGGATGTTTACTATAAAGTATTGGCAATACAGGGTGTCGATAAACTTCATGTGCACTTTAAAAAATTTATAACTTTATTTGTATTTGCAATAGAAATAATTTGTAAAAAGGATTAGAAAGAAGTAAATCTATATTTTTTAAGGTTTCATTGAAATTTTATTTAAGTTTCCACGTCCTCCATCATTAGCAATACAAAGGGTAATTCGATTTTGCAGTTCATGGAAAATATTTGCCAACTGATTTACAGTAATGCCTGAAATCACATTAGTTATTTTAGCTATACTTAAAACTAGGTACATTAAACTTTATAACATTTTTTACAGATTATTTCTATCGCAAATACAAATAGTTATAATTTTTTTATAGTGCACACGAACTTTATGGACACCCTGTATATTCCTTTTTTTTTTCTTTTTTATTTCGAAATTACAAATAGGGAAAAAGTCTTCATAAAATACAAGGGAGATGATTTTTTTTAAGAGACTTAGAAAGAGTTTAACCAAAACATTTTCTAAAACAATAAAAGATGATTTTAAATTAAATGCCAGACACACCTGATGACAGCAGTCAAAACATTTTATTAAAAAAATATATTCATCTATATAATCCATGGAATAAGATTATTTAATTGTATCACCTGTCAACACTTGTTGGATTATTTAATGTTGACTAGTAATAGTCAACCAGACTACTCCTTGCTAACCATTACTCCACACTAAGATGCCCTTCGAGCAAGAATAATACATTGTCTCATATCTTTAGACGATACTGAGGAAGTTTGGAAAATGAACCAGCCAAAATTATAATAATTTCATGATAGAATCTAGTGAATTAACATTTGTATTACAACCAGTAAAACTAAGTCTGATCTTTTTAAATTTTTAACACACTGCAGAAAATTAAAATTAAAATCTGAAATGAGATTGACAAATAGATTTATTTTTTTCTTTTCACTTTTATTTTTTTGGTGAAAAGTAGACAATCCGGAAAGGATTTTTTTGGTGAAAAGTAGACAATCCCTTTATTCGGTGACAAAGATGAGGACAATAGTCCGAATAATGTAAATAGTGTACATAATATCTTATCTCAGAAATATAGACAGATACAAATGTTTGAGTTGCTAACAATGTTTTTATTTTTGTAAACAGTGAAATTAATAACAAATGACCAAGATCAAGAAGTCCTGAATAAAAATTGTACCTGTCTGTAGGTTTGGTTTGGTTTGATTGGGTTTTACAGCATATCAACCTCAATGAGTTATTTAATGCAGACAAAATTTTTATTGCCAGTAATATTTTTCCTTCAAAAATCTATTTCTGGAAATATTATTCATTTAAAAATCTATTGCAGCTAATATTTTTCCCAAAAAGTATAACTGGTAATATTTTCTACAAAAATGCAATGCTGATAATTTTTTTTTTTTCAAAATTGTATTGCTGGTAATATTTTTCCTTCAGCAATGTATTGCAGATAATATTTTTCCAAAAATATATTGCTGGAGATGTTTTTCTTTCTTCTTGCTGGTACTAATGTATTGCTCATAATAATTTTTCCATCAAAAATTTATTGCTGGTAATTTTTTTTTCTTTTTTTTTTTTTACACAGTATTTCTGGTATTAAAAGCCACTTTTACACCTTCATAGTGTTTTGACCCCAGGTGTTAAGAGTTTTTGTCCGATTTATGTTTAGTGAGTGAAGTGTCCATAATTTCTCTGGTATCCAGTCTATTAGCGCTTTGTTTCTTGCCATGTTTTGTTCTTTCAAGGTCTTTTGTTTCTGCTTGCTTGTTTGTTTGATCTTGTTTCCTTAGTACCTGCCTACAGGAATCAAACATGTACAAAATCTGTCTGAAAAGTAACGGGTCTGGATGTACTGTGTGAGCTCTGGGCAAAATAGGGATCAGCAGATTTGTGCTATCATCTAATATGACATCTCAGGAGAATATAACTGTAATCTTACCTTTTCTACAACCACTGCATTTTTCTTCACTTGCAACAGCTGTGGCAGGACAAATCGTGACTGGTTTACCCCAACAATGCACCTGCTCACAAAACCCTGAGCCTCCAGCAGTTCCTGGCCAAGACCAACATCGCCATGCTGAAACAACCTCCCTATTCAACTGATCTTGCTCTATGTGACATTTTTCCTTTACCCAAGCTCAAGTGACTCATCAAAGAGACCCTGTTTTTTCCTAATGATTATAGAAAATAAGGGGGGTATTCCATCATCCCTGCCAGCGGAGTAATGGATAGTGGCTCAGATTGAGGAATCGGAGAGCTGAGTTTGAATTCCAGTTGAATCCATTACATTCACTTATATGCTAATACCCTTGGGAAAGGTATGAATCCTCTTCTTCTCCCCCCAGCTATGGGTAAATGGCAGGACACACTGGGTTCTGTAGCTGTGGATAGCAACTGGTCTACCGTAGAAAGAAATGGCAAATGAGTGCAAGAAAAAATCTGCCTTGTCAGTCATGTATCAAAAGATACGTAATCATCTAAGTGTGTCTCATGCATAGTGCATAACTGATTGAAATAAAGATAAAAATTTCATCATCCTAAAAACAACCTTGCCACCAGTAATGAAAGATGAGAAAGATATTTCATCATTCTAAAATCTGATTATAAAAACGACCCTTCAACCCCAAGCAAGGGCACTCAGGACAGTAGGGTCAGTAGAGTAGACTAGAGTAGCGAGTACCAGTAGTAAAAAGGCACAATACAGACACATTCGTCCGTGAAAATCAAAAACTGACAATCTAAAATGTCATCCTCACCAACAAAATTATAAAGAACAACCATTCACCACAAGTGAGGGCAGTCAGGACAGTAGGGTCAGTAGTGTAGCAGTGGCAGTAGTAAAAAATAACACAAAACAATATATCGCCATCACTCCTGAAAATCAAAAGTTGACGATCTCAAATGCTATCCGTAACAATGAAATTCTTGTAACAGGCAAAAAAACAAGTAAATCACAAACTTTTACAGAAGCAAAAGGGACAGTAACACTGAGAAGATTTTTAACACAAACTATTACCCAAAATATATCTGTAATTGACGTCACCGAAAAGATAAATATACATTCTTGTTATTAATATTAACACGTCTCAAGTATTATTGTTGCTATATCGTTGTACAGTTTTATGCATTTTGTTTTCAGTATAAAAAAAAGTAAAAAGGATTCCCCTATCAACTACAAATACATATAGCAACAGGGTAATTACTTTAACTACCTCAACATCTGACCCTGTTACAGTGTGGGGGCCATCTAGATGAGGGGCATCCAAGAAGAATCACGAGGGATTACTCTGACAATGAAACCATGTAATTTGTTGTTTGGAATTGAATAAGCCACAGCGCCTGCACATCCAAGCTTTCAGTACCTGGTTTTTTAAAGTGGTCACCCATTTAGGTTTGATGTTGCTTAACTTCAGTAATCATACAAGAACTGGTTTTTCAATGTGATATGGCCATAAGCCACACCACTTGCACTTCCAATTTTACAGCACTTGTTATTACCAAGTGGTCGCCCATCTGGGTATTGACCAGGCTCAATATTGCTTAACTTTGGTGATCATACAAGAACTGGTGTTTCAACGTGATATAAGCATAAGCCCCTGAAAGAGTGTTTCACAGGTAAAACATGCATTGTAGCAGATAAAGTGCAAATTTCTAATTTAATAAAACCTTTTTCTTTACAGACATCAATCTTTCTCACAAAAATAATAACTCGCGTATTTAGTTACTTAAGAATTTTGACATAAAGTCATATTTAACGAGCACCAACTGGAAAAGAAATGATTTCGTAACGACTTCATCAGTAGCTTAATTGGTTTCAGCCACTCTTGATTTCTTTATAAATTTGTAGATTTCGTTTTCTCTTCTCTTCTTATGTTTGTATGTAAATAAAAGGAGTTTTTTTATTGTTTTTTCTAAAAGAATCGTACTATTTTGAAATTTCCATCAATCTGGGAGGAGACGGGTTAGATTCATACCTTTCACAAGAATATTTGCACCTAAGTGAAATAATTAACCCAATTGGAATTGGAATTTGGTTTTCCAATTTCCAATTCCAAGCCATTCTCTATTGTACCACTTTCACATCCAAACTTAAAGTAACTGGTCTTCTCAAACAATCACTCCTCTAGGTACTGACCAGGCTCAATGTTGCTTAACTTTGGTGATCATACAAGAACTGATGTTTCAACATGACATGACCATAAAACATACTACTCGCGTATCCAATCTTACAGCACCTGGTATTACCAAGTGGTCACCCATCTGGTGCTTGTGTTCAATATCCAAAAGTACAGAGCAACATAATTTGTTCAAAAGAATTCATGCCACCTAAATTATTATTGCTGCCACACCCAGGCTAGAGTTTTCCAATCCTTTGTTTTCCATCCTTGATAAAGTTCAAAAGAGTTTTTGCACTCTTTTAGGGGGATGACTTATTTTCCACTCCTTCACACAGATCCAAGGTTGCAAGCTTATTGTTACTCTACGATTATTTCCCTGGCAAATGTTCAGATGGGATCTACTCTTTAGTTCCACCAGTTCAGACCTTTACAACTAGGACTATATCCACAGAGTTGAATCACCCACATTTCCTCCATATTTTAAGTGGCAATGGCTTTTTTCCCCAGGAGCTGATAAGTTGTGAAACAAAATCTTACTTGGGCACTTCCTGGAACACTACAATCTTAGACTTTTCAATTCAATGCTATCAACTGCTATCTATCCTCTTTATCCTCATAATTTTTCTTCTGTCTAACTCCTCTTCACAAACCTCTTTCAGTAACCCTCTACCTTGGATGGCTCTTGGGTCTTCGAATGCATAAACTTTAATAAAAAAAAATAAATAAAAAAGGGTTTACTGTTCACATCCTGGCATCAGATCTTAGAGGAAACCTTCAGAGGTTTTGTAGAGTTTCATTGGACAGTTTTTGGGGGCCCATGGAGAGCCAACACTGGAGAAACTGATGCAAAGCCGAAAGCAGATAGGAAACTAACCAATGAGTGTAAGCCAGCTGGTAAATAGACGGCCAGGAAACAGACGAAATGGATGCAAGCTGGTCAATAAATAGACAACTAGGAAGCAAGTCAGACAGATAGACATACTAAAATCAATATTAGAAGAACTGATAAATGGTAGGAACAAAATAATGCTAATCAAGTGAATGTTGGAGCAGAGTGAAAGTATCTGTAATAACTAAGGGATTCCACGATAGAAAGTACGATGAGAAAGCATTGATTTTATGGTGTTAGAAAGTCAAATTTCTGGCCAAAATCCAAGAATCCTACCAGTTTTTGTACTACTGATCCTACTATTCTGTTTTCATCAAATTTTGACAAAAGTAATTTAGGCACTTGTAGCACAATGGTTGCTAAACTCATTTCATAGATCATTAGTGTTGTGACTTTGGTTTCCACTGACTTCTCTGCTACTGAGTCAAGACTAAAATAATAGTTGAAGTGAAAAGAAAGTGAAGTAAAAGAAAAACAGTTATTCATCTCAGTTTCTTGCTCAGCCAGGCCATC
The DNA here is from genome assembly GCA_963932145.1 of Acanthosepion lycidas. Taxonomy (NCBI): domain Eukaryota; kingdom Metazoa; phylum Mollusca; class Cephalopoda; order Sepiida; family Sepiidae; genus Acanthosepion; species Acanthosepion lycidas. The sequence goes on from OZ010581.1 coordinate 8,445,930, forward strand.
CTTAGAAAAACCATTAAGAACGCCTTTCTTCTGGCTGCTGTGTCAATCTCGTTCGCTGTCTGGCTATTATGCATTCATTCTACTCGGATAAATCAACCTCCTGATTAATGCGAGGCTCAGGTTCAAATCGCACCACAATCAATTCTGTCAATATTTCTGATGAGGTATTATGTACAGTATTTACATTATGAGGACTATTGTCCTCATCTTTATCGCCATATTTATCAAAACGTTTCGGCCATTGTACGCTCCGGCCTCCTTCAGGTGGAATTTCGAACTGAACCCTTTATTTTGATCCCTGGGGTAGACTGTTCTAGTTCCACATTCCATATGTGATGGATGTCAGTTATCAGTTATCTCCTGCTAATTTTTCCCTCTGAAAGTTCTCCACTGCCTTAACCGGAACTAAACTCTTATTGAACTCACACTCTTTGGGTCTGTCACTGGATCTAACCAACGCCTTTATCCACTGTGCCATGTGTCCTTGAGGACATCTGGGTATGAATTTCTGGGTGTTATAAATCTAACGTCTTCAGCAACCATTTTTACCAGTGCTCATATTGCAATTTTGCTGTTATCATTGCATGTTTTTACCAGAGCTCATATTGCAACTTTGTTATCATTGCTTTTCTCTGGCACTCCTTATTACTGGTTCCCATATTGAACTAGAACAGTCTACCCCAGGGATCGAAATAAAGGGTTCAGTTCGAAATTCCAACCACCTGAAGAAGGCCGGAGCATACAACGGCCGAAACGTTGTGACAAAGATGAAGACAATAGTCAGCATAATGTAAATACTGTACAATCAATTCTGTTTATAGCCACAAACAATGCATGCTGCCACACAAATTCTTTTCACAACTGGTGACCAACACCTTCTCTCAGCAACTCCTTTGTTACAACCATAATAGTTATGGTGAAGTTATTTATTTCCATGTAGGAATCATATGGCATTTTTTGACCAAACAGCATTACTGTCAGTTGAAATTTCTAAAATCTTTTTCTTAAAGCAGTTTTTCAGGAAATTAGACTTTGCAGGCCAATTGTTATTACTATTTCTAGGATCTTCCTCCTAAAACTTTTGGTTTTGGTTTTGTGGAATTGATTGATTTATTTAGCATGGCTTATTTGAAGCTGAAACACATTTTGGATTGTAATAATTCTTTTTTTGCAAGTGAATATTGCATTAACAATTTTTGGAAGATATCAACGATGTTTTCAGATACAAGTCCCACTGTTTAACCCACAGCTGGAGGGAGACTTATGCACATGTACCTCTATAGTTTTAGAATTCTTTGGTCCTATTGCACCCTCATCTTTGTCACCATATTTATTACAATGTTTCGGCCGTTGTACACTCCAGCCTTCTTCAGGTAGTTCGAATGTCGAACTGAACCCTTTATTTTCTCTAGTTCCACGTACCATGTTTTAATGAATGCCAGTTGTCAGTTATCTCCTGTTAATTCCCCTTTTCAAGTTCTCCACCATTTTAACCAGGTATTGAACTCACACTATTTGAGTCCTGTCACTGGATCTTTATCCACTGTGCCATGTGTCCTTGAGAATATCTGTGTATGAATTTCTGGGTATTATAAACCTAATGTCTTCAGCAACCATTTTTTACCAGAATGTAAATAGTGTAAACAAAGGCATGTATTCCTGAAATATGGCATCAAAGATTTTTATCCATCCATAGCTGAGAATGGATTGCTTGATAATCCATCCATAGCTGAGAATGGATTGCTTGACGCTTTGAAGTTTGCTAAGGGTTTTGTTGATATACAACTTGAACAGGTGGAGATAATCTTTCATCATCATGAATCTGTTTTGTTCCACAATGGCGAGGCATGGATTGAGAAATCAGGTAAAGGCACTTTTCATGTCCCACAAGGTTCATTAAATGGTGCTGAGGTTTCAGAATTGATGGGCCTGTATATTTTTAATAAGATCAACAAAGTGGTCCACATAAACAGCTGTGGGCTGTATGAGATTAACGAGTTGATGACAACAGAAGAGCGAATGACAGATTTAGGAAACAACTTTTTAAACTCTTCAAGAGCCTGGAATTTGTAATTGTGGTCAATACAGACAAAAAAAGTCATCCATGTTGAATTTAATCTGCAAATCTGCAACATAAAACCCATCACAAAATTGAGGTATCTGAATGCTGGATCCAACCATCTTGCAGGTGTAATCAAGCACATCCCTAAAGGAATAGAGTGAAGGCTAACCAGAAATTCCTCTTGTAGAACATTTTTGAAGAAAAAAAGATAATGTAGAAAAAAATATTGAATGAAGAGGGGCACAAAACTAAATTAGAATTCAAACCTCAAATGAATTAACTGATGAGGAATGTATCAAGAAAAACAAACATTTGATTTAACACCCTGTTTAATTTGGAGGTGAAGTCTAGCATAGGGAGGGTGCTTTTAGACTGTTTAGTGGTCACTTCCCTAGGAGTTCTGTGTTGCATGGGATGTTTCATAGAAACACAGTGAAATTGAGTTGCAGCTGTGCTGGCAGTTTGTGTGTTACAATGAAGGGACAAGATGCCAAGAATTTCAGCGTTGGTGAGAGGTGTAGCTGCGGGGAGAAAAGTGAGTGTCTACTGGATGATGTTTGTGGGGTGGTGGGAGTGGTTTGCAAAGTGGAGGTGGGGGACAAGAGTGGCTGGAGCAAGATGTATGTGGGGATGTGCCAAGGGTACCTTTGGTGAGAGATGGTGCAATCACAAGTCATCATTCAGAATGGTAGGTTGTGGAGGTTGTACTGGACTGGCCAAACATCTGTGGGAAGCAAGGGCTCTAATGTAGGGTGTAGTATACTGAAGAGACTTAAACCTTGCAGTGGTGGGCTGTGCCAGGAGGAAGAGCTAGCAATGGTTGAGTATCCAGATTGGGAAATACTGTTAAATGAAAGGCCAAAGATTACGTTAGGGTGTAGGCATAGTAGAAAGTATATTTGGAGCTTATATAAACCTGAATGAGACTATGTCAGTTTTTTTTTTCACTCACTTGCCATTCCATACCTACTTCCCCATTCTTGCTTCACCCCTCCTCTTCTGTAACACTTCCTGTTGTGTGTATATAAAATAAGCTAATTAGGGAGTTAACTAGCATCTACCACCTAACAAGACCTTAATGACTGAAACCATGTTAGTGGTGTGTAAGTGATTCTTTACTTTTTAATATTTAATATTTAAAGCTCAGCATATTCAGTTTATTGGATTGTGTATAGATAACTTTTTAATACAACAGTTTCCTGGTCAATCTCAACTCTTACCTACAATCGGTTAAGTATATATATATAGAGAGAGAGAGACAGAGAGAGAGAGAGAGAGAGAGAGAGAGAGAGATAATTTATTAAAAAATTATCCAGTTGATGGTGTTTTACATTCAAGAAGTGTTAAAACAAAATGGCTATTTTTGCAGTGTTCTTATAACGTATATATTTGTTATAATTTTCAAATAAATTATATTTGCTCTACTCTGTATTGAGCACTCTTTTACGAATAATATTTTTTGGTTATTGGAATTTGTTCTGTACACACCAATTATATATATATATATATATATATATATATATATATATATATATATATGTATGTGTGTGTGTGTGTGTGTATCTTAGGAAACAGTTCCTCTTTAATAGATGTTTTGATGAACAAGACTGACATGGTACTTTTATTTCAGTTTTTATTGTTTTTCTTCTATGTAAACAAGTGTCTTCCATTATCAATTTAATGAATGTAAAAATTGTTCAAAAGTTCGATTGGTGCTGTATGATTTTGACTAAACTGTTAGGCATTTCTGAGGAACAATTTTTTTTTACATGCCATTTATTATAGTAGTATAATTGCTATTGTAGTCAATACAAAAATAGGTGAAAATATACAAATTCTTTATTTCCAACTATAGCCAGTACATTTTGGCCATGTTGATAATTGATGTTAAGAAGGAAATGTTTTTTTGATTTGGGGTCTATGTATCACCATATTCATGTTTTCAATGAGTATGTTGTGTATTGAGTGCCATACCAGGCTTGTTTGTGTCTGTCTTGAGCATTATTTAGAGTGGTGTAGCATTGGTTGTCTTGACAGGTAGTGTGTTTAACATAATTATTTATGGGTTTGTTTAAGAAAAAATAACTGCATAGATGCCTAACAACTAAGAAAATATTGTTAATCAAAAAGTATCTGAAAGCAAGATTGGTCTAAAAGGCATGAACTCTAAAATGCTTGGAATAAAAGAAAACTTGGATGAAGTTGCATTCTAATGCAAGAATGTTTTGGAAAGTAAAATGACCAACATTACTGGATGAAGAATCTGACACTTTGGAGAAAATGGCTGAAGAAGGTTGATTAAAATAGATGATAGCTTGAATAATGCCAAACACATCCAGTTGCTGGAGGGTTACTTGATATCAGATTTGACAAAAGAAGCTCTGTTCTACAGATTGAATGTAACACAATAGTGTCTGGCTGATGAAGGTGTCAGCATTCTGCTTGATTGATTGGAATCCTGACTGAAACAATTGAACCAATGTGGACTGAATGAAATCATAAAGTTTGTCAGAATAATCCGCACACTCTTGATGATGAGTGGGAACTGCTCAACCACAAAGAATAATATTTTGTACTGATGATGATGATGATAATGATGAGAGAATTTATTGCATCCATTCCCAGTTAGTGATGCTACAGAAAATATTAACAAATATAGAATAACTTGAAATAAAGATTCAACAAATTTACCTTTCACATATTTGAAAATACTGCATCTGGCTAAGTCTATTTGAGTTGGACAAAAACTATTACGTTTTTGGAAGTTGTCTCAAACTTTTGTTTCTTATTAGGAAACCTCCAGCAAAAATTGATGATTAGGAATAAAAATGAGTCAGAAAAGACAAAGAATCTATATATATATAAAGTTGTAGCCTCTGTCTGTCTGTTTGTTTGTTATCAAACTCCTCTTAGGATTTTGGAGATAGACCTCCATAACCATATATTCTGAAACTATATTACCCAGGGTACTTAGATAAGTATATTTCATTTTGATGAAAGGGTGTGGGGGCACAAATCTCCCATGGAAATATTTTTTTCCCTTTAATTTAAATTAAATTTAAATTTGAACAAGGGAATAACTTCTATCCAAAATATAGAATGAGAAATCCAGAAGATGGAGGTCACATTGGCAAGATCAAAATGAGACAATATAGATGTCAAGTTGAGCAAGAAATCATTAATCAGTGAGTAGTGCCTTACAATACATATCAAGACTGGAAAGTAAAGACAGGGTAGCTTCTGTCAATATGTGGCAGCATTACCCCATTTTCAGCCTGATCTGGTTCTTGTAAATGTAGAGGTTAGCAAGAGGCATCAGGTACTTAACATGGTGTCTTTATTGATGGATTGTACGAACAAGTTCCACTTGAGGCCTGGGTTGAGCTAAAGCCCCAATTCAACTATTATATCAATGTTGAAATCTGCTCATCAATTCATTTAATCAGGCATTGCATGAAATACATATCAAATGGTTCAGATCAAACTGTTTTTGCACAAACACCCATAATAGTTTAAAATGCCCATATCTTTTGCACAATATTATATGCATGTTAGGATAAAGGATTCAAAGAAAAATGGAGAAATGAAACAAACTGGAAAAGCTTTCTTCACTTTTGTTAAAATTCTATACCCTGGAATGGTCAAATGGAAAATAAATAACAGAACTATCCAACAAACAGAATTGACAATGTCTGCAATAAATAATAACAAAAAAAGAAAAGAACAGGGCAAAAAATAATATAAAGCAAGCAAACAATATCTAAAAGGCAAATTAAATGTGATCAGGCAAAGCAACATTAATAAGGCAAATTAAATGTGATAAGGCAAAGCAACAGTAATATGGCAAAAAAAGTTTGCAAACTAAGAATTGCAGTTGACACACAAAAGCCGGTTTGGACAAGTGAATGTAACATTCTGACTTCAAGACAGACCAGGAATAAGTCTGATGAAACCGAGAACCGCCCTATGTTATTGGCTAGGAAAAATCCCAGAATACATTTGTGTTCTTCTGCATATAAAATGCAGAGAGGCAAGTGTTTTGCAGCCATTTGCTAGCAGGATTGAAACCAACCTTACCTGAAGGTGTCTACCTAACTACTTAAAGGTGAAAAATATTATCAATAAAAAACTTTTGCACAATTTTATATATATATATATATATATATATATATATATATATATATATATGAAGCAAAGTGTAAAAAATTAGAGATATCCTGATGGTTTTACCTGGGTTCACTTCTAGAAATGAACTCAGCCAAAAGAGGCAAAGAGGTAGTGTAGCTGTGGCAAACATAGTACATATATGAGATTTACCAACATTTGACCATAGAATGACTGCTGGTGCCAAAAAAAAATCAGGTAATTTGTTTTTTCAAAGTAGCTATTGCTCTCAGTTTTTCTCAAGCAATGACAGCAAGAATATACCAAGTGCATAGCTTAGATGTGGCACAAGGCCAAAAGTATGGGGCATCTAGTGAGGATCAAACTCACTTTTCAGTTGTAACTGATCTAGCAAGACAAGCTTGCTAACCATTACACCATGCTGAGGTTCCCTATACCAAGTATATAAGAATCCTAGATTGACATTAGCAGTACATGAAAACTACATTGCTAGTGTTCATTAGTGGTGCAAGAATAAGCCTATTATCAACTGAAAATTAAAAGGAATATCACATCAAACCCCTTCTCAATTCAACACAAGTGCTACTTAACCCATCACACAACACAATATACAGTATATTTTGCATTCTACAGAATTTGGATCAACAAGATTACCATTATTGACAGCATAGAATTGATTACTATGCTTTACCTAAACTTGTGGAAGATTGGTTCTGTGACACCAGGTGAGACAACTTCTGTTTCCGGCTCTTTTGGATAGATTGTCAATTTGAGTGTAGAGGAGACAACCATGAGGCTATGGCTACAGAATATCAGCAGGCTGTTGTGCAAGTTGGCATTTGCATCAAAACTTGAAGACTTTTAAATCTGAGGGATCAATAATTTGTTAGATGGAATTATGTGATCAATAATGAAGGGAAATATTATCTTGATTAAATCAATCAAAACGAAATGCACCTTTTTTTTACTTTTAGAGCATCAAATATGACACAACTTTCTTTTTTCTGTCTTGATCTCTGACAAAGCTGTAATAAAGTTAAACATGTTAGATTAAGATTTGTTTCCAATTTGTTCTTTTATCCTATCATTTTGTCTGATTTCTATCCATACTCGATATATATATATATATATATATATATATATATATATAGATATTATAAATTAATTGATTTAGAATATGGTTTTAATGCTCTGTAAATTTACATTGAGCACTATTTTGTAAAAATAAAAATATCTATAAGAACACCGGATTATATATCTTATATATCATACTGTTCTTTCTACATATATATATATATATATATATATATATATATATATATATACAGACACATATGTGTGTGTATATATATATATATATATATACATACACACACATATGTTTATATATATATGCATGTATATATATATATATATATATATATATATATATATATATATATATACATGCATATATATGCACACATGTGTGTGTGTATATATATATATATATATATATACACACACACACACACACATGTATATATATGCATATATATATGTATATATATATATATATACATATATATGTGTGTGTGTATATATGAATATATATATGTATATGTATATGTGTATATATGTATATATATATATATATATGTAATTATTTATTTAATAAAAAAATTTATAACATAAATATGTTATTAAATCACTACAAAAATAGCCATTTTGTTTCAACATCCCCAGTGTCTTATCAAGTGATGATGTTGAATGTAAAATAAATGGTTTTAAAAGTTTCAAATTAATTATTAGCACAGAGCTTATGATTACATCTAGCAATTTCAATTGTAAAATGATGAGACCTAGCTGCCAATCTAGTAGTACATTTAAATCTATGAAATTGAAGAACTGAAGGGGAAAGCTTAGAACAACAGCCATGAAAACATTTATAGAAAAAGCAGAGAGAAGTTATGGTAAGGCAGTGAGAAATTGACTGAAGTTAAGATGCCATGTCAGAATGGATAGCATTGCAGATTCTTCTTTGGATTCCTTCATGAGTCTCTAGATAAATAACAGAAGCACCAGACCAAATGTGGCAGCAATATTCAATGCATGAACAAATGGCAAACTTATATTGGTGCAAGATTTTGCTGAGAAAAGTTATCTAGTACATCACAGTGAACCAACATTTCAAGCAGCAGACCTAGCAATTGATTCCAATAAAATTTGGAATCATCAATTAGTTTAACTTGTTCCCTGCCAAATATATTTTTAACATTGTAATTCCTAAGTCAGCTTTTCCTAATAAAAGAATGATGGAAATAGAAAGTCTTTTAGTGTTTGAAATGGTTTTGTTTTCATACAAATCAACTAATATCTACTATAGACTATCTAATAAATGTTATATAAGTGGGGCAAAAAGAACGTATGTATATTACATTTAATCCCTCACTGTATTTACAATACCCTTGATTTCACCACTCCTCCTCCTCTTCCCCTCCTACCCCACCTCACTTCCTGTACGTATTCATTTATTTTTTGTTTTAAAATATAGCATTAGTAAATTTTTATTTTTAAAAAATAAAGTGTTAGGAAATCAATTCATTGAAATCATTTGTAAATGCTGAAAGGTTGCAACCAAAGTAGCGGGTTTAATCTGCAAAAAAATTCAATTACTATCTACTGTCCTCCTGATTGTTCTTTTATCTTTCTACTCGTTACTAATCTTTCTGTTTCTAATTCCTCCACACCCTGTAATCCCTTGTGTCTTAGTGGCTGTACTGACTTGTTTTGTGTGATACCAATTTAAAAATAACTTAGTGAAAGCAAATAAACTAAAATTCATATGGTATATTTATCCTATAAATAGATAAATATATTTATATATATCCTGAAAAATTAACCAGCTGCTAAGAAAGTTGGATTACTATGTATGGCAAGACAATTCTTCTCTCCAGAATCTATCTTACATATCTATAAGTCTACCATTCGTCCAGGCTTAGAAACTGACACATATTGTCCGGTGCCCCTGCTATTTATCTGAAGCTCCTTGGTAAAATCCAAAGAAACATCTGCAATATTATTGGTCAGCTCTAGTCACTTTCCCCCCACCATTAGGTGGCCTCTGTCTTTTCTATAAATACTTTCATGGTAATTGTTTGGATGTGCTCTTCCCTATGGTACCCTAGAGTTTTTTTTTTAATTTAAGCAAAGCACTAGACTGATGTTGAGATTTCCTCAATTTACAGTCAAGCTGTCCAAATGTAGCTTTAAATTGTATATTAAGTTTCTTTTCTTGCACTTCACTTGTGAAACTCCCTTCCAGCTCCATGCTCTCCAACCAACTTTAATCTACAAAAATTTAAATGTAATGCCAATCATTCTGTCAATCCTGCCTTTTATAGATAGAGATTCACAATGTTTCAGCCATTGTATGCTCTGACCTTCTTCAGGTGATATATGTTGGAATTTCCAACCGAGCCTTTTATTTAGTTTACAGTGGGGTAGATTGTTCTAATTTCACGTCATGGACATCCCAGCATCAATTAATCCCTTTTAGTAACTCAACTCACTAATGCTCGCCTGGTCAGATCTGCCTCCGTGGGTGAAATTGATGCTGGCTTTTATAGTCAACCAGAAATGGCTGCTTTGAAAACTGCATTGGTTTTTCTGATTGGACAGAAATTATGTTTTATGACACTGGTATTTTTGGATGGTATTCCGTAAATGTGCATATGGAGCTGGATAAAATTAAGATCTATTTTTGTCATATTGAGCTGTTGATGTCAAACTGAGCACTTGCATGCAAGTTAGAGTTGGAGTTCTAACAGAGTATGACAAGATAAATAATTTTACTGCTTGGACCATTACAGTAATTTTTTGTTTTTTATCTTAAAAAATACTGTAATTTAAGATAATCTTCTATGTACCATGTTCCTTCAGGATGTACACAATCATGGCTCTCCACAATTTCCTGTCCTTTGTAGCTCTTAATAAATTTTGTCTTTTTGTTATCTCTCGTAAATCTTTCTTTGCCATCCATTTATACAAGCTTATTAGGTAGGCTATGCATTGCTTTCCACTGTCTCTCTTGCTTTCAATCTCTCTTGTGGATGTCTCAATTTTCTCTAAACATGTTTGATCTAGAGTATTCTCAGTATCTTTCTGTAGAACCACATTTCTGTTACTTCAAGTCTCTTCGTTATCTGTGAGGAGATTGTGTAGCATTCACTGCTATATAGGAGGAAAACTGACATTATATAACAGTTCAGTTCTTTTTTATTTGTTTCTAATGAAGTTTTCTATTTATTAATATTTTACTTAGCTTTTGGAAGGCATCTTTCACTATCCCAATGCACCTTCAGATTTCAGTGCCACACTTTCCATCCTCTGTTAAAACACTTCACTGCCATCAGAAAACATAGAAAGACCCAGATATTTAAATTGTTGTACTTATTTGATTTTGGTATCTCCAATTTGTAATTTGGCATTTTTGGTCTGCCCCTTTTGCTAACAACCATAAATACTCTCTCTTCTTGCAATTAATGTTCAGTCCTTTCTTTTTGCTTTTCTTTGCTAGGAATACTTCTAGATTTCTTTCAATATTTTCTATCAACACTATGTCATCTGCATATCTCATGTTGTTAATATTCTGGCTGCCAATAATGAATCCTGGTCGGACTTCTAATTCTCTCAGAACAACCTCCCTGTATAGGTTGAACAAGTCCAGTGAGAAGTCACAACCTTGTTTTACATACCTTTCTACTTTTGTATATTTACTGAAATCATTTTCTATCTATATAAAGGTGGTTTGCTAAGAGTATAGATTCTAGATTATTCTAATATCCTTCCCAAATATGTCAAGGTTACTTAGCAGTTCTAACAGTTTTTTGTGATGTACTCAGTCAAATGCTTTTGCATAATCTATAAAACACAGATCCAAGTTACGTGTCGTGCTTAAAGGGTTACCTATTGTTGTAGAGTAGATAACACCTCTTTAGCACTCTACCAGATGCCCTGGCTCATAGCCTTAAATAGTCTACAATTAAGGACTTTAACAGTTGATTAATAAGTTGATACTAAGCTGATTAATATTCAGACTGGTCTTACTTTGTTTGACTATACAGCATTTGAACCTCCTCTATTCCTTGTAAGTTGTCTTGTTAATTGTTTTGTAACTTATTGTTCCATGTTTTTTGTATGTATTCGTTAGCATCAGATGCTGATGCTGAATAAATATATTATGCACCCATTCTTTGTGTATCATTCACCTCAACAATACAACACCTATGTATATAAACTTGCCCACAACTTACAGCTTTTTATTATAATCTTAATGACTTTAGAATACTGCTTTTCTGGTACAGGTCAATATATATTCACTGTCTTTTTCCAGCTGATTGTAAGACCTAAAAGAAGAGCTAACTTTTAAAATATAAATTCAAAAGGTGTTGCATATTCTCCATTTAAAATACTGTAGTGGAATAGAGCACAAAAATTATTGGCATGGGTATATCTCCATTTTAAAGTATTCCTGACAATAATACACTTTGACACGCACACGTCTTTCATATTATGAAAAGGGCATAATATAGACAGTACATGCAAGCTTTTCAAGGATTTTCCACAAAATGTCTCCATTAAGTGTATTGAAAGCTTTTGTAAAATCACCAAATAGCTGATATGTATCCATCCATTGTTCAATGCAATTTTCCTGAAGCCTCTTAACTGAAATGACCATATCCAAACCAATCCGACAGAACCTAATCAGCAATATGAACAAGCAACTTGTCAAGCATGATAATAATATGCAATATCTTCCCAGTGACAGAAAGTAGGGAGAATTGCTACACTTTCCGTTATAAAACATCATAATTAAAGCGCCTTTCCAATTTTGTGGAACAAGTTCATTCCAAAACATTCACAAGACATTGCATCAAATTCTGACTTTCACACTTTAAAATCTCTGCATACTAATCATTTCTGTCAGAAGACTTGTCATTGTTAATGGCTATTTCCACATCTTCAGAAGTGGGAGGTTTATCTATTAAAATGTTCTTTCCACCTTTTCAAGAATTCCTTAGGATGGCATTGCAGATTGTTACCATCCATAGTGCACAATGGCACTATTAAAAAGGGTCCATAAACTTCTTGCAGAAGATCATACAGCAGCTTCATATTGTTGAAGTTAGTAGCAAACTGAATTCCATTAGAGCCAGTCTCCCACCCACTTTGTTTTGTATACAAAAACATTTCACTGCTTTATTAGTTTTCACTACTTTGACTTCATACTGAACAATCTTTGTGTATTTCTCAGTAGGATAACCACATTTAACCAGAGTTGTCACTACCTGAATCTTCTTGGCTTTGTCAAACCAATCCCAATATTTATTCTTGACAAAACCAAGTATATTGACACAGACATTACATGCAGACTGTTTAAAACCCATCTATTTATTCTCACACTCCATTACCTATACACCAATTCATCCCAAACAATCCCATCTTTCCGACAAACAATATTCAATCACTTATGAAGAGTCATCTGATCGCCTCTAAACTTGCGATTGACAATAAGCTTGACCTTTGCATATACCAAAATGGTCAAGACCAGAACTTTGTGCCCTGCATTACACAAATGTTACACAAGTCCTTCATATATTTTCTTCTTGTCGGAATATAATTGATAAGATGTCATTGCCTTGAGCCAAGATGAAGCCATATAGTTTTAGTTTTATATTTCTACTAGAACAGGGTTCCTAATAGGCAGATGCAGCTGCATACACATCCACAAAAGTAATAAACAATTACTACTGCAATTTCCTACACTATGTCTTCTAATAAAGCTCCAGGATTCATTATCCTTTCCAACATTTGCATTAAAAATCACCAAGATTGATGATACAATAAAACTAGGGAATCTTTGCAACAAGATCTTTTTAGAGTCAAAAAATGTATAGTGTAGAATACATAACATTTATTTCTCAATGGAATCATATAAATATAAACCTTTTGACTCAGAATTTTCACTACGAAGGCTACATCTGTTTCTAATATCTCATATGAGAAACAGATGTAGCCTTCGTAGTGAAAATATCTCATATGAGAAACATGTCTGCATCTCATATCTGACACTCCAATAAATTGCTCTATATAATAATTCTCATTGGAGTGGGGACATAGTTTCAGATATAATATTCATACCTTTTGCTACAAGCAAAGATCTCCTTTCAGGAAGTGTTTCTATGACTCTAAAAAATTTCTAAGATTCATTTATATATATATATATATATATATATATATATATATATATATATATACACGCCTCTCTTAAATATACCACATGTAACAGCAAAATTGTCCAAATCATGTAATGGCAGAATTGTCCAACTGTAACATTAAGTTCTGAACCATTGTATCTTAGAAACGATTAAAGATATCATGCTGAAATTCTCAGAGGTTTTTATAACACTATTGGACTCTACTTTAAGCAATAAGAACTCTCCAAACTTAACAGAAGAATCATGATGAAATTGATCATAAATAAAAATGACATGTTCATCATTAATTAATCATAGATAAGGGTCAGAAACTAATGAAGTATTGAAATAAAGTTCAAATATATATATATATATATATATATATATATATATATATATATATATATATATATATTATTCATGGATCATTTTCCAACTAAATAAAGATGATCTTTGCCTTCTTCTAACTTTCTGTCCAGGAGTAACAATCTGCCTCACAGGTTTCACAAACAATTTCATTTTCAAATGCACCTCTGGACTTTCATCACTGAATCTCCTCTCTCACATGCCAAATGTCAAGTTGGATCTTTTCTAATTGATCTCTTTAACTCTAAGTTGAAATGATGAGCCCTCTTCCTGTTGTGTCCTCCTGATCCAGTTTTCCTCTCTACTGTTCCTTCTTTTTTAAACTTATTCACCATTCTCTTGATGGCTCTGGGGTGGATTTTGTTGACTTAAGCCTTGTTAGTAAAATTGGGTAGTTGGAACTGTTCAAAGACAGTCAAGGTTTCTGGTAGTACAAAGTTTCAAATCTTCATTTGATAATGTTCTCTTTCGCAGAAACACTAAAATCCACTCAGCGTAGTTGTAGTATAGAACAAGTACAAATGTGCAGATGTCTGCAACAGGGTTTTTTTGTTTTAATTATTTGACAAAGTGTAAGGTGATAAAGTCATTTATGCAAAGAATCGCTCAATCCAGTGTAAGGTGATAGAGCCATTTATGCAAGGAGTCACTCGAAACAGTGCAAGGTGATAAAGCCAATGAGACGCAAGGAGTCACTCGACCCAGTGCAAGGCGATGAAGCCAATGAGACGCAAGGAGTCACTTGACCCATTGCAAGGCAAAAAACTGATGCGACACAAGGAGTCACTTGACCCAGTGCAAGGCGATAAAGCCATTAAGATAAATGGAGTTATTGAAGATGAAAGAAAATAGAGTGAAGGAAACTGAGAAAATGTTACTGAAGAGAAAACATTAAAAAGAGCAAGATTCAGAGGTAGATGATTGATTTACATTTTTTCTAGATTGTAGTTGACAGGCTTTTGGTTGTCAATCAAGTACTAGGCTTAAATTCCTGAAGTCAAGGTGTGACTAAACATTAATTGGAATGATTTGACACTGCCAATGCAGCATTGTGTTTCAATTTTCTAATGAGTATACTTACAGCAGTAATGAGTGAAATCACTTTGGCAATCTACAAGTTGTTGTCAAATTTCAAGTTTTAGCAGAATCAACCTGTAGAATATATACAGTGTTTGGTGAAAATGACCATGCTGATCAAAAAGTGTTTCAGGAGGTTTTCAACTCAACTTTTTGTAATTCAAACCTGCACTTAGGTTATTATCTCAATTCACAAAAAATTTGGAGATATTTTAAACTGAATTTAAAACAAAGATAAAAACAAAAAATAAAGTTTGGGATATACTTTTAATTCAATATAAATTAAAAACTTTTTAAAATCACTAATTTTTTTTCAGTTATTTAAAAATTGTAATTTTTAAGTGTTCCCTCCTGATCTGGATACAAATCCCAATGCTGGATGTTCAAGAAACGAGATGAACAGCAGATTATCAATCCCAGGAACATCCTGATTCCAAAAAGGTATAATATATCTATGTAGAGCAAGTGTTAGAGCAGTTTTGCTCACACAAACAGACAGAATTTGCCGTTTATTTATTGAGATAGCATAATCCTTTCCTTCTCTGGTATCCACATTTAATGGAATCTGTTACTCTTAACAGGCGGTATTTCTTCTTGATTGACTTATTTCTGAAGTGAGAAGTCATATTTTTGGAGATTACATATATCCCTCCCCAACCTCTGCTAGATTCCTGCTCTTGAAGTAGATCAAAACTTGCTTGAAATATCTAATATTCATTTCTATTTGCCAGCCCTCCTACACCCACTATGAAGAGGAGAGGTGATCTCTCCCCTAAGAGTGTGGTGCTCACTTGAGACATTGTTGACCATGAGAAGTGTATGCAAGAATTTGTCCTGGATGTAAGCTATGCAATCTTTTTATCCAAGTAATTTTTTTTCCAGCCAAAGCAATTAAATTTTAGATTTTTCTTTTTTAATTTTCTATCTTTAGGAAAATGGAAGATGTAATGGTTGTTACTTTTGTTTGTTTTCTTAATCAATTTTGCATTTCTTATACTTATGCTTGAAAAGTGTATTCACCCAGAGCCTTGAGATAAAAGCAACAATAAGAAAATGGATAAATAAATAAAAATAAATAAAATGATAATAATCTTGATTATGAAGAAAAAGAATAATTCAATATTTAACAGAAAATAATAATATGTAAGTGAATAAAGATAATGTTACACTTTTCATTAACACATTTGCTGCTACTTTGGCCATTTGAACACTTATAATATACTATCTCAATTTTTGTTAGTTACCATTAGAAATTGCTATATGGCATAAAGAAGATGTTGATATTACACACTACATCAAATAAAAGGTTAGGAAGGAAACTCCCATCAATACTGGATGGTGCAATAATAGTGGACTTGAGAAACCTATTTTTCTGAAAAATTGTTTGAAGAGAAAGGTTTTATAAACTTCAGCCTCTTGATCAAAGAATGCCAAATGTTTCCTTGTTAGTTTCTTTACCAGTATATCAACACCTCATGGGTCATTTAATGCTGAAATTTAATTTTCTTGGGATCATTATTAATTTCTTTGCCAAAAAATGTATTGATTTAATATTTTTTCCTTACAGAAATGTATTGCTGGTAATTATTTTTACTATGAAAATGTATTGCTGGTATTTTTACTATAAAATTTTTTATAATTTCATAGTGTTTTGAACCCAGTTTGGAAAATAAGAAGTAGTTTATTCCGGAGAATAATAGGGTACACAGTTGAGAAGACAGACAATTGTTAACTCCTCTCACTCAATGAGAGAGAGTGCAGTTTAAATAGTCTTAGGCCAGTCCATCTTGTGGGGGTGTACAGCTACTCCACAACGGATAATAACTCATAAGGGAGATATGATTTGGGTGTCTGAAAACTCCATCTATACTTTACAATATCCTCAGACTCTCCTAGTTCTGTGTTACAGTATGTGAAGACCATCTATTTGCCCATAGCTGGGACCCTAATAGGTACTACCACTTCAAGTTGCGGATGGACCTAGGAACAGCAACAATTAAGAGGTGGTTCCATTCTCCTCCTTATCAGAGGCCTTGCTAGACTAGATGTGGTTTATCATTATACCCAGGACAAATGTTTTCTTGTAGGGAAACAACTGATACTACCATTATATAAGAATACTTATAGTAAGTAAGTGAATGACCAAATGAAAAAAAACTTCTTTATGTAGAGGTTGGACATGCAAACACGTTTTTCAGGGTCATCTTTAGAATGTAATGGTTAATATTTTTTTGAAAAATATTAATCCCTGAATATGTTTTCAGGTATTTTTCTTAATTTATGAAAATATATCTGCATCTGCATCATCATCATCACGTGGAAATTGATAGACATTAGTGAAATGAGTATCTACAAACAGAAAGAAAACACACAAATGTGTTTGGTTACATCTGAGAGAATACTGAAAAGTTTTCAGCCCAACTAAGAATGAATTCGTTGAAATTTGTCCAAAATGACAGAACGAATGAAACAACAACAATAGTAATACTCCTAACAAACTTTTCAACGGACAATCTTGTGTCATAAATAGGAAAGGTTGACACACATAGAAAATAAGAAATAGTTTATTCCGGAGAATAATATGGTACACGGTTGATAAGACAGACAATTGTTAACTCCTTTCACTCAAAGTGCTGTTTAAATAGTCTTAGGCCAGTCCATCTTGTGGGGTGTACAGCTACTCCACAACAGAAGGCTGGTATGATTTGGGTGTCTGGAAACTCCATCTATACCTTACAATATCCTCAGACTCTCCTAGTTCTGTGTTTCAATATGTGAAGACCAAATTTTAGCAAAGTACAAAAAATGTGGTACCAGAATCTGAAGACACATTGAAATAGCAAAAGATGCTTTCAAAAAGCTAAGTAAAGTATTAAAAAACAGGATGATTTCATTAAAAACAAAGAAAAGTGTACTGAACTGTAACTTGATATCAGTCCTGCTATATGACAGTGAATGCTGGACAATTTCCTTACAGAAAAAGAATAGAATTGAGGCAGTAAAAATACGGTACTACACAAGAATGTTGAGAATTCAATGGATAGAGTATGTGAGGAATGAGGAAGCTTCAGGGGAAATGGAAATAATAAGTACACATACTTAGACTCAGAAAGAGAGAATTGAAATTTCTAGGGTACCTAATGAGGGAAGAGGGCTTGGAGAATTTGACACTCACACGACAGAGGAAAGCATTGAATAATGTACTTAACAAGCTTGTGTAAATGGTTTGCAGAACAGGGATTAGGTAGTCTTGAGTATGGCAAAGAACTACATCTGACAGCAAGGAGATTGGCAGTTTTTTAACTGCTGTTGTTTTCAGATTCACTCTGATCTGGGGTGGTAGGACCTCTTAGGGTCCCAGCTATGGGCAAATAGTTACCCCACCCAAAAGAAAACAAAACAAAATCCTATGAAAGTATAAAAATACATTTCTATAGTAAAAATACCAGCAATATATTTTTATATAAAAAAGGACCAACAATACACCAATCAACATGAGTGAACTCTTTCATAAAATTAATTCATATAATACCTGTAAGCAATCTGGGATTGCAAAGGAAATATTTGTCGGTATTTACTAGCCCCACCACGAGGGTAGATGTGGCACAAGGCTGGGTTTAACGTTGACTCAGCCAAAAAATCCCCGTAGAACCCACATAAACGGGATCGGGTTGGTCAACCTTCCCGAACGAGACTCTGCCCTTCAGCAGAGCCTCATCCGGGTTCCTCTCTGCCCAAAGAGTTTGACAGCACAGCTGGAACAGATCCCAGCTAGGAAATATTTGTCACAGATTATTTCCACAACACAGAGAATATATCACTAAGTTCCGACTCAAACATTGGGGGCAGAAAGAAATGCCGAAAACTCGATTCACAGGTACTATCTCACAAATCAGCTGGGAGAGGACGTTCAATTTTTGCATATCAAAATACTTTTATAACGACTCCTGTGACGGACTTGTTTTTTTAATTTAAATATTCCGTCTTCAGCATGTTATGTGGAATATGTGTCCTTTTTTTGTTAAGTGATTTTCTTTTTCGCCACATTTTCCATCGTAGGATACATGTGACACAAGGTAAATTGCCATTTTCTTCACTATATATCCTACAATTTCTTAAATCAAACTGTATTCCAAAATATAACTTCAACAAAACTACATCATAAAACACTCATATCACTACTTCTAATAATTACATTCACACAAAAAAGTATATGCACAAAAGCTGAGTATCATCTACCATGTACTCAATTGTGAAAGCAGAATAACACATATCATATTTTTATTACTTCAAAGCTCCAAAGAAAATTAAATTCCAGCATTAAATGACCCATAAGGAGTTGATATGCAGTTAAACAAACAAATAAATAAACAGGAATTAGGAGAGATAGCAAAAAGATAAAACTTATTAAGAGCTACAAAGGACAGGAAATTGTGGAGAGCCATGATCATCCACATTCTGAAGGACATCAGACACACACACATACACATTATGCCTACATTTTTTTTATGTTAGCATACAAAGTATATAAAATGTAAAAGCAATGTTTGTGTTGCCATATTGACAGATTTTACAAGCTAAAAACAGATTTAAATTGCCATAAAATTTGTTTGGGTTAAACATTCTTTCATTAAAACATCCTTTTGATACTCAAAATCTCAAGAGTAAATTTCAATTTCAATTTATCTTTTCTTTTAAATTTATATATTTAAAGCATTATTAAAAATATTTGCAGTTGCAATTCACTTCATTCACTGCATTGTTTTGCAGTGAGGCCTCCCATAGCTGAACAGTCTGAAGCACATTTAGCCAGTAGATGTTAATTATATTATAAATAAATAAATCAGAGATGTCTACTCAAAGTAATCCACTAATACAAAAAAAAACAAAAAAAACTTAGTGCCTAAATTCCAAACAGTGCAATATTTTTAGTTCAAACAGTCCTTTAATTTTGACTGCATCCTTATTTGGAAAAAGTCTGAACAGAAATTTGCTAAATCACCCCATCATTGTCTGCTTATGAATAAATTGGAAAGAGAAAGAGAAAAATGACAATGTACTAAAGTTTGCCAAGCATAAACTTCAAATAAGCATCAGAAAAGATGAGCATTTATTAAAGTTAGATTCTTTCATTACCAAATTTTTTGCAAAGATCATCCAAAAGCAATATTGATTTTTTTTTCTCTGCTCCATCGTTTCGTTCATGTCGCAATAATCAGGTGCTGACTGTGATCTCCAAGCCACACTCTGCATTTTTACCAAATTTGGATCGTTGAAAATTCTTGCATCATGCTACACTGATTTTTAGCATTTACACAAATTACAAAACGCCTTATCCACTGCCATTTGCCAACATAGACGCATTTTAAAGATATTAAGGCTCCAGCCACATCCTGTTTAGATATCTTTTGATCACAATTTAAACACATCCATTCAAATAAACAAAAAATCTATATACCTTCTAATTTTTAATGTGTTTAGATAATCTTTTAAATATCGTCATCAGCAGCTACTGCTAGATAAAAGCTTTTTCATAACTCCTTCCATGACAACTGTGACAACACAATTTCCTGACATGTCTTACCTGCAAAGTCCTCTATCTCACCTCCCCATCTTCTCATCTTTTCCTACAGAACACCATTCAACCAACCTTTTACACCATCTGGTATCCTTCCTTCTTGTCCCTTATCTTGACCTGTTCATAGATCCATGTTAAACTTTTTTTATCTGTTATATTGGCAAGTAAACACATGGGTGTACTTGAACCAAAGTATGTCAGCTTGGACTTTTAAAATATGTTAAAAATTCAAAATTAGATTGCAGAGCACTTAATAAATAATCTGTCTTGTGACTTGTCTTTTACCAGAGATATTTTCACAATAATCAGCAAAGCACACTTGAATTACCACTCCAGAAAGCCATTTATGTTAAGTCTAAGCAGCCTTCCTTGTAATTTATACTGCTGTTTCCCTGGTAGTAGTTCTCTCCTATTTTTTAGTCTTTTTTTAAATATTTATATGTTTGGCCCTCTATTGGCTCTAAGGGGTCAGGAGTGATAACTGGTTAGCAATTTTTTGTTGTTTCTTTTTATTTCAATACCCCAACTTTATAGAGGAGTATTTTTTTTTCTTATCCTTACTCTTCCTCCCACATTGTTTCATATTTTTGTATATATTTATATACAGTTTAAATAGCAAGACAGACCAGGTTCTATAGCCTTGGTTGGCAACTGGTCTACTGCAGAAAAAAATGGCAGCCTACTGCGGGAAAAAATCTGCCTTGTCAGTCATGTATCAAAAGATACATGATCACTTAAGCGTGTATCACATATGGTACATAACTGAATGTTTGAGTTCATGTTTCTAACCTATAACTCACTGCTATCCATGCTAGAAGTACTTCTGATAAAATATCTCTAAATTGCAAAGAAAACTTTCACTGAACTATGATGGCTGACACAGGTGCACACACACACACACAGCCTACATATCCATAGACATTTTAACAACTAACTTCCTTCTAGCAAAATCAGATTTAACTTGCAAGGAAACACATCCACCTAGTGTGGAGAATGATTTGGCATCCTGTGTTCATGTACTGTTTGAACGCTAACTTTTCAACATACACTAACCAAACAAAAACACAACGTAACAAAATAAATATATTTCATTTTCACCAATTAACTAAGATATTGAACAAAGAAATAAACAAAAAAAAAGGAGATGTAATTTAACTACTCATTAATGACAGAAAAATATGAAAGGAACGCTATCACGGATTAAGAGCAATTCTTAAAACAGAACTGAATGGCAGAAACAAAATTGAAGCCATAAGCACACAAGCCATGCCTGTAATTATATGCAGCTTTAATGTTATTAACTGTCCCATCTCTAAGAAGAAACAAAGCTGATGCCAAAATACGAAAGCTTTTCACAATGTATCACATGCACCATCCAAAATCAGATATTGGCTATTCATACCTTCCAGAAAAATAGGGTGTTGGGGATTAATTCAACTGTAATTATCATAAAAAACTGCAGCCATTGGTATTTTTGCTTATTTGCAACAAAAAAAAAAATGACTGCATGTTAGAAATGGTTCTGAAACACAATAGTACTAAACAAACTGTATTGCTGACAAAAGACTATAATATGCCCCCAAGAAATGCAGCTAAATAAATCAGAACCAGAATGTACCCCCATCAAATGAAAAACCAAAACAAAAAATTGGCCTTAAAAACAATAGGAATAAATGGGAGAAAAAAAAACAAAAAAAAAAAAACTTTGCATATCCTATCAGAATCATAAATATCAAGAGCTGGGGGGTTGAAGTAATCATAATTTCTGCCCATGATCAGTGTCTTCCAATCATCAACCATAAATATAATGTCCTGAAACTTAACAACAGCCCATCCTGCTATATATGTGGAGAACATCTGGAAACAGTTGATGACATATCTGGGTGTGGTTAACTAATGCCAACAGAGTACTTGTAACAACATGAAAGGGTTGCTTAGTTCATACATCAGTCAATATGCTGCAGATTCAACCACCCTCTTAAAGAGAATTGGTGGGAACAGAAGCCATAATAATTTATAGAGAATAATGTGCTTACTATCCTCTGGATTTTAGTTTTCAGATAGGGAAATCTCTTCAAATCAAGCAATTATAATAGTAAAAGTCTTCTGATAGATACTGCAACCCCAGCTGACAAGAAGACATTCTTTTTGAAAATGTTTTAAAAACAAATACAAGACCCTGAGGACAGAAATCAGTAAAATGTGGCATCTCAAGACAATGACATTACCTGTTGTCTTGGGGGTTTTTGGAATTACCATATTTGACTCCGTATAAGACACAAGGGCATATAAGACACACCCCAATTTCAGCAGGGAAAATCAAGAAAAAATTAGTAATTAGTGAAATTATTAGTAAATAATACAGCCTAGGCTATATTTATGAGGTATTATTTTAGTTAAAGAAGCCATGATTACAATTAAACGAAAAATAATAGGAAAAAAAAGAACACAAGCCAATAAAAACTTTGTATCCAAAGGTAAGAAAACAATAAAAATCAAGAAATTATTACAATTGAGCAAAACAGTACAGTTACTATTAAAATTTTATTCATCTTCAAATCCATAAAATTCGTCATCTTCATTATCAAAACTCTGATATTCATTTTCAATACTATCATCATTGTTAAATAATGCGTCATCTTCCATTCCATTGAGAGCATTGCTAATACACTTTTTAAAAGATTTCACAAGAATTTCTTTTCTAATATTATCTCAAGCTTGCTTCACCCATTTGCAGATTTGTGCAATGCTGAATCTTTTTATTCTTCCTGTAAGCGTGAAGTCATTATCAAGCATTGCCATCCACGTGTTCCATTGTTCGTTCATGTTTAAGTCTAAGCTAATAGGAGTTGCCAGGTAGCTAATTTTTTGGATGACTATCATGAATTTTAAACCCACATATGGCATATAAGAAACAGGGGAATTTTAAAAGATATTTTTAGTAAAAAAAGTGTGCATTATATGCCATCAAATATGGTATATTAAAAGGAGCAAACAAATATGTGGATCCATAAAATATATAAATTGCAAAAAATCATACTCATGGGTACTTCCTATACATTAATTAAATTTTCCTGATTGTATGGTACCTCATTTGTTTGTATCTCCTGATATAATGACTTGTTTCTTGAAGTCTGTGGTTAAGACTTAAAGACAACATGTACCAGGCAAAGGCAAAACACAATAATAATCAGTTGTTCCTTCCAAGTTTCAAAAAGGATCTTCCTAAAGTAAAGAACATATAACTACCAATTCTGATGTAAATATTTATTGTATATGTAAATGAAATTCTTAGCTAGAAATTTTGATTAACATGTGGGGGTTTAAGATATAACAGGAAAAAAGAGGATAAATTTGAAAACTAATCACTCAAATACCTTATTCTAGCTATATTCTTAAGTTAATTACCTTTATCTTTGTTTTTTGCAAGCACTTGAGACAAGGAAGATCAGTAAAATTCTCATCAGCTGCACCAAAACATTGTTTTCACTGCCTTCATCAACATGTATGAATTGCTTGAGGTAATAAAAATGTCAGATTATAAATAAGTCCATTAATTCTTTAGAAATTGCTTTGTCTATGTTTCAACCTGGAAACTGAGCAGATATTACCACTCAAGAAAAATAACGAGAGTAAACACGATGGGCTTTCCTTAAGAAAGGAAATTAGAGCCTTGCTTACTGTTCAGTCGTTCATGGATGAGTGGTGGTTTGATCCCTGCCAAAGGATATATTGCTTTTAATGATTTCTCAAGTGCACACGCCACGAGACACATAATACACCCTGTTTAATAAATAAAAATGGGGTGTCTTTTTTAAATAAGAAGTGTTCACTATAATAATGTTTGAATTAATGAACTGTCTTGAATTTCAATCTACTTAGTTTATTTTTTTGCAGTGAGCTTAACACTGTACAAGGCCTGGGAGCCACTCGAGGTAGAGGGTTACATTAAATGGATAGGATGGTTAAGATAATGGTTGACACTAGACTTGAACGGATAAGATTGTAATGATCAGGGAAACATCCTCTTGGATGTCTATTCCACAGGACAGTAGTTTACAGGAAAAAGCTGTTTGGGTGAAACTTACTACTCATCAATGGAATACAAAGGAAATGTGGGTGGTTTGCTATGACATAATGGCAGGTTACTTGCAAGGACCTGCCATTACCTCTCTATATCTATGAGATGAGGTATTATGATTACTTACATTTAATTATTATATAATTATTTACATTATTCGGACTGTTATCCTCATCTTCGTTGCCATATTCACAACGTTTCAGCCATTATACACTCCGGTCTTTATGTCTATGTCTCTCTATATATCTGTCTATATCTCTGAGATGAGGTATTATGATTACTTGCATTATTTACATTATTCAAACTGTTATCCTCATCTTCATTGCTATATTCACAACGTTTTGGCCGTTGTACACTCTGGCCTTTATGTCTATGTCTCTCTATATATCTGTCTATATCTCTGAGATGAGGTATTATGATTACTTGCATTATTTACATAATTTGGACAGTTATCCTTAAGAAGATGAGGATAACAGTCTGAGTAATGTAAATAATGCAAATAATCATAATACCTCATCTCAGAGATATAGACAGGTAATGGCAGGTTGTTGCCGTGAAGGTTAGAATTAACAGAATATAGTTTGGCCAAACACTTTCTGTGAAAGTAGCAATAGAGTAGTGAGAGGCTTGCTACCAGTGAGAGAGAGAGAGAGAGAGAGAGAGAGAGAGAGAGGTCGAAGGTGGAAAATAATTTGCCATGACACTATCAAGGCTGGATAATGCAATCTGGGCAATTCTTAAACAAATATGATAACAGCACTTCCATTTTGGGCCTGATCTGGCTCTTGTAAAGTTAGAGGATAGCATATCGAGTCAGGTACTTACTGGAGTAGTACAGGGACATGACCAGTTTACCTGCATCTTTAGCAATAACTCAATTATCTTGGGATATCTGAGAGTCACTTTTGAAACAAAAAAAAATCCCTCTGGATATCTAAATACCATTCCAAAAATGAAAGAAATTTCCCTCATGATATTAAAATGCAACTCCAAGAAGATAGAAATTCAATGATTTCTTTTTCTATTCAGAAAGACTTTTTACTACATTATCTGTCTGTGAAATAAATTAATATCCATTTAAATATTATGACATAGGCATTATTGGTTTAGTTTGGTTTGGCTTGATTTGTTTTATGGCATATCAACCTCAATGATGAAGATTTTTATTGCTGGTAATATTTTTTGCCAAAAATTGTATTGATGGTATTAAAACCTATTTTTACACTTTCATAGTTTGGAGGTTAATTATTTCCCATTGCTGGGACCCTAACAGGTGCTACCACTCCAGTTCAGGGTGTACCAGGGAACACCAGCAATTAAGAGGTAGTTCCACACTCCTCAAAACCTCCTGATCATAGGCCTTCCTGTTGGATATAGTTTAGCATCTTACCCCCCAGGACGCAGATGTAGTTTATCATTATACCCCCCTGACAGGGTATTATTGCCATAACAAATAAAAGTTGAACTTTCAAGGATTTGCTTATTTGCAATCAGTAATTAAATGAAGTTTTTTTTATTTTTAATTTGTGAATTTTATATTTAAGTAAACAAACATTTTCTTTGATGAAGGGTTATTATTTATGTACAGATTATTATCCTCATCATTGTTGTCATTTACATAATGTTTGGGCCATTATGCTATCCAGACTTCATCAGATGCTTGTTGATCTAGGTAGTATTAAAAAAATTTCAAACTCAGCTCATTATTTAATCCTCTTGGGTAGATTGTTCTCAGTCTTCTGACCATGTGTAGTGATACTGAACACCTCATTTCTAGTTCAAGTACAGGGATAGAACTCACAAAATCGAAACTTTGATAACTCAAAACAAAATAAACAAACCACAAGTCCAAACTTAAAGATCCAAGGGCAGAAAGAAATATCGAAATCATGAATCACAGATCCAATGTCAAAAATTCCAATACACTTAAACAGCCAGAAATCCAATACACAATACAACAGTCACTCACAAGCCAATGGATGAGGTAGAAAAATAAACTACTTCTCAATTCAAGAATGCCTAACCACTTTTATCGACAGAACAATTTTTTCGTTGATTGATGGTTGAAGAGGACAAACAATACAGGGTGTCCATGAAGTTTGTGTGCACTTTAAAAAATTTATAACTTTATTTGTATTTATGATAGAAATAATTTGTAAAAAGGATTAGAAAGAAGTAAATCTATATTTTTTAAGGTCTTATTGAAATTTTATTTAAGTTTCCACATGTCCTCCATCATTAGCAATACAAAAGGTAATACGATTTTGCAGTTCACGGAAAACATTTGCCAACTGATTTACAGTAATACCTGAAATCACATTAGTTATTTTAGCTATACTTAAAACTAGGTACATTAAAGTTTATAACATTTTTACAGATTATTTCTATCACAAATACAAATAAAGTTATAAATTTTTTAAAGTGCACACGAACTTTATGGACACCCTGTATTAGCATATCCAAGATGCATTTATGGAAACAGCTGCCACTGACTTGTTTCTATTTTGGTTATTTTGTCTTTGGCATATTGTACATAACACATATGGCCTTTTTCTTGGTAAATGACTTTCTCTTTCACCACAATTATATTCTCAAATTCCCAGACTAATAATTCAGTAAGCTATTGTCATGTAGGACAATTCTGAGTGGACAACTTGGAGCCTTAATCCTAACCTGCCTGTTGATGAGTGCTGCTGCATGTCACTAAACTGCACTCTCTGAGGTTTCTCTTTTCTGCTGCTGCTGTTGACCTATCTGTCATGGCATAATAATGAATAATGCATAACAAAAAAAAACGTTAAATGTAAATAATAATTTCAGGAAAGCATAAAAGTCAGTTTCTACAAAATGGAAGAAAATGATTTTATATGATTTTCTTCAGGTCTTCTTTACTTGGCATAAGTGTGTTAAATATGCTTGACAACTATTTCCAGTTTTTCTACTTTTACATTGGTCTGTGGGGTGGCAGCAGGAGCCATGGAAATGTGGACAGCAGACTGTATAGACCAGGAGGCTTCCCATAGAACAATGGTTAACACAATATTTCAAGAGTGCAAAAGTCACTAAAAAGTAATACTGAACATAAACCAGTGGGAAAATGTTTGGAAATAAGGAAGAAATGTATTCTGTGCTCACCTCAAGAGTCAACTTGCCATCAGGGCAATCTTTCATAAATCCTTTATACCTGAAATAAAAAACAAAGAAATCATTAGAGAACAACATATAAAATTATATATATATATATATATATATATATATATATATATATATGTGTGTGTGTGTGTGTGTGTGTGTGTGTGTATTTGGCCAGCAATCCCTTTTTTATACAAGTTTCATTAAAGACAATTGATGTGGTACTGTATTTAAGCTTTTTATTCAACTTTTCTTACGTTTATATATATATATATATATATATATATATATATATAAAATGTGTGTCTGTGTGAAATATTTTTTTTCTGTCACCAAAAGCGTCTACTACAAATTCCCCTTTCACTGTAATGGACATTTCTAAATAGAATTTCCTTTTATTTTAAGCATGACAAATAAAATATCTTTATTTTTAAGTTACAGATAAATGGATGGTAATTTTATAATTACATTTTATTTATAAAATAACAAAAAATATATTTATAGAGACATTAGACCAAGATTATATGGATTCTCCTGTCAACAATGACAGGTGAGGGTTAAGTAAATTGTAAGTTTTTATTAAACTACCAGCGCAAGTGAACTGTTTAAAGTAGTTAATTGCTTGAGCCCTGCAATGCGTGCACATTCTCTCACAGTACTATGTCCTATACTGGTGTTCTGTGTGCCACATGATACTACAATTGCAGACTTTTTGGGATAGGAGTTTTCCATCTCCTAGGAGTGGGCTGGGCATTGGCTTCGATAAGAAACTCATCCACCCTTCGCCAACCCTTTCCAGGCTTATTTGGATTCAGAGTTTTCCTTCTCCTAGACTAGTCGCCAACCAAGTATATCAAGCCCAATCTGTCCACCTATTTACTCATAGCTAGGGATAGAGGGATTCATGCCTTTCCCAAAGTTATTTGCACATAAGTGGATGTAATGAATTTCTCGTTTCATTATTCATTACACCATCCATGCATTCAAGGTTACAACTTCTGGTATTCTCAAGTTGTCACCCATCTAGTTACTGACCAGGCTCAACATTGCTTAACTTCAGTGATCAGATGAGAACTGGTTTTTCAACATGACATGGCTATAAACTATATACATAAATTTATTCCTGGTAATAATTTTTTCTTCAAAAATTAATTGCTGGTAATAATTTTTTACAAAAATTTATTCCTGTATATGGTTCCGTATAGGATACAGGTTCAATTCCTGTCAGAGGACACATATTTTCTGTGAAAATTTCTTGGACATTCAGGCCAGTAAATGTTGTTTAATACTGTTTATTATAAACTGAGCATTTACTTAAATATTTGTATCTATAAAAAGAACGTATAAACATAAAAAATATCTTAAAATATTAGGTTGGTGCAAAAATAATGACGTAATAATGTAGTTTTTTGACGTATTTTTTAACGTCAAAAAACGACATTATTACATCATTATTTTGGCACCAACCTAATAATTGTTAGACATTGTCCATTTCCTAATATATACGATTATAAATGGTTAAATTGCAATTATAAAAGCAAATGTTAAAATATAAAAAAATAAATTTGAATTGGAAAGAGTAGATTGAATCAACTGCTAAGTCTGTAGCTAAGAAAATTGGATCACTAAGCTGTGCTAGAAAATTTCTCTTACTATCTTACATATTTATAAGTCTATCATTCATCCTTGCTTTCAATATTACTGGCACATATGGTCTGGTGCTCCTGCTATATATTTAGAAATTCTTGATAAAATCCAAAGAAGAATTTGCAATGTTATTAGCCTTCACCTGGCATCTTGGCTTCAGTCCCTTTCACACCACCAGAACATAGCTTCCCTGTGCCATTTCTTTAAATACTTTCTGGTAATTGTCTATATTACTGAGATGAGGTCTTATGTACATTATTTACTTTATTCGGACTATTGTCCTCATCTTTGCTGCCATATTTATTACAACATTTTGGCCGTTGTATGCTCTGGCCTTCTTCAGGTGGTTAGAATGTCGAACTGAACTCTTTATTTCGCTTGCTGGGTTAGACTGTTCTAGTTCCACATGCCATGTTTAATGGATGTCAAGGACACATGGCACAGTGGATAAAGGCATTAGTTAGATCCAGTGAGAGGACACAAAGAGTGTGAGTTCAATACCTGGTTAAGGCAGTGGAGAACTTTCAGAGGGAAATTAACAGGAGATAACTGATAACTGACATCCATTAAACATGACACGTGGAACTAGAACAGTCTACCCCAGTGAGCGAAATAAAGGGTTCAGTTCGACATTCCAACCACCTGAAGAAGGCCGGAGTGTACAACGGCCAAAACACTGTAATAAATATGGCAACATAGATGAGGACAATAGTCCAAATAAAGTAAATAATGTTTCTGGTAATTGTTCTGATGAACTTTCCTCAATGGTAACTGGACTTTATTAATTTAAGTGGAATACTAGATTGATGGTAATGTCTCATCATTTTAAAGTTGAAATGGCTGCTGGATGGAACCATAAGTTCTATGCTAACAGTTTCTTCTATTGCAATTCTTGCTTTGGAACTCTCTTCTGGCTTCTTGCTTCCCAGTCAACTTTGACCTTCAAAAATTTAAATGCAATATCAGGTGTTATCTTCTGTCTTCTTAATTCTTGTTTTTTTTTTGTTCTCTCTCCTTAATAGTAGCTTTTTTTTTCATATTCTCTATGACTCAGTAACCTGTTGCATCCTAGAGACTTTATTGCCTTGCTTGGGGTGAAATGATAATAAAAAAGAAAAATGTATAGAATCAATTGAATATTATTAGTTTTTTTTTTTTTTACCTAGAAATATCTCATCAAATTATAAGTGTAGGAAATACGGTATTTATATATAAAAAAAACAAAACAGAATGACTTATTGATTTGTCAAATGTCATATCACTTATACTTCTTTACCTCTCCAATCTGATCACATCATGAACCAACTTCCCTCCCTTAAACCTGACCTTGCCTACTTTTCACTGCTATTCTTACATGCTATCTAAACAGAAGAAAGCAGCAAGCCTTAAAGTACATCTGCTCCTGAAATGTCTGTATGTATTCTATTTTTCCACTGTGTTTCCGCCTCTCTCTAACCTTCACTCATACCATGTAACATTAATGAACATCGATATCCTTTCTCAGACACAATGGATATGCTTTCTCATCAAGGTGCCTCCAAGAGACAAGTCAAAAGAATGAAACAGAACCGGAAATTCCAGGCATCAATAATTCAGCAAAGGAAGAAAAGAATCAAAAGAAAATTTTCTAAGGAGACTGAAATTCTGACACAAAATCTTTAGAACAGAAGAGCCCATGATTTTGTCGATATTTTCTTCCATTTTACAAAAGTTGGAGATATTTAT
>OZ010581.1:8489460-8511960 GCA_963932145.1 Acanthosepion lycidas
ATAAAAAGTATAACAACCAACAAATGTCATAATAAAAAATATCCAAATGTTGTACAGTTTTTGTCTTTGTTTTCTCCCAAAATTAAGGCAAATATATGAAACTTAGAATGGCTCATAATCAAACATAATAGATAATATATATATTAATATAAAACAACAAAAACCATCTAAACCTAAGCAAATACATTGAGAAATAACTATATAGAAAGAACAATATTGAGTGATTTTTGTTCCCTTTGTTTTTAGAAATATTACTATGCACGCATGAGCGCCAACACATGACTATATGTATACAACTATGGTAATGTACTTGAACACTGATGCACCTGTTGATATGTACATGTATATGTTTTTATATAGAAAAAGAGGCATACCTGGGTTTTATTTTTTATTTTATTTTTTTATGTGAGTGTGGAGGTGTACAATTAGATGGGTACCTATATGTTTTACCATAGATAGGAGAGAGAGGGTAATATATGTGTAAAAATATGGATAATTATACAATTTGGGTATCCATAATGTGATTAAATACTGATATAGTCTTCGAATGCAGGCATAAGTGGGTGTATGGGTGGACATGAAGATAGAGACATGTACGTTTGTATATATGTGTACGTGCAGATTAACGCATATGTGTATGTAGATATGCTGCATATTATGTATGTATATGCATGTATGTGTGTGTAGGTATATGTATGTATGTATGTATACAAAGATATATGTGTGTGTGTGTGTATGTGTATATGTGTATACATATATATGTGTGTAAGTGTATATGTGCATATGTACATGGTGTATATGGATATGCAGGTGAATTTATGTGTATATATGTATATACATAAGTATAAGTGCATGTGGAGATATGTGTGTAGATGTGTGGGTATGTGTTTCTCTGCAGGTGTATATGTGTAAATACGGGAATATACATATAGTTTTTGGTGTGGATGTGTGTGCAGGTGTATATAAGAACTCATAGGTATATAGTGAGATATAGGTATGTGGATATAGATAGGGGTTTAGGACGTGTAGAAGTGTATATGAATATGGATATATAAAAGATTATAAAAGAAGGACCTAATTTTCTCCTAGTGACATTTTATACAAATCTCTCCTCTGATATTCTCCAATTGGAAGTGAGTTTTGGATAGCACGGAGGTAAAGTTTAAATTGGTAATTTAATTCAAATTGAAATATACTACCCCATTGTTGATGATAAAATTATTTAAATTGGAATAACCGTTGATAATTGGGTACCTAAAAACAACCACGAGTTAATTTAATGAACAAAAATCAAACGAATAGATGTCAACTTAACAACCAATAAGACAATTGACTGTTTCATAGAAAATACCCAAAACTCCAACGAACTTCAAATTAAATTCTTCGTAGATTGTTTAGACATTTAGATTTACATCAAACCTTGACCTCCCAAATATGCCCGTTAAAGTAACGCAAATTAACATCGTCTAAGAATTTGAATGAAACTTGTCCTCGTGGAATGTAATTTATTAGGGTTGCTGTAGCTTCTTTCTTTAATGTCGATATCTCCCTTACCCATCGATATCTAGAGACAAGACGCGTTGGGCCTAAGCAATGTCTAGCCGACAGACATGGGGGTTAAGAATAAGGAATTGAAATGATACACCTAACCCGCTCATATCTTCTCTCCCACCTTACTTCCCCACTTCATTAATTTTACATATACTTGATGAGGTTCATCAAAAACGTGTGAATTTCTTTTCATTTTTCATTTCAACCTTTGGAAGTAAAGTCTGATGATCCAGAGCCCTGTTAAAGGGGTTGTGGTGAAATAACTTATTACATGGGACCTTAAAGTGGTCTGTTTTTATTCAAATATATATATATATATATATATATATATATATATATTCAAACATATTGTGTTAAGTATAACAGTCAACAAATGTCTATTATGTTTGATTATGAGCCATTCTAAGTTTCATATATTTGCCTTAATTTTGGGAGAAAACAAAGACAAAAACTGTACAATATTTGGATATTTTTTATTCTATTGTTACTCGATCTAAGCATTCAGCTCGCATGAGCCATCATTAGAGTGGTTATATAGACATTTCAACAAAGATATTCACACTCAAAGATGATATCCTATTATGTTTACATATAAGTTTACTATGTGACAATAACTTTTTTCTTTATTTTCTCCTGAAATGAAAGCAACTATATGAAGTTTAGAATGGCTCATACTCATACATAATAGACATTCGTTGTCTGTTATATTCACCAATATATTAAGAAATGGACAAAGTCCAACAATTATTTAAGACATTTTTTATGTTTATACATTCTTTTTATAGATACAAATATTTAATTAAATGCTCTGTTTATAATAAACAGTATTAACAACATTTACTGGCCTGAATGTCTGAGAAATTTTCATAGAAAATATGTGTCCTCCGACGGGAATCGAACTTGTATCCTATACAGAACCGTCATATAGCCTGATGTGCCTTAACCGATTGGGACACAGAGGAGCGCTTCGGTTAGCAAGGTCGATTTTACTGTTTTTAAAAACAATTCTCCATGATTTTCTCTCATTCTGCTCAATGCGTATCCAAATGCAAACAAATGACATCATACATTATGAAATGGACAAAGTCCGACAATTATTTAAGACATTTTTTATGTTTATACGTTCTTTTTATAGATACAAATATTTAAGTAAATACTCTGTTTATAATAAACAGTATTAACAACATTTACTGGCCTGAATGTCCGAGGAATTTTCAGGCCTGTAAATGTTCTTTACTTAAATATTTGTATCTATAAAAACAACGTATATTCAACAATATATGTTTGAATAATGATCTGCTGTCTCAATAGTCTATATATAGATATATATATATGTAATTTTATTTAGTTTTTCTAGCATTATTAAACTTTCCCATTTGGTAGGAGAGTAAAGAAGTATAAAAATTATCCATTGTATCTATTATATCTTAAGAACTTTCAGTCAATTCTTTAGCCATTTTCTAACCAATTTGTTGTTAATTGTTATTAATTTCTTTTCACGGCTGTCTTTTAAGATGTAATTGTGAGATGCCTAATTTATGAGAGTAGCATTTAATCTGAGCCCTGTGAAAGGAACATGGCTGGAATTCAAACTGACATCCTTTTATTTATTAAAAAAGTAATAAAATTATTAATAACAAATTCATCAAATTTTTATTTGTCAGTCATATTCAATGAAACATATTTGAACGGTTGCTGCTCAAATGTACGTATGATAAACAACAAATAGGAAACATTTATCAATCTAGCATGTTTTACTTTTACTTCATCACAAACCGAGAGATGGAAAAAAAAGAAATTCTGGTATTTTTACTTTTGTGTTTGATTTTCATTGTTTAATTCACGTCTTTCATTCAATTTTGTATAACAATATTAGCATAATTTGTGACATTCCAAATTGAAGAAAAGATGACATGTTCATTCAAAATTTCAAGAAAATTTGAAGAAATTAAAGAATTACAACATTACCTGAAAAACCATAAATATTGCAATACGAGAATTTCTTCTTTTTCTATATATCTCATTCTCTGATGAAGCTTTAATAAAAATGAAACATGTTAATGTTTCCTATTTGTTCTTTATCTTACCATTTTGTTGGATTCCAATCTAGATTTGATCCCAACTATTATACATACATATATATATATATATATATATATATATATATATATGGGTAAGTAGCAGGACAGATTGGATTCTATAGCCTTGGATGGCAACTGGTCTAGGAGAAGGACAACTCTGAATTCAAACCCAGAATGGAGCTCCTAAGGGGAATGGATGGCACTTTGTGCTACCTTCCGGCAACTCCTGCAGCCATGCTGGTACCAAACTGTATTGGTTTATCCTCTCCTTTGGACTCTGCTAGCAAGGCCAAGACAGGGAACTATACGTCTGGGCAGCCCTAGTTCTCCACATGTCATGCCAGGCTTGTAGCGCACAGTGCTACTCCATCGTCTCTCAAGACGGACAGATGCCGATGACAATATATATATATATATATATATATTGTTGACATGGAAAACAAATGTAAAAACCTAAAAACATAAAAATCTTTTACTTTCAACCCATTCTGATTTTATGAGGATTTGCCTTGTATTCATTTCAGAAAAGGCTAGATGAATCTCTTGCTTTCAAGCCATTATGATAATGAGATGAGGATTTTTTTTAAAGCAAATCACCCCAAGCAAGGGGTTACAGAGAGTGAGAGTAAAGAGGAGTGCTTGGGAAAAGGATAAAGAGAAGGACAGGGATCAAGGTCAAGGCATCAGGAGATGTTAAATGACATTACATTTGAATATTTGAAGATTATAGCTCTCAAGGAAGCAAATGATAGGAAGGGAGTTCCACTGATGAGAGGTGTGAGATAAGAAGCTGTTGGAGTAGAAAAGATGGCTACATTTAGTCAACAGTGAAAAGGTGGGACCAAGATGCCAACCTAGTAGTGCATTTAAATTCATGCAGTTTGGAAACCAGTGAAAGTAGCTCGTCGGTGCAGTTGCCATGAAATTACTTGTAGAAAAGCCAGAGGGAAGCCACAGCACATCTGTGAGATAGTGACTGCAGATGGGATGCCAGGTCAGTACCAACCACATTGCATATCTGGATTTTGCTAGGACCTTGAGATTAACAATGGGAGTACCAGATCTTATATGACAGTAGTATTCCATGCAAGGACGAATGGTTGATTTGTAGATTTGTAAGGATTGATTCCAGCGAGAAGAACCTTCTGGCATGACACAGAGAACCAACTTTCCTTGCAGTAGATGAAACTATAGATTCAATATAGTTGTTCCACTTCAGGTCAGTGGACAGTGTGAGACCAAGCAGGCACAGAGAGGAGCTCTCGTGGAGTTGGGCATCAGCCATTCTGATGGGAGGCAGGGAGGGTTCTCTGTGGTGGGCAAAGGAGAGCAATTTCATTTTAGAGGCATTAAAGTTTACAAGCCATTTCCTGCACCAGTCATCCACAGATTGGAGGTCCTTCTTGAGGCCTGCAGCCAGGTTAGTTTTGTCAATGATGCCAGATCTACTATTAAAGCAGGTGTAAATAGTAGTGTCATCAGCATAGATGTCAACTTGGGAGTTGATGACAGCAGGAAGACCACTGATAGAGCCTTGGGGAACACCAGCATTCATGTGAAAGGAACTGGAGGACAACCCATTTAGGATGACCTTCATCTCAGGGATTGACAGAAATGATTTAATTAAGTTAAATAATCGTTCTGTAATGCCTTATCCCTGAATAAGGCCAGCATGCCAGACCCTATCAAATACTTTAGACATATCTAAAGCTCTGGTTTGAGCTTCTCCATTATTGTCAAGTGCTTGGTATATAAATTCAGTTATGATTGTGAGCACATCAGCGGTGGACCAGACAAAGTGGAAACCATATTGTTCGTCTGAAAGCAGACCATGGGATGTAATGCGCTTGACCACTTCTGCATTGATTAAAGCCTCGAAGACTTTGCTGAAGAGTGGTAGGAGACTGACAGGATGGTATTTAGATGGGTCAGAAGGGTTATCGGAGTTCTTAAAGACAGGGACAACAGATGAGGACTTCCAACAGGCTGGAAAGCAAGAGTCAGTGAGCCAATATTTATAGTTTGAAAAGGACTGGTGCCAGTTCAGGAGCACATTTCCTCAGGACAACAGTGGGTACTGTCCCTGCCACTAGCCTTATAGGGGTCTAATTTGGAGACAATGTCCAAAACCATCAATGTGGTTATGTTTATGTAACTCAACATAGCCGCAGTTCTAGGGGGAAAATCAGGTGTGGGCGCTCCGGATGAGTCGAGTGTTGAATTCAATGAGAATTTCCAAGCAAAGCATTCAGCCTTATCAGCAGAGGAAGTCAGTAAAAATGCTAAGCTAGGTAAAAATATAGTAACAGCTTTCAACGTAAATGTTATGGTAATTTACCCATGCATGCATGGACTCTCCCAGCTATAAATAGGAGAAGGTACTGCCTTTTAGATTGAGGAAAGTTTCCAGCAGTCAGTTCTAACAGTCGGACTGAACATTCTTGCTGTAACACTCTCGTTTGTATATGTGTGTATTATTGTTTCTGTTAATATATTTGTTTAACTCAATTCCACTCTTTATGTTTTTATTTTTGGCCCTAACAAGACGACAACAGTGAAGAATTATACATAATAAATAGTAACAGCCTTTTTTAAAGTCACTCATTTTCTTTCTTCTTTAATCACGAGAAAGTTGAAACATGTAATGAAATCTAGTTTGAATGAACTGTTTTCCATTTGTCAAATTTCTTAAAAACTTTGTTGAAATTCTATATTCTATTTTAAACACACAGTGTGTGTGTGTGTGTGTGTGTGTGTGTTGACAATCAAGAGGAACTTATGCTAGTGCACATTGGTTGGGGTAGAAATTTTGCAAATCATAAAAGTTCTTTCCTTTACCCATTACACATCGAAAATATGGCATTCAACAAATATCAGTTTATTTTCACATAAATGTATGAACACTTGTATATGAAAAAAAATAAACATGAAAGAAGTAAGAAAAAAAATGAGAGCATAGAAATGTTTAACATCATCTGGAATATGTCTGACATGTTAATATTTCGTTTCACTTTTCACTTCCATTGAAAATGCTATGGAAGTTTGCTCTAAGAATCAAGCTACCATTTCAGACAGAGCACAGTTAAGTTTAACTATTCTTTAGAGAAATAGAGTAAGTGTTCATTCTACTTGATTAGACCTTGTCTCAAAAGCATCTTTACTCACCCAAGATCTGTATATCCAGAGGAATCAAATATTTGCCAATTCCAAAAGGTGATAGAATCATTCGGCTGATACACCACAGCTAGTTATCGCTGACACTTCAAATTGATAAATGTGTCTTGGTCAGCAGTTTGACTGACCATCCCTTTTGGTTGGATTAATAATTTGTTGTAGACATGCTGTACTTGTACATAAAGAAGATATGCTGGCTCTTTGTCAAAATGACTGAAAGGAAACCAATAAAGGTATGAAGGAAAACAATTCAAAAATTTAATTACAGACACTTGACATGAGCAATTACTGATTGCCATTGCTGACTTCAACTTTTCATCTTTCTTCTGCTTATATCAATCTCAATAAATGTCTGAGAAATTCATAAAGAAACTGAAAAAAAAATGGGGATAAAAGAAAAATCTCTGTATAAAAATTTCAGCCATAACCTGAGATTAGATAAGGGAAAGTTATAAATGGAAACCAGTTTACACCCAAGATCAGATGAGGGGAAATTATAAATGGAAACCAGTTTACATCCAAGATCAGATGAGGGGAAATTATAAATGGAAACCAGTTTACATCCAAAATCAGATGAGGGGAAATTATAAATGGAAACCAGTTTACATCCAAGATTAGATGAGGGGAAATTATAAATGGAAACCAGTTTACATCCAAGATCAGATGAGGGGAAATTATAAATGGAAACCAGTTTACATCCAATATCAGATGAGGGGAAATTATAAATGGAAACCACTTTGTATCCAAGATCAGATAAGGCAAAATCATAAGTGGAAGCCAGGTCATATCTGAGATCAGATGAGGGAAAATTATAAAGAGGCCATTTTATATCTGAGATCAAATGAGGCAAAATTATAAATGGAAATCAGTTCATATCTGAGATCAAAGGAAGGCAAATTATAAATAGAAACCAGTTT
This sequence comes from Acanthosepion lycidas, assembly GCA_963932145.1. Taxonomy (NCBI): domain Eukaryota; kingdom Metazoa; phylum Mollusca; class Cephalopoda; order Sepiida; family Sepiidae; genus Acanthosepion; species Acanthosepion lycidas. The sequence continues at coordinate 8,497,184 of OZ010581.1, forward strand.
ATATCCAAGATCAAATGAGGGCAAATTAAAAATGGAAACTAGTTTATATCCAAGATCAGATGAGGGAAAATTATAAATGGAGGCCAGTTTATTTCTGAGATCAGATGAGCAAAAATTATAAATAGAAACCACTTCATATCCGAGATCATATGAGGGCAAAATATAAATGGAAACCATTTTATATCTGCAACTACTCATGCTTACATATATTAGTTACACATATTATCAAAAATGACAGAATATTATATGTTGAACCTGCATTGTCCTCACAGGACATATCAAAGTTAAAATGAACAGAGAGAAGCAGTGGACCAACTACCTGAGCAGATTGTGTGAATGGATGGCAGAACAGCAGGTAGGAGGGACAACTAAATCATATGTTACTAAGAGCTACAAGGGACAGGAAATTGTGGAGAGCCATCATCAACTATGTCTTGAAGTGACATGGAGTGTAGAAGATTGCACTTATAAAATATCAAAAAAAAATTTTTTTGTTCTACAATTTCTTGTTGATCTCCAATACATCGTGAATATTAAAATAAACAATGTTATTCACCATTGAAGAATTCTGAAATTTTATTTGTCAAGTTAAAAATTTAATTTGGTTGTCTATAGTTCTACTTTACCATAAGAAGATTCCTCACACTGATATATACTGATATGCCAAAAATTACAGAAAAGTAGTATGTAATTGGTAAGTGATGCTACTGTAACATGTTAAACATTTTGCATACTGCTATATTACCAGAAACTTCCACATGCATAAATACATGGACATTTTATAAGGTGTTTTATATATGGCAATCCCATGCCAAAAGTCAAGACCGTCCTGGGTACGATGATAAAACTACATCCGCATCCTAGGTAAGACGATAAACTACGACCAGCAGCAAGGCCTCTGATCCAGAGGTTTTTTGGAGCGTGGAACCACCTTTTAATTGCTGGCGTTCCCAGGTCCACCCTGACTTGGTAGCACCTGTTAGGGTCCCAGCTTTGGGTAAATAGTTGACCCCACAACCTGACTTAAAATACTATGAAAGTAAAAATAGATTTTAATACCAGAAATACTTTAAAAAAAAAAATTAGTATCAATTAAATATTTGAAAAAAGAAAATATTACTAGAAATAAAAATCTTGTCAGCATTAAATAATCCATTGAGTTTAATATTCCACAAAATAATACATACCAAACTATACATTTAAAAAAACAAATATTACCAGCTATACATTTATGAAAAAAAAAAGGAAATTTTGTCAGCATTAAATAACTCATTGTGGTTGATATGCCGTAAAACAAACCAAACCAAACCAAACCAAACCAAAAGTCAAGAGAGCAGTATGTAAAGGTAATGATATGTAGCGCCACTGTAACTTGACATCATGTAAAACCCAGACTTATATCAGAAGAATACCTGATACCTGAAGAAGGTCTGAGAGTTCAACAGCCAAAACATTGTGACAGTAACAATGAATATAGGACATTAGTCTGACTGTGAATAATGCTTAATAGACTGAGGTAGATATGAATAGAGCAGTGGTTCCCAACCAATTTTGGACCATGCATCACTTTGGTATTTCTAAAATTCTGGTGTGCCCCTGTAATATTTAAGTCTTACAGTTTCACACAAACTGATTGGCTGACAAAACAGCAATCTGCATCATGCCCTCTCCTTACACACTGGCTGACAAAACATGGGCTCTTCCAGCAACATGCATCACACCCTCTCCTTTGTTGACTGAGACACACAAGTGTGGGGAGACAGAAAATACCCTATATGCCAATTACACATGTACATACATAAACACAAAATATTTTTTATATATGCATACTGTACATGCATCATATGTATTAACATACATTAACATTTACGCTCTCACTAAGACTCATTAGAAAACAATTCACTGTTAATAATTCAATCTCAAATTGCACCCCACCTTATTCTGTTGGCATATTAAGCCGAAGGGTGTACATCCTATGCATGCCCCACCAAAATATTGGAAATTATTGGAACAGAGGGAGATAAATGGAGAGATATCGACACTTGCCTGAGGAGACATATGAAGAAGAAATGCATTTTTAAAAGGTCTTTGAATGGTAACGCTTTCTTGGGAGAAAAAAAAAATAACTCTGACTTATCTGAACCAATATCCATGCAGAGAGCACCAAATACCAAAGACTGTAAAATATTTTTGATAAAAGAGGATTTTTTTGCATTCAGAACCAAACTGCATTCAGAATGAAGTTTCTCCTTTGGATTTATCATCTTTTTCCACCCAAAATGCAAATAAGCAAAAGTGATTGCATAAAGGGTAAACTGACCGCTAAGATCCTCTATTTTATCAGTGCACAAACTCGTATAATTGAATGCATCATTTGCTGCTTAATCTCAAAGTGAAAAAATAGCAGCTGCTATGCTTTCTTTAGCCATAAAGGCAAGAAACGAATAAAAGTGATGACAACTGCGTTTAAAATAAAGTTAAAAACCAACTCTTTCTGTAATGAGTAAATTCTCTTAAACATGCAAAACTTGCTGTTAGATTATTGCCATTAGCTATAAATTTGTCTATATTTCTGATATGAGGTATTATGTACACTATTTACATTATTCAGACTATTGTCCTCATCTTTGTAGCCATATTTATTACAACATTTCAGCCCTTCAGTATCTGTCTATATTTCTGAGATGAGGCATTATGTATATTATTTACATTATTTGGACTATTGTCCTCATCTTTGTCGCTATATTTATTACAATGTTTTGGCCGTTGTACACTCCGGCCTTCTTCAGATGGTTGGAATGCCGAACTGAACCCTTTATTTCGTTCGCTGAGGTAGACTGTTCTAGTTCCACGTGCCATGTTTAATGGATGTCAGTTATCAGTTATCTCCTGATAATTCCCCTCTCCAATTTCTCCACTGCCTTAACCAGGTATTGAACTCACACTCATGGTACAGTGGATAAAGGCGTTAGTTAGATCCAGTGACAGAACCCAAAGAGTGAGTCAGTGGATAATAGTCTTTATCCAGTGGATAAATCCTTTTTTTTTTTTTATTGTTTCACCTAAAGCAAGGCAGAAATGTTACTAGTATGTAAGGGGCTACAGAAATTGAAAGAGAAAACTGAGAATAGGGAGGATTGAAGAAAGGACAAAAGATGAACAGGATTCAAGAAGACAAAAGATGGAGATTGATGTTGCATTTAAATTTTTGAAGATTGTATTTATCAAGGAAGCAAGTAAATGAAAAGGAGTTCCACAGGTGGGAAGTTCGAGAAAAGAAACTTTAGAAGTAAAAGTTGCATATAGCTATTTCAACAGTAAATGGGTGGGATCTAGATGCCAGTCTAGTAGCATACTTAAATTTATGTAGTCAGGGCACTGGGGGAAAAAGCTTGCCAGAGCAGTTCCCATGAAAATATTTATAGAAAAGACAGAGAGAAGCCACACCATGTCAGTGAGAAAGTGACTGAAGTTGAGATGTCAGGTCAAGTTAGCGTGCTAATATATACAATATTATAGCATCTGGATAAACATTAGCCTGCTAGATACCTCAATTTTATATGTAATACCTGGGAGGATATTTTAAACCATTTTCCAGGAACAATTTAAGGGGATGATGTATGCCCTCAAAGACAGTATTTCTCAATTTTAACTCTAAATTTGGACACAAATATATAAAAACAAAAATGGAGGAAGAGCAAGAATAAGAAACAAAAATTATTCACTGTAAAGTGAGAGACCAAAAATGTCAGCAAAAAGAAACACAACAGGTTAACCAGTTACCACTCCTCGCTCTTCTGAGCTCAATTAAAGACAAAATATATATCACTGCAGAAGAAAACAAAATATATTCCCATCAAGTAAAGAAAGGCAAACAAAAAATACTAGCAGAGAATTAGTAGTATAAAGCAGAGACAGATTACATCTAGCAGTCATTCCTTCTGTGTACAGAGGGAAGGTTGCTTAGACTTAATATAAAGGGCTTCAAGCACTCTCAAATGATAATCTCTAAGTGCTCTGCTGACTACTCTGAAAACATTCCTGGTAAAAGATGAAGCACACATTGGATTAAATAATCACAGAGTCAGGAGTATTAATAAGCATTTGCAAATTTTTATATTTGCCATCAACAATTGCAGATTCTTTATCTAGGATGTTTGTCCAGAAAATATCCAATGCATTTTGAATATCCTGAGAATTGGTTATGTGGCATGGTATCTTTTTAGAGAAGACTTTACTTAACATAAGCAGGCACACTCCCATGAAGTTACTCAGGCATCAGTGAGCAAGAAGATCAGCAAAATCTCCTGCCCAGTTTCTAAGCAAAATGTCACATCACCCAGATTTTCAGGCTCTGATAATACAGGTTTTACTCCCTGCAAATTCCAGCTTTTCCCAAAGCAAAAATCTTTGATGGAATACTGAAGAGAAGATTAAGAAGGACATAACAATGCAGTTGATGGTAGTCACTAAAATGGACTTTGCAAACTGTTTTGAAAGGTGAACGGAATGCTGGGATATAAATATTAGTGGTACCAAGAAGATTATTTTGAAGTAGGCTAAGATGTCATTGCCTTAATTAAGCTATTTTATTAATATTAACAAACTAGATATTTTCTGAGCAGAATGAAGAGTGCCTTGTTTTTGACACTGTTCAGTAAACTAGAAGGTTAGCTCAGGCTGAAATTAAGGTACTGCTGCTATATATGGGAAGGAGCCGCCCAGTCTTTGTTTTCCACCCTCCAGTCCAGATTATTTTCCTTTCTTACAACCCTTGCTCTATTGCTATTTCCATGGAAAGTGCTCAGATGAGCTACATTCCTTTGTTCCATCAGTTCTAACCTTCAAGGCTAAGACCCACCTTGCTACACACATTGTAAGAAACCACCATCTTTCCCTTCATATTCTATTGGTGAGATGTAAGTTCCACTACAAACTGCTGCTTTGTGAAATCGATTTGCCAAGAGGATCCTCCCCTGATTACTACAATCTTAACCTGCTCAAGTCTAGGATTAACCATTCTCTTTCCTTCATATCCACATTCTATTTACATTATTCAAACTGTTGTCCTCATCTTTGTCTCCATATTTATTACATTTTAGCTGATGTACGCTCTGACCTTCAGGTGGTTGGGATGTCAAACTGAACCCTTTATTTCACTCACTGGGATAGACTGTTCTAGTTTAATGGATGTCAGTTATCAGTTCTCTCCTGTTAATTCCCCTCTGAAAGTTCTCCACTGCCTTAACCGGTATATCACCCTCTTTTGGGTCCTGTGACTGGATCTAACTAACGCCTTTATCCATTGTACCATGTGTCCTTGAGGACATCTATGTATGAATTTCTGGGTATTATAAACCTAATGTCTTCAGCAACATTTTTTACCAGTGCTCATATTACAATTTTTTCATTGCAGAGTGTACAACCAAAATGTTGTAATAAATATGGCAACAAAGATGAGGACAATAGTCTGAATAATGTAAATAGTATACATAATACCTCATCTCAGAAATATACAGAGAGAAACTGTGCTTCTTATTCCATAACACTTTACTTTGTAAAAAAAAACAAAAATAAAAACAATATTACAACTGCAGTGAGTTTGATTCTCACTGGTACCTACACTACTTGCCTTGTGCCAGACTAAACTCTTAAAAACAATTCTTTTTTTATGTTTTTAGTAAAATAAGTGCCAATGAATAACTTCAGCATTATTTAAATTATTTGGACTGTTATCCTCATCTTCATTGTCATATTCACAAAGTTTCGGCCGTTGTATACTCTGGCCTTTTTCAGGTGATTGGAATTTAAAAACTGAAAATATAAAAAATTTATAACCAAAAATATAAAAAGTTTTTAAATATATTTTTTTCTTTTATATATATATATATATATATATATATATATATATATATATGAAATCATCAAATATCAGAATTTTTATTCAAATCCCCTTCTTGGTCATATGTAAAAAGGAGGGGACGCTTGAAAAGTACTTGGCCTAACGCACTTTCCAAAATTTTATCAAATAACCAAATATCAGAATTTATATTCAAATCCCCTTCTTGGTCATATATATATATATATATATATATATATATATATATATATATATATATAATATATTACACATGAGTAATGGAGTAAAAAGAAAAATGTGAAAGACGAAAAATCATCTGCATCCATGCCAATTGTATGCAATCCCAAGAAGAAAAAAATCAATAGTGAAAATGATTTTCTGGAGATCTACGTACTCTACTGAACTCGATAGTTTTGACAAAAGGAGTTATAATATTTCACTTTCTACACTACCATTCCGATGCTGATGAATCCTGCTACTACCATTCATCATCATCATCATCGTCGTCGTCATCATCATCATTCGTCACGATTGTGGCTCTGAGATCATGTGGAAATAAATGGAGGGCAAATTGGTATAAAGGATAAAATGTGTGATCGCAGTAGGAGAGCTAAAGACTAAAATGTGTGTGTGTGGGGGGGTCACAGAATGAGAGAAAGAGTGGTAAAAGAATTCCACAACTATGAACATGTGCATTGTTAAATAGAGGATAAAATTTTGAATTTAAAAATATCAGGTAAAGAGAAGGAGGGAAAGAAATAGACAAAGAGAATGACAGACTGAGATAGATACTCACAAAGACACATGAATAGAGAGAGGGAGAGAGAAAGATAGAGAGAAACACATAAAGGGAGAAATAGAAAGAGAGAGAAAAACAGGAAGAAATATACAAAGAGTGAAACAGAAAAACAGAAAGAGAAATACAAAGAAGGAAAAAGTGAGAGAAATACAAGGAGGGAAAGAGAGAGAAATACAAAGAGGGAAAGAGAGAGAAGGGAATACAATGAAGGAAAGAGAGAGAAATACAAAGAGGGAGAGAGAGAAAATACAGAGAGAGAGAGAGAAAAATACAAGATGGAGAGAGAGAAATACACAAAAAGAGAGAAAAACACTTAGAAAAATACAGAGCAAGATACAGAGAGAGAGAGAGAGAGAAAGAAAAAGCACAGAGACAAATAAAGAGAAACACACACAAAGAGAGAAACAGAGATGAATGCACAAAGAGAGAAACAAATGAACAGAGAAAGAGAGAAAAACAAAGACAGAGAGAGAAATACAAAGAGAAAGAAAGAGAAGAAAATACAAAGCAAGAAACTGAGAGAGAATATATGCAGTAAAACAGAAAGAGAGTGAGAAAGAGAGACAGAAACAGAAAAAGAGAGACATAGAGAAAGAAAGTATGTGAGAGACAAAAAGCAAAACCACAGAAAGAGAGAGAGAAAGAAACACGGACAGAAAAAAAGAAAGGGACACACACATGAATATAGAGAAATAAAGAGGGAGAAAGAGAGAAAGACATATAGAAACATAATTGCAGAGAAATCAACAAAGATAAAATCAGAATTAAAAGAAAAACATGTCACCAACCTGACAAATAGAAATAGATTCATTTTTTTAGATTTTACAAAATGCACAACTTTAGAGAAATAAAAAATGCATAACACCAATTTCTTCATGGGATATATTATTTCTTGCCTTGAAAATCAGCACATTAAACACTGGCTGATAAGCTCAACAGAAAATGCTAAAATTAGGCACAGGTCTAATGAAACAGACAGGTAGATGGAAATGTAATAGGCCAGATATTAAGATTAGTTAAAATAGAAAAGAAAAATACAAACAGATCAGGCTAGATATATAGAGATCTATAAAGGTAATATTCTTTAAAAATCCAGAAATAAATTGCATCTGTGCTTTTTATAAAAAAAAAAAGATTGAGAATTAATTACTCCCAGAATTCACAGCCAAAAGTTCCTCAGGCGAGGGGAATTTTAGTAAGCCAATTTATTACTCAAGTTAATAGCTGTCTGAATTTCTGGGATAAAGAGTTATCATTATTTACATTCAGACTAATGTCCTCATCTTTGTTGCTATCATCACTTCATTTTAACCATTGTACCTCTGGCCTTCTTCAGGTGCTTATCAATATGAGTAAACTTTATGGAATTTAAAACTGAACCCTTTAATCAACAAGAGTAAATTGTTCTCTACACCACTTTTCATGTCTAGGGATATCTCATTTTGTTCTTTTTTTTACTGCTACTTTTCCTTTTGCCACTGAGTCTGAGTTTGTAAAACTCGACTCAGGGATTGAACTCAATATTTCTATGGCACCAAATTCCCAAACCAAACAACTTGTTTATTGTCTCAGGGGACAATCCTGAATCTAGAATTGGAAACCTAAAACCCTATAAACAATAATCAAAACATTGTGATAATAATAATAACAAAGTTCAATTATAAATAATGAAAATAGTCAAGATAGCTTCTTAGTTTGCAATATGCATTTAAGAACTGTGGTTCAATTATCAAACTTAATATCTTTCAGATATAGAAAAGTATAAAGTATTAGGTTGGTGCAAAAATAATGACGTAATAATGTCGTTTTTTGACGTATATTTTAACGTCAAAAAACGACATTATTACGTCATTATTTTTGCACCAACCTAATATAATGATAAAGAAAATGCCTTTAAACCAAGTTGTTTACAAAAATTAATCTTATATTAATGAAACTAACCACTTTCAAAATTGACAAATAAAAACATAAATATCTAATTTAAAGTCTTGAACTAGTCTTTAAAATACACAATTTTCATAACAAAATATCTTCCTCCCTACACTTGCTGAAGGAAAAGAAAATTGCAACACACAGGAAGATGATACCATTTATGATCTTGGTATAGTATCAGACTATCTTGTCATGTAGTAACACTCATACCAGTGCACCATCCATGTCTGACCTTTAAAAGATGACATGTAATGATAAGGTTCAGTTTAGTTGTAGAGAAAAGTTTGTAAGATTGTAGTTTTTTCTGGCTTGTAAACAATTCCTGAAATTTATTTCCTTTAGCCAAACACACCATTTTTTTTTTTGCGGGGGGGTAGTTTACATGTGAAACACATTCAAATTTGTTTTTGTCCTGGAGGTAAGTTATTTTCTCTAGTGTTGACTGTTGCAAAAGTGCATGCCTCTTTGCCTTCTGCAGTAGGTCACTACAGAATTAAAAAGTCCAGTGCAGACATCACACTGCAGAGATGCACACATGCTCTTTCTGTTCAATTAAAGCCATTTAAGAAGGTTTTGTTGTGTACTTTCTAGATGTTGGAAAAGTCATTTCAAAGAATTGCTGTGCATCTTTGACATGACATATTGATGGTGATTTGATATAGGGGTAGCTATGGACCTTTCTACACCAGTGGACCAGGTTCTGGACTGCCCTATATGACAGACACTTGTCATGATCAACAAATTGTAAAAAAATAGCAGCACATATCAAAGTTAATGTGACTCAAGAAATGTCAGAAGCATTTACATGTAAGCAGAATCATAGACACCTGCACCTCTAATCAGACTTCTACATATACCACAAGACTATCATGCATGTCACCATGGTGCTGCAGGTAGGCTGAATGGTGTTCTGCAGGTTCTGCCTTCATTTGCATGTATAGCATATATCTGGAGGTAACATCTTTCAACGTGTATTTGTCTATGAAACACAGAGTCCATGTTAATTATCATGAAACACAGACCCCACATTTGGTATCATGAAACTTTTGGGAAAGTGGGACCTTGCCATTTACTAAAAACATCAGGATAGGTTGAAAAGTTCATAGGCTGACTATGAAGGAGCAATGCTAGAGCAGCAAAATCTTGCATGTTATAATTTAAATGCTTGTTATTAATAGCTGCATTGTTTCTTTCCAGTATAAACTGACATCTGACTGTTCAAAGAAGATTTCAAAACATAACTAATAATGACTTCTTTTGAAAATGGACAAAATTTGTCATCATGGTCTTATCAAGCAACTGCAAAAAAAAAAGGGTTTAGTCCCCAAGAATAAGAAGAGGCAAATTATTGATTAAGTAGCAGCCATGATGATGGATTTAAGTTTGAATTCGCTTTACAGTTCAAAAACCTTAATAGTATAATAGATGTAAAGATATATATATTAATGGGTGTGATAGATAGATAGAGAGATAGATAGATAGATATGCACAGATTTAGAAAGATGAACAGTTTTAAAACTTTTGGGAAAATGGGATCTTGCCACTTACTAAAAACATTAGGATGGGCTGAAAAGTTCATATGCTGAGTATGAAGAAGCAATGCTAAATCTTCAAAATCTTATACATTAATTTTAAAAAATTGCATTGTTTCTTTCCAGGTAAACTGACAGCTAACGGTTCAAAGAAGATTTAAGTATAAGTTTCCTTTTTGTTTTCCTTTTCTATAAAACCTCATTATTGCTCACATGTTCAATTAATGGTATCCACAGTATCTTTCTGTAGAACCACATTTCTGTTGCTTCAAATTTGTTCTTCATCTTTGAGAAGATTGTTCAGCATTTACTGCCATATAAGCAGACGAATATCATGTTACAGTTCAGTACTCTTATTTCTAACAAAATTTTTCTATCTCTTAATACTCTGCTTAGCTTTTGAAATGCATCTTTGGCCATCCTAATGCATCTTCAGATATCAGTGTCAAACTTTCCATCCTCTTTTAGATCCACTTACCAGATATTTAAATTTTTGTATTTGTTTGATTTTAATATCTCCGATTTGTAATTTGGTCTCATCTTCTTCCTGGCAACCATTCATTCTGTCTTCTTGTAGTTTATATTTAGCCCCTTTTTTCTTGCTTTATGGCAGCAATACTGCATTTTTGGTCTGGTTTGGCATGTCAGGCAGAGTTAGGTATTTTCAAGAACAGTATAAGGAGCCAACAATTACTCCAGCATCTTTAGCAATGGATTGTGTATGAGAGTTCCACTTGAGGTCTGGGTGGAACTTGGCTTAATAAGCACTCAAAGCAAGGGGAGAGCTTCTTTGAGAATGCAACTGTTTAATGAGACTTTAGATCTTCCATGCCATTCACATTGTAGCCAACCACTTTTATTCTTTTAATATTCCCTTGGTGAGATGTAAGTTCGACTCAAGCAGCTTCTTCTCATGAACAGCTGTTTTTTTTTTTTTGGAACTCCCAAGAGGATGCTTCCCTGACTACTAGAATCTTAACCTGTTCAAGTCTAAAGTTAACCATTATCTTCCCCATATATCACCATAAATTGTGTTTTTTCCTCTTTAACCATCTGCCTCAAGTTGTTTTTGAACCTTGTACAGTGTGAACATTATTGTAAAAAAAAATTAGTTTGGTTGGTAACTAATTGAATTAGTGATTAAATAAGTAGTTAAATATGTTGAGATATACTTATATTTACTTTAAACATGCATGAACATGCTCTGTTATAATTAATTTAAAATTAACTGTTCAAGCTATGATGCTTTTTCCATGTTTTTATCTAAGGGAGGTAACTTTAATTTCTATAGTTATAATTTTAAATTTAATAAACCATGCAAAAACATTGCTATTATAAACATTTTAAAACACTGCTGCTATACTCATAGCTAACATTATTTAGTATTGGTTGTTTACTTCTTACATAGAGGCACTCGAGAATTTGAAGTTTTTATCTTTTATTTTCATGGTGGAGTATACTTGTGTTATCAATTAATATTTTTCTGAACTATGAACGTGGATAGGAATGTGTCTTTAAATTTTTGTGTGATAGATAAAAATATGGAACCTGCATCATAGCTTTAACAGTTAATAAATTAATTCATGTGTGTTTAAAATAATTATGACAGTGCACATTTCATGTGTATTTGCAAAAATGTCACAACTATCAGTTATATTTACATATATAAGAAATGGAATACCAATGTCAACCTAAGTAAATAAAGTGAGGCCCAAGTCTGAATGTGTTTTTACCTCCTGTCACCAAAAGACAGACTCATGAATATGCAAATAAGATAAAACATCTGAGAACAGACAGGAGAAAGCCAGTTGGTTGGGAAGAGGGTGAAGATAAAAATACCGACCAATTTGACTGGCACAGTCACATTTTTTATTTGTCTGTCGCAAGGAATCTTACTTCAAATTATTTTGTCAGAGTATTTCAAGATTGTATTTCAAGAAATATAAACACAGTGATGTGTCCATGTCATTATCACTCAATGAACTTGTACATATCCTACAGCAATGCACAGATTTTCATAATGGTCAAAATATTATAACTGAAAGAAAACATTCCATTTCAATATATCCCTGTTGCAGACACCTGCTCAGGCACATTTGTGTTTGTTCGACAGTCACAGAGCCAAATTGTGGTTTATACTGCAACTATGCTGTGCAGACCTTAGTTACAGTTTCTAGAAGATAGTGTATAATCTGGTATTATGACCAAAGCCAGTAAGGTCAAGCACTCAGTCAAGGGGACTTGTGACTCAAAACCTCAGTCATGAGGACTTGATGGCTTCAGAACAGTTTCATCTATCTAATTTCACTCTCAAGGCTCAAGTCAATCTGTCATATGATTTCCACACACTTCTTAATATTACTACATGTTATAAACATCTCCCATGGTTGACATTCAGAAGATTAACCACTCAGAATATTGTATTATAATATATTATTTATACAAAATGAATAAAAAATACAATAATCCCAGTTTTATTTTAGAGCTACCTACATTTGAACCTAGTACATGTTGGCAAGATTTTAGTTAATTTTTATTACCGACTTACTTTACCACTACTCTAGCATATATATATATATATATATATATATATATATATACGGGTTTCTCTGTCATTTTCAATGTATGTGGGTCAAGCAACTTGGTTCTCAGAAGCAACAGCCAGACTGCCCGCACCTATCATTTGATTATAATGATGAAGGCATGTGCAGAACAAACTACACTTTCTGCAAGCGTTAAATACAGGAAACTGGTGTACAGTATGGCCACAAGGTCCCTCAACAACCTTCTGCAGGTTTTGAATTGAGAGTTGTCCTTTTCCTAGACTATTCATGAGCCAAATCTATAGGACTCAGCCTGTTCTGCTATTTACCCATAGCTGAGGGAGAGGAGAGAAAATGAATTCATAACTTTCCCCTAAGGGTATTAGCATGTAAGTTAATGAAATAAACTCGACTGGTATTTGAACTCAGCTCTCCGATTCCTCAATCTGAATCACTATGCATTACTCTGCCATATATATATATATATATATATATATATATATATATATACACACTAAGATAACAAATCCATTGGTATATAATCCAAGTAGATCCTGAAATTGCAAGATGTAACCATAAGTTCTATGCTAACAGTTTCTTCTGTTGCACTTCTCACTTGTGGACGTCTCTTCCAGCTTCTTCTTTCCCAGTCAACTTTCATCTACAAAAAATTAAATGCAATGTCAATCGTTATCTTCTCTCTTCTTACTTCCTGTCTTTTTATCATTCTTTCTACTTAATAGTATTTTTGTTCTCATATTCACTAACACTCAGTAACTCCTTGCATCATAGTTCCTTGCTTGTGGTGAAATGATTAAAAAAAACTATAGTTGAAGAGACATTTACAGTTCTTTGTTTATGAATCTGGAGCATCAGTTCACAATGTTCAAAAACGTATGATCTTTGCCAACGCCCTCAGGTTACACTCACTCAAAGCCTTTTTTCACATTTGATCTTAGAAAGCTGTTGTACATAGCTGAGCATTTAGATATTTTTAAACAGGTTTGGCACTGTATATGACATGCATATGAAAGTTTCGATCAGATGAGGCTATTTAAGAACATGACTCATGTTTTCAGGTTGATGTTTTTGTTTTGAAACTAGCTCTGGCACAGCCTTTTTTTGTGTCTTGATGTTTTTATATATATATATATTGCACCTGTCAAAGATGAAAAAAATATTAAAGTGACTAGCGATAATGGTAACATCCTGTTTTGTCAAAATGGAGACTGGGGTGACCACTCTAGGATGCCATACTAACAATGCCCAAAGGAGTCCAGAGCATTACACTTGAAGCTGGCTTGGCTGTCGAAGTTTCCAGAAGTTTGTCATTGTTGACACTCAATCACCTTTGGGGCTCCACTCTGAATTTTCTGTTTGGATTTACTTTGATAGTTTTTTGCACATTTGTATATGGCCAAAAAGCAGCACAGGTTTAAAATCAGGGTTTTCCTTATCTTTTCATGCTGATGAGCTCCATCTACCTGAAGAAAATGGTTATGACATGCCAGGGGTCTGTCTTCACCCCATCTCTTGGTAGTCTACTGTTGATTTCAATCTGTGTGGGAATGGTGATTTTCTAAGTGTTGCTTAGATGTGGCACAAGGCCAAAAATATGGGGCACCCAGTAAGGATCGAACTGACAACTCAGTCATAATTGCTCTAGCAAAATAAGGAAGAGACTGATGCAAGTTTTGGGGACATATACTGAAGTAAAAAGGCTGAGAAAATTTAACACTGACAAGGCACATCAAAGGTAAAAGTAGTAGAGGAAAGCATGAGATAATCAATGAGGGGGTGCTGAAAATATCTCAGTCCAACCCACTTCCCAAAATCAGACCAAATACCAGAATATCATTTTTAGTCCTCTCTTGGTGGGGTCAAGAACTTTTCAGCACCTTCTTGTATTTAACAAGTTTCAGAAAATGGATGGAGGAACAAGAAACAAAGAAATAAGAAAATGTCACTGAGAGTAACAAAAGAACAGGAAGCTGTGCAGGACCATAATTGCCCACATCCGGCAGAGACATAGCACATCAAAGATTTTATCTTACTCTTTCAGTGCATTTACAGACATGGTATATCACTTAATTCTCAATTCAAAAAAAAAA
>OZ010581.1:8527513-8665013 GCA_963932145.1 Acanthosepion lycidas
TCTCAGATGCCAGCACTGGAGAAACTCGATGCCAAAGCACCAAGTATTAACCTTCAGATGTCCTCATCAAAGAAACTAGATTCTGTTGGCATCAAATAAGAACAATGACACACACACATAAAAAGAAATCCTGGAATGACTGTCCTGAGATAATCAGTGGCTATAATATTTTGTATTACAAACTGTATACACACAGATGTACACATCCATAAATGCATACACATACATACAATGCACACCTATCTTAGAATGCACACCTATCATTTAATGTATATACTGACAGAAAATAAAATTACAAGATTATGAAAAACAATGTTGTGATATAACTGGTACAGTATGTGCACTTTTTAAGAAATAAAATATTCATTAAATACAAGGCTTGAGAGCCACTCAATGTAGAGGGTTACTGTAAAAATGATTATGATGAATATGGTGTGCAATATGAATGAAAGAATAGGTAGTAGGGAATGAAGATTAGGAGCAGTGTCGTGAGAGGGCAGCTGAGGAGTAGTGTTGTGAGAGGGCAGCTGAGGAGTAGTGTCGTGAGAGGGCACCTTAGGAGTAGTGTCGAGAGAGGGCAGCTTAGGAGTAGTGTCTAGTAGTAGTTACTATTAATTTATATTAATGAAATCAGTAACATAACAAATTAGTGTTCAATAGTTTCTAAGTTCTTGAAAAAATTTATTTGTAGATAATTCCATGTATTTTTATGTTATTTATTACTAGTTAATCAGTACTGGGTGTGAGAAACATAGGTGACAAGACCTTTTTTATTTTTTTACTAATATTTACCCAATACAAGGCCCAAGAGCCACTCAAGGTAGAGGGTTACTAAGTCGTATTGTATTAGCATAGAAAAGGGCAAGTGTGAGGAGTATAGAGCTAAAGTAGTCTTTAGAAGGAACCAGAAACCTAATCCTAAACAGGAAACCAAGGATAAATCTCTAGTCCTGCTAAAAAGACCAGGGAGGAGCATGAACTGTATGATAGACAAACCTATCTTCTCCTGTTATATATAGGGACATAAGAAAAGTAAATAGACACCACCCCCATTTTCATCTTTCTATCTCATGAGGCTCCAATAGCCTACAGAATCTAACAAATCTCTACTGTTTCTTTTCAGAATTGATGGTCTTAACCAACATGACAATACCCTGAGTGTCAGTAGAATTGTTAAGCTTTTTAAGGAACAGAATTTGGGGAGAATCAGAAGGAATTGGTTAGTTCAGAAAACCTTAATATCCCTCTTTTTACACTGAAGAAGTTCATCAATCTGTTTAGAAATGAAAGAAGCAAATATATATCACCATGTTATGGAAAACTTGGACCCTCAAACAGATGTCTCCGAGCAGTGCAGCAGTCTGTGAAGAGCAAAACTCTCCAAAAAAGCTTCTAACATAGCAGCAGCTATTAAACAGCATTGAAATATGTCCTTAGCAATGATTATCAAGAAGGGGGCCACTTGATACAAGTATCTGCTCACACCTCAGCAAACATTAAGAAAAGAAAGGAATTGTATAATAGCAGATTTGTGGTAAAGTGTAATATTCTTGAAAAAATATCCTTTGCTCAATTCTCTGCCAATGGATGAATCTAGGTCTAGAGGAAACCCACTTAGGAGTTTTCCAAGAACCACCTGAAACTGTCAAACATGGTGGGGTTTTGGCAATAGTCTGGAGAGCAATTTGGAAGACTGGTCACTCAGTCATTGTGGAATGCACTGGCAAATTTAATGCTGCAAAATATATTTCACTCCTTCAAGAAAGACTTCTTATCTGTTCCAATTATCAAATGGCCAAGGACACCAAACATTTCATGCAAGATGGTGTTCCATGCCATGCTGCAAAAGTGACTAAAGTGTAGCTGGAGAAAAATAGGTTTCAAGTTCTACAGTGGGCAAGTCAGGTGCCAGACATAAACCCTACCGAATGTCTGAGTCTTATTAGACAGATCACTGTGTAGGAAATGGTTGTTCTTGTGAGGAATTGCTTCAAATGGTTGTTCCTGTGAGGAATTGCTTCAAATGGGTGTTCCTGTGAGGAATAGCTTCAACTGCATTGAACTTAGATAGAAATTATCAAATTGAAAATTGCAGAGCTGATTACCTCTCTGCCTAATAGTGAAGCCATTCAAGGACACTGGGGGGGGGGGGGTTCAGAAAATATTTTAATGGATGCATTCATTAAATAAACAATGTTCCTCCAAACTCTAGTTCTTTCATTATATTTGGTTTCCAAATTTGGTGAGTGTCTATTCACTTTTGAAATGTCTCTGTCTCTTTTGATGTTTTCCCCTGTGAGCTACTATGCAAAAATGTCTTGGATGTTTCTGGTAGAAACTGGAGATCTTTCATTCTTAGTGAAAGGCCACATAGATTTCTGTCTTGTGTATATTACAGATTAAAAAATATTGGTTTCTTAAATTTGAAAAGAAATAATTCATTCTTCTGATTGCTTTCGTTATCATCAGCACACTTTGGTTAGTCAATTGTCTTCAGATGTACAATTGATAAGGTGATGAGGCTAAAAATATAAATGACTAATGTAAACTTTTTACTAAAATGCAAAATAAGAATATGAGGTGAGAGTAAAAAAGCTCTTTAGAAATGTTTTGTGATAAAACAAGAAATGTCTGACTAATTGTTTAGTAGTGATTAAAAATGCCTTTTGGTGAAAATATATGAAATTAAAAAAAAAATGATATATAGGAAAACTAAAAGTAGAAAAAAATGCCAAATTTTCTGATTTGCCAAACTTTTAACTGAAATCAAGTCAAAACAAGACTCTTGAGAATGACAGCCAAGAATTTTGAATAATTGATTGCATTCTGCAGTTAGAAAATCCTGCAAAATCAATTTCTCTGCTTTGTTCTTCAAGATTAACACATAATCAAAAATTTTAACAGGAAAAAAAGTAGCAGACACCTAAGAATGGCTTGACTTTTTCAGAGTTGGCTGGAGGCTTTTTTTTTTTTTTTGAATGTGCAGTTTAGTTTGATCATTATATTTTTTGTCTGAATAGAAAGTTAGAAAAAAAAGTTGTTTTTCTCATGTCTACCACATTGTTCCATGTATATTTGGTAAGAAACGTAAATATACTTGATGGAAAGAAAAGAAAAAAATGTAGATATTATTTTCATGTAATTGCATAAGAAAGAAAAAAAGATTTTTGCTGCTGACTTTGATTTTTAACTTGAAACTATGGAACTACTTTTGTTTTAATGAAGGATTGTCAAAATGTCTGATTCTGCTCAGCTTTCTGTCTCTTTTGAAAGATATTCAGTGCATAATTCCAACATTTGTTTCTTCTTCAACTGGAAAAATTAGCAAAAAACAGAAGGTTATAGTCGAAGTTTCATAAAAATATGTTAAAGATTTAAAAACAAAAATGAGTTCAAATCCTATTTTCTGGCCTTAAAAGGCAGATTTTCTGGGCTTTTGTTTCATAAAAAACAGCTGTATAAGAATTGATAAAAAAATGGCCAGCTATGTGTTTCCAAGGCCACCCATCTGCTAGGATGGCAAGCCAAATCCTATTGCAGATGCTTGCTCAGGCACATTTGCATCTGCTCTACTGTGCTGAGCAGGCCCTATTTACAGTTTTTATGAGACAGCGCACAATCTGGACATGATCAACTGTTTGAAAAATGCCAGTATGTTGAAACTCTTGGTTATGATGGCTTCCAAAGAGTAATATTCCTGTTTCTAAGTCTTCCACACTTAGTAACCCCTTGTGTTTCTGTGGCTTCACTGATTTGCTTGAGGTGAACATAATTAAAAACTATATTAAACACATAAAATTTTTAACACCAATAAATACTGAGCTAAAACTGACATAGTACCAAGAGTAAGGCATGAATCTAAGCCATCTAAAAAATATAAAGACAACAGATTAATTAAATGGTTCATCAACGTCTATTTTACTTGTAAATTCTGGATCTTCACTTTATTGCATCGCAAGAAATTGTTTCAAAAGTTTTATTTCATTGCATCTCAATTCTAACAATTTCCATTATTTTTGACAGCAGGGGTACTCTAGTATTTAACTATATTTTGCCTTGGGTTTCATAGAAATATCATTAAATTATGAGTACTTGTGTGAAGGCAAGAATGCGCATTTATGATAATTTAGTTCATCTGCAGAAAATTATTATTCTTTCAAAGACAATATGAATGAATTTCAAGCACAGATTTGTGGAAAGTTGAGGAGTTGAAAAATTGTAAAAATATTCATGACATCCACAAAGAAAAAGGAAAAAAAGAAAACAGATGAAGTACAACAAAAAAAAAAATGATATTCACAAATAGTTGAGATAAATGGTTTCAGTCAAATTTCTCCTTTGGAAGACAAAGTTTACGTGCTACAAGAAATCATTTAGAAAAATGAAAATTTCTTAATGACTTGCATTTTACTCAGGATGGCTGCTCGATACATTGATACCTATTTATACTAAAAGTATGGACCGAGTATTAAGCACAAGGATCTGTGCAAATATTTAACAGAAATATGTTAGATTCTATTTGAAAATGTGTTAATTAAAGAATTAGAAAATTTCTAATAAATTAATAAATATAAATGTCTAAAAGTTAACAATTAATAAATTGATATTTACACCCTTGTGTAAATTAATTAAAACAAAATGAATAATTCCATTATTATTTACTTTTTCTTTAGTATTTTTCCAATGAAACATGATCCAGTGTACATTTTAGTACTTTGTATGTCCATTCCACAAAGTCATTCCTTGCAGACTGACCACAGATTCTTGACTGAATTTAAATCAGGAGAATTTGCAGGCCAGTCTATAGTACTTTGATTTGCTCCCTGGTAAAGGCTTACCAGTGTGTTCATGCAGTAATACATTTTTCATATGCTTCCTTGGAGTAATATCCATCACATACAATGGCTGTAGGACAACTAATAAACAATCGAAACAGTAGTGTCTGGGTGAGATGAAAATCTGATGCAATAATGGATGATGCAATATTTTTCAAGGCCAAACAAATTTTATCATATATCATATATATATATATATATATATATATATATATATTGTAGAATGTAATTAACACAAGAATGTTCAGGTAGTGTAATGGATATTAGAGCAGAAGATTAACAGTTATTGAGCTTAGTCTGTTGCATTCACTTTCACACAAATGCACTCAGGATGGTATGAATCTGTGTCATTTTCCCCCAGCTAATGGGTTAAATAGGAGAAACTTGATTGTCTAGCTTTGAATTGCAAAAACCATAGAGAAGACAATAGGAAACCGCATCACCATTTTTCTTAAGACTACATGGCAATTCACAGAAAAGGAATCTATGGAGAACCATGGTGGCATTTTATTTTAATTAATACTGATATCTATGTACATGTATCTTATTAAATACTTATATGCATATAACAATACAAGTAAATACAAAATGTGTGTGTGTGTGTGTGTGTGCATGTATGTGTATCCAGAAATAATCCAAGGTCATCCATTTCATCTTTTGAGAAACTCAGTCTTTATTATTGTTTGTTTACATATATATATATATATATATATATATATATATATATATATATATATATAATATCCAAATTTAGTTTGTTACAAGGTAAACTTGGCTTTCTGGCCATGTTTGGCAACCACTCTAAGAAAAGAAAAACTCTGAATACTAAACTGTAATGAAGGCAACAGGAAACCATTCCACTATCTTTCCTAAGAATTCATAGTAATTTACAGATAATAAGGAAAAGAAAACATGAAGAGCCATTATCACATATGTCCTGAAGGGACATGATACTTTAATTTTAAATTTGAGAATGCTAGTCCAGTAATTTTCAAGAAAAATGATAACACATCATTTTGGAACTTCAGCCAATATTCAGCAGAGGGTCGATGTGAAGATTCAAAAACAGAAACAAAAATAATAAAGTTGAAAACAAATAAAAATAATTTCTAATTTTAATAATTTTACTATCTGAAACGTCCTTACAAGATATTTTATGAAATTTTTTTTTATGAAACAGCTGACAAGATATTTCACAAATATTAAATTCACTACAGGTGCATCTGAAAAATATAATTTTGTACAAGAGTTTATTTTCTTTCATGTATTTTATATTTTCATTGCACAAAGCAAAATATTTCAAACTGTTATTTACACGACTTACATTCAGTCTTACCCTGAATTTTGTTGTTTTTATCAAAACATTTTGGTCGTTGTACCCTCTGTCCTTCCTCGGGTAGGGTAACTTACAAGGAATTCTGAACTGATCTCTTTATTTAATCTACATGGGGTAGACCATTCTTGTTCCACTCCTCATGTCTAGGGATATCTTTTCTACTTCTTATTTTTATTTAGTACTGCTCAGTTGCTGGCCACCAGTTGCTGCTGAGTGCAGATAAACACTGAGACTGAACTCGCAATCACTATATCACTAATTTCATAAACTAATGCTTTAATCTATTAGAGCACGGGTCAGCAACCTGTGGCACACCAAGCAATTTCCAATAGCACACAGCTGAAAATGACATCACAAAGCCAATAACAACTACAACGCATAGAAGATCTTTAGCTGTTTTAACTTTATTATATTCTAAAGTATATATACTATATATTAATATATAAAATATATTGTAGAACAGGTATATTGACCTTGACTTGCATAAAAATACATATAGCTGTTGGTATGATTTTAAAACCCTAAGTTGGCACATAGTCAGCAAAAGGTTGCTGACACTTGTACTAGGGCATTGTCCTGTAGGACAATTTACTGTCGTGAACCTAACCTGCTTATTGACTAGAGTTGCAACAACTGCATTGGATTTATTTTACATAAATAGCAGTTTACTTAAACTCAAAATGAAATATTGCAATAGAGATGTGTTTTTCTATTATGGCAGCTCTAGGTCATAATTTTAAATTTAAAAAGAAAAAATGTTCACATACTGTTCACATATAATGAGTCTAGAATATATACAATTTTCACTTTCTGAAATAAATGACAAAAAATATTGAACTCTTCCAAAATATTCTAATTTTTTGAGATGCACCTGTATGCTGCGGTAAAAATAAATACTTTTGCTTTGTATTTTCGCAAAGTAGAAATATTTATTTCCCCTTGTGATGAATGTGATTTAGACTACATCAAGTAAACAACATTCTGACATTTAAAAATGGTAATGCCAATGAAGAAATTGTGTGAATTTATTTATGAATAACTTTGCAGGTTGCAGATCATTTTACCCTGGCAGAAAATCAGTTAATGATTCAAGACAATTCTGAGATAGAAATGAAGTCAGTGAAGACAAAGGTTCTGCAACAGTAAAAATCAAAGAAAATGAATTGTTATATTCCGTGCTAATAGGAATATATATTTGTAACACACAGTGGATAAAATAAGTAAAGGTTTATTGTAAAAACCAGTACAATAAGAATAAAGGTAACAGTTATGCACAAGGTCATCACAAGTCAATCCAGTAGTGAGTGCTACTATTGGAAGGTCAGTAGTTCTCACGTAAGTCTGAGTCGTACTCAACATAAATATTATTATGAATTGAATCAATTGTAACATTATGACTAACCCCTGAAAAGCTTTTGCAGATAATAAATATTTTTGTATTTATGTATTTTTTGTTTTTTGTAATAATCAATCCCTCTTCTCACTATTGACTATACCTAAAATTCTAAATTTCATTTTGACCAGTGAATTCCTCAATTATATGCTCAGAGATGTACACTATTTTCATTATTCAGACTATTGTCCTCATCTTTGTTGCCATATTTATTACAACATTTTGGCCGCTGTACGCTCCAGCCTTCTTCAGGTGGTTGGAATGTCGAACTGAAACCTTTATTTCAGTTGCTGGGATAGACTGTTCTAGTTCCACGTGCCATGTTTAATGGATGTCAGTTATCTCCTGTTAATTCACCTCTCTAAGTTCTCCACTGCCTTAACTAGGTATTGAACTCACAACTCTTTCAGTCTTGTCACTGGATCTAACTAACACCTTTATCCACTGTGCCACTTGTCTAATTAGATCCAGTGACAGGACCCAAAGAGTTGTGAGTTCAATACCTAGTTAAGGCAGTGGAAAACTTGGAGAGGTGAATTAACAGAAGATAACTGAATATTGACATCCATTAAACAAATTTTTCCATTTTTCTGAAACAGACATTAAACACTTCTATCTCCCTTTCTTTCTTTTATTTTCTCACTGAAACCAAGTAGTGTCTCTAATATGTCAGTCCCATATTTTCCCACAATCAAAACTGAATAATCCATTATTTATGAGGTACTCACAGGGCATAACGGTCGTGTAAACTAACAGAGGTATGGTCAAGCAGAATTATAATTTAGGTAATCTTTTATAAAATCTAATAGCATAATTTACATAATTCCTTATAAATTGAAAACTATTATTAACTTGAAAAATAAATAAAAATTAAAAAAATGAATTAACTTTTGAATTCCAGTAAAAAATGAGGTAAATTTTCTCATTCTTTTAAAACTTAAATAAACTTCATAATGCCCATCAAAACAAAATAAATAAATTAAATTAATAAAATTACAAATAAATTTTAAAATCTCTCTACAAAAAAAGTTTAAATTCTTGCTCTTTATCTGGATCCAGTAAAAATATTAAAAGAAGAAAAAATGTTTCTAAAAAATTTTTTTTAAAAACGAAATATTCCCCCCCCCCATTTTTTTTTTTTTTTTAAATATTTCAATTGAAAATTTTCTTTTTGAAATTCTGGGATGAAGAGTTATCATTATTTACATTTGGCTTAATATCATCATTATGTTATTATTTGTATTAACTCAACCACTTCACCCCCCACGAGGTCAGATAGTGACACAAGGTCAGTTTTATGTGGGAAGCCCGAGTGTGTACACCCGGGCTAGGAACAAAAATTGCCCAAGCCTCTGCAACCATTGGTTGTGCTGGCCTCGGTGCAAGCACCGATCACTCTCTGGTGCCATGAGAGGTTGCAGCCTCGGGCAGCTGTTCCCCAAGGCTGGGCACCTCTCAGTATAATTTTCCTCAGTTGCAACTCTGTCCTTTGAATGAGCCGCTCCTGAGCGCACTTTGCCCAATGACAGAGATGCAACTGAGAGATGATAAATAAACATGTTACAAACTACTTGAGAGAGTAATCACAACGATTCGGCCATAGTGGCCTTTGACCATCACCAATGAACTTTCTTGGTAGGGGACTATTTCATATGTATTATTTTTCCTTAAGGCATTAATTTTATCCTGCTTGCCAAAAGCTTGATCTAACAGAAGTGATGGCTTTTCAATGTGTTTTGGGTACATTAACTAATAAGTAACAATAGTCTATCATGTATTTCACAATATCATCAATGTAACTCATCAAAATAATCTTCAAGGTATTTCTGTTTATAACAATTTCTATTTGACTATAAATCAAAACTGTCTTTCTCAATAAAGATTACTTTTATTATTCAGCCTCCTTTTTATTCAGAAATATCTAAACTATCAACTGTCTTAGTAAAGACCACTCTTCTTTGAACTCTCAAAGAATATATCTCCTCTAGAGTGGGATAAAAGAAAACTTGTACCCAACAATATATTACCTAATCATAAGCTTTGATGTGTAGGTGGTGTAATGTATAACAGCTTGGAATTGGACATTGGAAATCTGAGTTCAAATTTCAGTTGTGGTTCCAGTTGGTGCTACAGAATTACAAATAATGAACTGTACCAAGTAAAAAAAGTAAATCACTTGAGGACTTTCAACAACGGCAACAACTAAAATGGATAGCACATGGAATTTGAAAGCAAAATAATCAAGATGTTAATGTTACACACTACTTCAAATAAAAGTTTAGAAAGTTTCAACATTGGAACAATAACAGCAAGTAGATTTGAAAAACTTATTTTCCTGAAAAGTTCTTTTAAGAGTAAGTTTTTAAAAATTTCAGCCAAAAGTAGCATTGTCTGCTCACTCAATGAATATCAGATGTTTCCTTATAAGGAAACAGCTAATATTACCATTACTTTTCTACATTCTGATTTTGATAGGAACCTGCTTTTTGGTGACCAAGATCAGCATCTTTACTAAGATTTTGACCTACCCCTTGATCTTGAATGGATACAATGTTCTTGTCCTATTTCATAATAAATTCTCAATTATTTCTATAACTGTGTCTATATAAGGTATTATGATTACTTGCATTATTTACATTTATCAGACTCTTATCCTCATCTTGAGTGCCATATTCACAACATTTCTGCTATTGTACACTTCGGTCTTCTTCAGGTGATTGGATCTCAGAGATGAGCTATTATGATTACTTGCATTATTTACATTATTCGGACTGTTATCCTCATCTTCATTACCATATTCACAACATTTCGGCCATTGTACGCTCTGGCTTTATGTCTATGTCTCTCTATATATCTGTCTATATCTCTGAGATGAGGTATTGTGATTACTTGCATTATTTACATTTATCAGACTGTTTTCCTCATCTTTATTGCCATTTTCACAATGTTTCGGACGTTTTACGCTCTGGCCATCTCCAAGTGATTTATCCACTTTTATAAAGACATTGGTTAGATCCAGTAACTAGACCCAAAGAGCTGTGAGTTCAATACCAGGCTACAGCAGTGGTGAACCAAAAACTTGGAGAGTTGAGTTAAAGGGAAATAACTAAGACATCTGGAAGAGGCATGGCACATGGAACTAGAACAATGTATCCCAATGAATGAAATAAAGGGTTTGTTTCGAAATTCCAATCACCTGAAGAAGGCTGGAGTATACAATGGCTGAAACATTGTGAAAATGGCAACAAAGACAAGGATAGAAGTCTGATAAATGTAAATAATGCAAGTAATTTCTATGATTTTTGGGATCTTCAATTTCTTTTTTAAACAGATTAATTTCAATAGATTCAGATATTATTTCCTTGTGAACTTGCACAAGTGAGGGGATTAGTGGATTTACTATCACCATTCACAATTTCCACTGAATTATGTTTGTCATAGCAGACAAAAATAACTTTTCTATTCCTGGCATCAAGCTTCTTTTTTTCTGTATCTGTCTATATTTCAGAGATTAGGTATTATGTACACTATTTACATTATTCGGACTATTGTCCTCATCTTTGTCACCATATTTATTACAACGTTTCAGCTGTTCAGTATCTGTCTATATTTCAGAGATGAGGTATTATGTACACTATTTACATTATTTGGACTATTGTCACCATATTTATTACATTTCAGCCGTTGTACGCTCCATCCTTCTTAGGTGGTTGGAATGTCGAACTGAACCCTTTATTTCGCTCACTGGGGTATACTGTTCTAGTTCCACGTACCATGTTCAATGGATGTCAGTTATCACTTATCTCCTGTTAATTTCCCTCTGAAAATTCTCCACTGCCTGAACCAGGTATTGAACTCACACTCTTTGGGTCCCGTCACTGGATTTAACCAATGCCTTTATCCACTGTGCCATGTGTCCATTTTTTTCTGAATGAATAAATGAGAAATTGCACCAAAATTACTCATATTAATAATATTTAGTTTAATGTCAGTGAGCAACTCAATCGTGGTTTTCCTGTTCGGTGATTGTCATATATTCTGGATATATGCAGCAACCATGACAGTGAATGCCGATAAAATTTTTCGGAATCTGAATAAGAGAAATCTTGCCATTTCAAAAAGAGATCACAAAAATCTGTTTATACTGCCATTTTAGTAGGTTGAATAGCAGATTCTTCATGTTAATACATACAATCTCTGCCAAAAACATCCTCTCACCTGTTTATATTCCAACAGACATATTCTATTATAATTATGTGTTTATTATATGGCGTCTGTCTGGGAATTACCAAATTATTCTGAATATCTTGTTTAAATTTAATGTAACTTGTCAATGAATGAGAAAGGATCATAAACAGACACTCTCCTGTAGGTTACTCAGTTGGCAGTGAAATATCACTGGGAGAGTCTGTATTTTACTGAGTTATCGAAAACAACAGTAGAAAAACCGGAATTAGTTTAACAACAAGTTTATTACCTTTTGGTACAAGGGAATCATAATGTAGAATAGAAACTAGGGAAGAGAATATTTAACCATGAATGACTGTTTTCAGCAAAACTGCTTACTGCTCCTCCTGCTACTCCTCTTGATGTAGGAGTATTTTTACATCTGTCGTCCGCAGTCTAAATTTGTAGGGAAATATTCTCCCTCATAACAGTTGTATTCGCAGGATATTATACAACAAGTTTTGCTTGAAATGTGGACATTCATTTGAAGAAACTATTTCACTGATTACTGTAATTCCCCACGTATAATATGCATGTTTTTTCTAAAAAATAATAAGCAAAATTAGGGGTGCGTATTATGCACAGCTACAAAAAATCTTTAAGAATTGCCTTTTCATAGGTCGATTTCTGTTGTGAAATGACTACTCATCACAAACATACAACAATTTGACACTAACATTTGGCGATTGAGACCCCCATAAAGATGTCAAATAAAATCATATACACCTAACAATACTTACAAATGTAAAATAAAATAAGAATTATCATAAAACTAAATTAGATTAATATTATTCTATGTTTAAAACCATTTTTGTGAAAAACTATATACAGATCCAGTAGATTGCATATTTTACCAGACAAAAACAGCAATATAGATAATTCCATTTCCTTTTAGAATTGTGATGATCAGAAATTTTGACAAATATCTCCAATTAGAGCTTGAATAAGTGTAGGAAATGCCGGCCATAATGAAATTGGAGAGGTACAATTTATAAGGTTTGATTACCAAACAAAGGGTGCGTATTATGCATGAGTAGAAGCATTTTCCCACACTTTCAGCACAATTTTAGGTGTGCGTATTATGGATGAAGACATACTATACATGGGGAATTACAGTAATGATAATAGGTATATTAGCTGTTTCCTCATAAGGAAACATTCAGCATTCATTGACCGAGTAGCCAGTACAACTTTCAGTTGAAATGTATTAAAATCAAATATTAAAATCATTCTATTAATACATTATTTTCAGCTAAATAGTTTCCTCAAATCCACTGTTATTGTTCTTTCCAATATTGATGGGAGTTTCCTTCCTAACCTTTTGTTTGAAGTAGTGTGAAATGCCAAGATCTTGATTATATCAATATTTTTTTCAAGTAATATGTTATCCATTTTAGTTGTTGCTGTTGTTAAAAGTCTTCAAGTGATGTGTTTTCTGTTATTTAGTACATAGCTTTGTTTAGAATTTTTTCGCATCAGTTCATTAGATTCAAAAAAAGATGATCCTTGCTAAGATCTACAGGTATTATTCTCTTGAAACCATTTTTAACCATTAATCTGAGAAAGTGCTTGTATATATCTGAGAGTTTAGATATTTCTAAATGACTTAGTTACCATGTATAACATCCACGTGAAAGTCTCAATATTGCAAGGCGACTCGACTTAGAACACCCATATAGTCAAGTAGACTGTAAAGAATTTTATCTGGGCCTGAAGTGGCTGATGTTTTATAACTATTGACTGTCCCCAGTAAAATCAAGATGTGAGAGCTTCAAAGCAACTATCCACTGTTCATATGTAAGGAAAAAGAAATAAAATGTATAAATGAATGAAAAACTTTTGGGATTAAGTGCCACTCTGTTGAAAGGGTCAGAATTCCATTCATGAATTTATATAATCTTGCCATATTCTAAACAGGAGGCTACTAACACGTCATTGACCAAGATGTAGAAAGGATCAGTTTACACTCGCCTAAAAGAAGATCTTGTCCATTATTCTTTGTGAGAGAAGAGAGAAGAGGCAGCAAAGATGTTTACAGTATCATTTACTTATCCCCAGTTGATTCCATGAAGTAATAGACACAAAATTATGCAAATATTTAACAGAGAAATTCACAGCTCAAATTGTAGGTGTGTTACTTGAAGGGTATAAAATTTCTAAGAGCTTAATAACTATTAAAAGTTGAAACTTCAGATTAATAATTTGATATATGTTTTAAATTATATCTAAAATTTTATCTTTTTCCATAAATTATAAGTTAATTAAATTTTAAGTTGGTATCCACTCAGTAGGGATAATGTATCTTATTCATAATTTTCTATGAAAAGATGTTTTTATTTTTTATGAAGTTGATTAATTAACAATATATTCTGATAATGTGTCCATTATTATTCAAATCTGTCTAATCTGTTCATATTACCAAATCTTAATTTATACAGAATTTTTATTTTTTCTTCCCAAACACTGCAGAAATAATATAATGGCTGGATTATTTCCAGACAGACCACATATATTTACTCATTATACCCAATATTGCTCAACTTGTTTTATTAAACATGTCTTTTTTTTATATAGAAGCTTCTATTTTGCTTATCCAATTATCAGTCTTTTACGTCGACTTGAACTATTGTTCTTGTCTTGGTTGTTATTATAGACAGGTTTTGGTTGTGTACACTTTTAGGTGTACATTTTTGGCTATCAGTCAAAATCAGTTCCAATAAATCAATATATAATAATAATTTCTCCTTTCAAAATTCAATAACAAATTTTCTTTTTCACCAGTATAAAGAAGTCAGAACGGAAGTAATTATCTCCACCTTAACAGAACTCTCCTTATCTACAGATATGTAAGCCAGACTCTTTTTTTGAGTATACAGAGTTAAGCTGAATAAAGCTTTATAAATGAATCTCTTTCTTACAACCAATGAATTGTGACAATTTTCCTAAGTCAAGTTATTTCTCAATTTTTGATAATATTACACAAGAGAAGGCAGAGAGATAAAAAGAGAATGTTATATATTTCTTTTTATCTACCAAAGTCCAAAATGCTACAAACATACAAAATGTTATAAGTGGATTTTATTATTTTGTTATTTCTGCAGTTATAGTTTTATAGAATCTACATTTTTATTCCCTTTAGAAATTGAACACTGATTGAGATTCAAGTTGGAGAACAGTAGAGACATTGTTATGCATCCATTAGTCAAGGTCAGAGTTCAGTAATAATCAATCAATAATCAATCAGATCAACAAAAAAAAAAAAAAAAGGAAAAACAAAGAAAAATTTCCTTTATTGGATTCACTACATGATTTATCATTTTGAGAAAGTTGTCCAAATACTGTCTTGCAAGTAAGTATTTCTGTTGTAACAATACAGAAGGCACTTATCTCCCCTTGGTGGAGTTAAGTCACGTGGGTCATATGACAGCTGCTAAATGACATCATACAGTGATGAAAAGTGGCAGTCAAATTTTAGTTCGTTTACAGCAACCAAATGGTAAAGTTATTTTCTTTAGCTTGGACCTTCCATGGCCTGGGCAGAGACTAAATCTACCTCCCTAGCAGCTTACAAGTCCATGATGCCATTTTCCTTTGTGAATATATCTTTCCTAGATATAAAATGAAACTCCAGCTCACAGGCCTCAATTTGGGAAAACACAAGACTTGAATCCAGCCCATTTGAATCTGAAGTCCTAAACATGGCTTCTCCATGTACAGGAGTATCTCCATATTAAATATAAGACTCTTCCTTTTCGTTTTGTCTTACAATTTGCTTTTCTATGTAGATATAAGTGATATATTATTCTCCATGTGGGGCACATATATATATATATATATAAACGTATAAACAACAGTAAGCAACAAATTTCAATCTTTAGATTGGAGATATCATCATGCACTCCAGAAGAAGTAATTCTCTTTCTATATTTGGCTTTAATTTAAATATTTAATTTTTTGGCTTTAATTTAAATATTACAGACTGACAAAATATATATGTAGATATTTATGAAAGTTGACACAAAATCAAATTCTCATTTCACCTTGTGCCAAGTTGCAAGAACTAAAATTATTAGGTTTTAAGTTATTATGTGGAATAATAAAAAAAAAATTGCATTACATCTGTGTCTCCCCCACAACCTATTAAACTGATCTTATATCATATCCAAGGATGTAGTATCTGTGTGCTCTAAGCTGACAGAGCAGTGTCAGTGCATTCTGCCTAGGATTAGAGTGTAGTATTTGTGTACTCTAAGTCTTATAGTATCTGTGCACCTTGCCTAGGATCACAGTGGAGTGTCTGTATACTCTGCCTAAGATCAGAATGTAGTATCTGTGTGCTCTAGGATCTGTGAACTCTGCCTAGGATCACAATGGAGCCTTTAAACTGGGATTCAAGTACAATATCTCCTTCTCATACTCGGCCATGTCTTCACCTTTGGATGGGATACAGAGGAAAACTAAGCAAAACTGTTCCTGGGGATTCAAACTCCACAACACCCGCTCCACATTACACTATAAGGGGATGGACTGAAAGTATTCTGATGCTTTAGTGACACTAATTGCAGTAACTGCACAATATTTATACTTGCTTGTTTGCACCTACAAATGTCGGCTGCTATTGACCTTATGTTTAATTTCCTTTCCTAGTAAGGTATATATATATATATATATATATATATATATATATATATATATATATATATATATATATATACTAGGATTGGAGTACAATATCTGTGTACTCTCTAAAATTTATTGCACACAAACATTTTATATATATATATGTGTGTGTGTGTGTGTGTGTGTGAAGGAGTCACAGTGGAGTAATGGATAGCAGCTCGGATTGAGGAATCAGAGAGCCAAGCTGGAATTCCAGTCGAATCCATTACATTCACTTATGTGCTAATACCCTTGGGAAAGGTATGAATTCTCTTCTTCTCCCTCCAGTGATGGGTAAATAGCAGGACAGACTGGGCTATATAGCCTTAGATGGCAACTAGTCTAGGAGAAGGACAACTCTGAATCCAAAACCTGTGACGAGTTGTTTAGGGACCTTGTGGCACATAGTGCACTAGGTCTCTGTATTCGGCCCTTCAAAACATGTGGATAGTCCTGCACAAAACCTTCACCACTATAATCAAATCATGTGTGCTGGTGTCTGGCTGTCAGTTCCTAGGAACTGAGCTGCTTGACCATCGTATGTTGAATACAATGGGAGAGTCCCCCATATATATATATATATATATATATATATATATATATATATGAGAGAAACTGCAAATGCTTTTGGTTGTAATAGTTTTTTTTTAAAAATATTATGCTTTATTTTACATAATTTTGCTTCTAGTCTCGCGACATTCATCAGACAAAACATGGAGATTTCTATGACTTTCTTGAATTCAAGTGTTCAAGATAGACATTTGAGTCACTAACACACTAAGAAGAGAATGTCTCATATTGGGAATATTTCACATCGAAAAACATAAGAAAAAAATTAATTATTTTTAATAATATGTGGAAATCTCCACGCTTTGCCTGATGAAGTTCACAAGACCAGAAGCAAAATTATGTAAAATAAAGCATAATTTTTTTTTAAAAAATCCACATTACAACCAAAAACGTTTGCAGTTTCTCTCTTCTTTTTAATATACACACTTTTCTCTCATTGGAACTACTATAACCTCTTCCCTTTATATATATATATATATATATATATATATATATATATATATATATATATATAGATGGTTCAAAGTCATCTTGTGTCCAAGCGCAATTTCTAATACTAATGATGTCACTGGTGACTCATTATTCTAGTAAGTGACCTGCACTTCAAGCCACAGGTTTTACAAGCAAGATTACCACTTTTTGCATTGTTATCATGGTGCTACGACTTGTACTTTTGGCCAATTCCACTTGCTGACTTGCACTCTCCATTACATAGATTGCAAGTGAATTCAGGCTGGAGAACTTAGTGATAGATTGACTGTTGTAGTAATGTGTGTGACTAATCAAGCCAGCCTTTGAAAAACCCATGTATATAATTGTGCATCAACATTATTAAATAAAAAATTGTTTATTTCATTTTCTTGATAACAAATAGAAACAAGATATTGATATTTAATTCTCTCAAACATTTCATCTCTATTTATTCCACTAAAAATTAATTTACCAAACTAAAGTCATTTAGTAATAGTAGTAATAACAATAATAATAATATTTCCTAAAAAAAACATTCTAAACAAGCCAATATCAAGTAACCTTGAAAGAATACAACTAAATAATAATGTTACAGAAGTAAAATACTCTTTTACAAATGGATGTCCTTATAATCATGTCAGCTACAAATGATGACAATTCTTTGTGTGGCATTCTGCCTAGCTTTATTGGAAACAGCACAAACTGCTTAAAAACTATTCTGAATTATCCAGTTCCATTGGTTCCAGAATTTAAAAAGAAAATAATGCATCATATTAATAATAGAAGTTTTAACTTTCAAACGGTAACTTCTCTATTTATACACAAAATGTGCAATCAGAGACATTAACCCATTTAAACTGATACCTCATTTTTTTTTTTTTTTCCTTCATCTTTCTACTTATAAATAATACCAGCTCGAAATAACTTGAAAAATAAAAAAAAAGAAAATAAAGTGTACAAAATATTTAATTTCAAGAAATTAGAAAGAAAGATTTGCTGATTTGTCTAAATTGTCTGGTTTTGATAAAAAATAATTCATTTGTTTTGAACAATAAAAAATATTAAAAAATTAAAATTTAATTTGATGATTGCTGAATATTTTATTTTACACTGAAATTATTTTATTTGCACAGTTTTAGAAATGTCAAGAAATGTTGAGAGAAGCCAACTTCAAAAAGGACAGACTTGGCCAAACATTGACCAAACAGCATTACATTTGGTTGTAATTTATAAAATGTTTTTCTTAAAACAATTTTTCAGGAAATTAAATGTTTCAGCACCACTAATTGTTATAGGTCTTTCTAATATTGATGGGAGTTTCCTTACTAACTTTTTGTTTAACATAGTGTGAGCTGTCAACATCTTCAGTATATCTTTACCTTCTCTTCTAGTTATGTATGCTGTCCACATTTTGTTGTTGCTGCTGTTGGAAGTCTTCAAATGATGTGGGTTTTGTTATTTAATGAAGTTCTTTCTTTGTGGCTCTGTATATAAGATCTGAGAAAGGATTGCATTCACTTGGAGCGATTGATTTGAGAAAATGGATGTAGATCAGTGATTTCTGAACAAGTTGGATGTCATGCATGACATCCATATGAGAATGGAAATTTGATGAGGTTATTTAAGAAGATGACTTGGAATTAACTTGTTTTTCTAAATCCATTTCAGTCTTCCATTTGAAAGCTTTAAAAAATTATGACAATTTATAATACAAATATATAAATTTGAATAATAATTGCACATTTTCCACTGGAGGATAGATAGATAGATAGATAGATAGATAGATAGATAGATAGATAGATAGATAGATACAGACTGAGATAGATAGACAGATATAAAACAGGCTGACATAGATATGAACAGAGTGAGATAGATGGATGGATGGATGGATAGATAAGAACAGACTGAGATAGATAGCTAGATAGATGCAATTAGTCTGACATAGATAGATAGATATGAACAGACTGAAATAGATAGATAGATAGATATGAACAGACTGAAATAGATAGATAGATAGATATGAACAGACTGAAATAAATAGATAGATAGATAGATAGATAGATAGATAGATATGAACAGACTGAAATAGATAGATAGATAGATAGATAGATATGAACAGACTGAAATAGATAGATAGATAGATAGATAGATAGATAGATAGATAGATAGATAGATAGATATGAACAGACTGAAATAGATAGATAGATAGATAGATAGATATGAACAGACTGAAATAGATAGATAGATAGATAGATAGATAGATAGATAGATATGAACAGACTGAGATAGATAGATAGATAGATAGATAGATAGATAGATAGATAGATATGAACAGACTGAGATAGATAGATAGATAGATATGAACAGACTGAGATAGATAGATAGATAGATAGATAGATAGATAGATAGATAGATATGAACAGACTGAGATAGATAGATAGATAGATATGAACAGACTGAGATAGATAGATAGATAGATAGATAGATAGATATGAACAGACTGAGATAGATAGATAGATAGATAGATAGATATGAACAGACTGAGATAGATAGATAGATAGATATGAACAGACTGAGATAGATAGATAGATAGATATGAACAGACTGAGATAGATAGATAGATATGAACAGACTGAGATAGATAGATAGATATGAACAGACTGAGATAGATATGAACAGACTGAGATAGATAGATATGAACAGACTGAGATAGATAGATAGATAGATAGATAGATATGAACAGACTGAGATAGATAGATAGATAGATAGATAGATAGATAGATAGATAGATAGATAGATAGATAGATATGATCAGAGATAGAGAGATGAGCAGGTAAAGTATGAGATGAGTAGGTGCGTATCTAAATATACAAGATGGGGTAGGAGCACACATAAAGTACAAGAGGGATTTTTCAAACTTCTTGGTTATTTTTCCCAGCAAAATGATTAATTTCTTCATCTTTTTTTTTCTATGAGACTTTTTGCAATCTTGTCTTTTTCTGATAAAAATCAAAGAATTATTTAAAACTTATACTAAAATAAGGAAATATATTCTCTGAAAATGTCAAACCAACTTTAAAATGTTATTCTAAGTAATCTTTTAGCTTTTACTGATATTATTACTGGCATCCTTCTGTCTCCTAAGACAATAGAGTATTTGTTGGTCTCATATGCGGTTGGCATTGCCTGTTGTGCCTGTACAGTCTGACCTTGGTATGGTAGGTTCTGTTGCCATTGCTGTATTTGAAAACCATGTCTGTCTCTATGGGTGTTGGTGCTGCACTCTGTGTTCTTGCTTTTCTTCCCACTTATCTGAATGCCATCTTTGACAGAAAGACACGCATAATATATATACATATATAAGAGTTTACCTATTTTACCAAAAAGTTGCAAAATATATGAAATTGATATTTTGTTAAGTTGTTACTTAAAAGGTTTTCACTTATAAGTGTTCAAATATATATTTTTCCAAATATTACTGCTATATTCTGCTGTTGTCTGAAGTTAGACTATTCAACTTCCAGCTTGTAAAAATCTTTAAACTATGTCCCTCCACTGATTCGCTAAAAATTATGATACTATGATGAAAAAAATGCTCCAAATGTAGATAAACTTCTGTCAGTCAAGCTGTCAACACCTTAAATAGCCACTGTCATGTTAAGAATGCATTTCTGTGTTATTTTAAACTTAAAGTAAGTAATATTTGTTTTAAATCAGATTAATTAAACTTTAAATCAGCTAATATTCCTTAAATAAAATTTCAGGTAAGTATATTTTATTTTTGAAAGACTTTTTTTAATAAAGAGAATTACATTGCGATGAAAGATAGCTAAAGATGGCACTAAAATCATGGATGACTTCCAGTCAAATCTTTTTTAAATTGCTATCACCCTATGCAAGGGAGTAAAGCCACTAAGACACAAGCAGTTAGAGGGTATGGAAGAAATAGTGATTGACATTGCATTTAAATTTTTGCAGATTAAAGTTGACTGGAAAGCATGGAGTCAGAAGGGAGTTCCACAAGCAAGAGGTGCAGGAAAGAAATTGTTAACATAGAACTTACAGCAACATCTAGCCAGCTCAACTCTAAATTGATAAGATCTCTATGCCAGTCTAGTACTGCACTTAAATTCAAAAAGTCTCGGTACCATAGAGAAAAACACATCCAAACAATTACCATGAAAGTGTTTATAGAAAAGAAATTACTTTTGAAATACAGCAAAGTATTTTGCTTATTGGAAATATCAAATTTAATCTATTAGCTTCAAATTAAAGCTAAAATAAATTTTTAAAAACTGATTAGCTATCACATTTCTGTAAAAAAATGAGAATAGCAAACAGTTTAAAGTAGGTACTACTTTAAACTGTTTGCTATTCTCATAAAGTTAATGGTGCCTGGCATCACCAGTGCAATGGGAATAATGGGTGTTTTTATTTGTATTGGATGGGATAAGGAAGAGAATGAGAAGATACAGGCAAAAGGTGAGAGAAAAGAACAAAGGCGGTATAAAATAATGGATAATCTAAGTTGTCAGTATCAGTTGAATTTCTATAGATCTAGTTAGTATAAATTATACTGCTTATATTAGTACATTTATTGATAAGTCAATGATTTCTTTACAAAACTAGACTCCCTTTTACTTCTGGAGTTTCAAAGAAAAATATTTGCTATTGATTGTCTACAGATTTCAATGTCGAAAAAGCATAAAAGTTTTGTGTGCAAAAACAAAATCACCTAATAAAAGAAACTAATAAAAACCATTGTGAATACTAAAGTGCTACCATCATATGATAGTGTTTTATTGTAATAATGCAATAGATTTGACTGTAGACTATTAAACAATACAGATTGTGTCCAGTACTCATGGACACAAAGAAAAGAGCTAACGTTGTCTTTGATGGTGTGTATATCACCAGCAGAGACTGTAAGAAAATGTTCTTCTATATACCATATCCCTTAAGGACACTGGCATTTATGATTTACCACAATTTCCTATCCTTTGAAGTTCTGACTTTAATTCCCACTGAATGTTTATAGCCTTGTGGCAAACTAAACCAAACTTTGTAAATATCTATTGGCAAGGCATAATTTTGAAAGACAATAAAAAAAAATAAGCTTGATTGATATAGATTTCAATATGAAATTGTTTGGTGTTATATGACCCATGTAGATATTTACAGGCCAATATTTTATTTTAAGAAAAGAAAAGAAATAGTTATTTTTTTTACCAAGTGTAGATATAAGTTTACTGAGAAAATGTATTTTTGAAAAGTAAAAAACAAGCCAAAAAAAAACAAAAAACTATGCATTTCTGGAGGCATTAAAAAGTTTTTCATTTTTTTCTCTCTGAGATACTAATATACAATTACTTACTTTCCTGATAAGAAAGAAAGTTATTTTTTCATTAATTTGTTTCTTTTACATAAGGTGCTATTTTAAATACAAGGCAGGGTACCAATTTCTGGAGATACCAACTCAAATTCACAATATTTGTATTATAGTCGTTAAACTCAATACAAAGTCAAATATGTTGCAAATAATAAAACAGTTGTTTTGCATTTGCTTGTGTAGCTAAGTTGTTAAGGCAAAGAAATGCACACAATGAGGTTTTAATTTTTTTTTATTTCAAAATATAGTTGATCATGACTTCCCACAGCTTCCTTTTATATCTGTAAATTGTGCATTTCAATAATTATTTTTGAGAAAAACAGTTGAAATAGTTTCCTTTTACCTTCTGCATTACTTTGAATTCAAAGATCTCCTTGTCCTAGACTGGTTTTCAACCAAGGCTAAAAAGCCCAGTTTAAGCCATTTATCCTAATAGCTAGCAGAGAAAAGATTTTCCACAAAGCAAACAAACTACCACAGTTGGAATTTTGACCTGGCTTGCCGATTCCATTGACCTCACTAAACCCTTTCCTGCATTTCTTAAAGTTCCATGGTTTATAGGATTTATATTTGGACTATTGTCCTCATCTTTGTTGTTGTTATCACAACGTTTCGACTATTGTACACTTCGGCCTTTCTCAGGTGCATATCAATCTAGGTAACCTAGAAGAAATTCTGAACTAAATTCCATCTAGGCTATCCAGATAGATATAGACCTGAGGAAGGCCAGAGGGAACAATAGCCGAAACATTGTGAAATTGAGGCAGAAGGTGATCAGGTGATAACAACAACAAAGATGAGGACAATAGTCCAAATGTAAATAGTGTAAATAATGATAACTGCTCATCCTAGAAATTGAGCCAAAAATTGTAGGGTACAATGGTGACTTTAACAACAAAAATGATCTGAGTAAATCAGTGTATAATAATAGAATTTCTTTTGTCCTAATTTTAGTTGATTTCCCTTACAATTACAGAACAATCAGTGAGGAAATGTGGTTGTAGTGATATGTAAATGAACTGCCTAATTAGCATAGATAAGAAGCACAGTATATGAGGATATAACAAGGAAAAATAACAGTTAACCCTAGACTTAAAAAGATTAAAATTTTAGTGATCAAGAAAGTGTCCTCTTGGAAGTCTGTTTCCCAAAGTAGTCATTCTTTGGAAGAAGCCAACCAAATGGAACTTTCTTCTTGCTATAATAATAATAATAATACAAAGGAAATGCCGATGATTTGTCTCAGTGTACATGACATTGTCGGTCTTGACTGTTAAGATCATAACTGGTGAAACTAAGGAATGTAACTCACCAGAACATTTGCCATGGCAACAGTGATAGAGTACCGAGAGTCTTACAATGTTTTGTTTGTGGGTTAGGGGTTGTAGGGTGAGAAAGAATTCATCACCCACAAGATCCGCATAGACACTTCTGGACTCTATCAAAACAGGAAAGTGATATTGACAAAGCTTTCTTTTAAAACTATCTGCAATGTTTGCCTCCACCTATGGGTTAAATAGCTGAACTGATTTGCCTTGCCTTGTGGTGTTGACCATCCAAAGAGAAGGAAACTGAATTGAAAACCAGCCTAAAGAGAGATAAGCTCGAACTGATTATGGGGACTCATAAGAGGATATATCTATACCTACATAATTATGCACAAACAGTTGCCTTGCTTTGATGATTAAACATTTCTCTTCTATTGAAATAATTCTGGATTATTCTAACCAGTTTCAGTAAAGCAGCTTTTCATTTGTTCTAGTGTCATGATACAAAAATATTAGAATTAGTATTCCCTGTTATTTTTACCAGAAACATAGATTTAATATCGTTTAACGATTGTTCTCACACACAACCACACATATCAGGATTATTTTCAATGCATGACTCAAAACATTTCCTTGCTTATTATCTCTGAGCCCAAACAGTAGTTACTTTTTAAAAATTGATGTCAAGTAAGAAATAAGAACGCATAGTCAAATTACACCTACTTTTAATAAGTCGAAAAGAAAAAAATATTCTTAAAAATTTAGAAACACAGACACACACACACATATATATATAAATACACACAAACATAAATATATATGCACAAACACACAGAAACACACACACACATATATATATATATATATATATATATATATATATATATATATAAAAACAGACACATGCACATATATATATATATATATATATATATATATACTAGCAGTAGAGCCCGGCATTGCCTGGGGATGTAACAGTAAGAGATAGTTCAAGTATCGACCATCATAAAGGCTGAAAAATAAAATTGACAAAGATTATTATTTAAGGTTGACGGACACGCATGTCTTAATTAGTTGTTTGTTTATTTTTTTGTTTTTTTTTACGAATTGGTCAAACCCAAACTCAAACAAAAACATTGTTTTCAATCGTTATGAGTCTACCGATTGAATAGAATTTTATTATGAACAATTGCCTTATAAATGGAATTTTTAAAGCATTCTGAATGTAAAAATAAAGAAAAAAGTGTGCAAGACAATAAGAAACACTACCTGCCAAAAAAAAAGTGAAGTTTTGTTGATCCCATATATAAATGAGCACACACACACACATACACAAACAACCTGAGTTTTATAAGTATAACTCGATATGAGTTGTCCCCCTTCCATTGTCATGACAGCAATGCCTCTTAATCATGTTTTCAAATTGATTCCATGCAAAAACAATTGTGTTTTTCCACTTTTTGGCACTGTCAGAACCACTGCAATGTAATTTTACATAGTCCTGTGAAGTTTTGTTGAAATCGGTTGAAAAATGTAGGAAATCCGATCCAATATATAAACGAAAAGACACACACACAACCTGGGTTTTATAATAAGTATGATATAAACAGACACACACACACACATTATATATATATATATATATATATATATATATATATATATTTAAGTAATGAAAATCTTGGTAATCTGTATGTAAAATCTCTGGTGAAATAATTTATAACTAATAGAACCTTAAAGTGGTCTGTTTTTTTTGTTTAAATCAAATTTGATATATATATATATATATATATAATGTATTTAAAATTTCTTTTTATCTCTTTTCTTTAAAGAGGTCAGTATTTGTTTGTTGGTTTTAATTAGGTTCTTGGCTGAGGAAGTCCTTTTATGTATCAGTTAGTTTGTGTGTGTGTGTGTACACACACACACACATATATATATATATATATATATATATATATATATATATATATATATGTGTGTGTGTGTTTATATATATCTTGGCTGTGGAAGTCCATTTATGTATCAGTTAGTTTGTGTTTGTGTGTGCATATATATATATATATATTTATGTCTGTTTGTTTGTTTATATATATATATATATATATATATATATAAACAAACAGACATATATATATATATATATATATATATATATATATATATATATATATATATATATATATATGTATACACACACACACAAACTAACTGATATATAAAAGGATTTCCTCAGCCAAGAACCTAACTACAACCAACAAACAAAATCTAACCTCTTTAAAGAAAAGAGGTAAAAAGAAATTTTAAATACTGGTTAATCTAACAAGTATAAAATCAAAAAGGAGATCACAACACATCTCAATCTATGAGATTTTACTTAAGGTCCAAGGCATTAAAATTGATCTGACTACAATACACAACATGCCATGTTAACACAAAATTTTAAAATGGTTGCTAAGGAACTCTGTAGTTAGAGATATAATAATGAAAAGTGACAACAGCAACAATTTTGTAAGACTAAATCCCCAAGACTGTAACCCCAAATTAAAAATAGCCCTCAACAGCTGGATAAAATTTGTAAGATCAAAAAAAAAAAATTACTAACAATCTATTGTCAAAACATGTCAATGAAATTATTATAACCAACAATGTCAAAATTGACTCTATAAAATGTCTGAAAATCACAGACTACCAACCTGAATAATATACATAGTAATATCAAAATACATAAACACAACACACCAGATTCTCTTATTTCTGCTCCAATATACACCTTATCAAAAATAATGAATAAAATCTTAAGACCCACACATCTACCAAAAACAGAATAATATCCATCCACAAATTCCTGCATATATTGCTTTCTGTAAAAACAATCATCAGTCTCATGGCCTCTCTTGACTCCAGAAACACTTTTACTTGAATCAAGCATTCATTAGTCTAAAGAGATTATAGAAATGTTCTGGAGGATGTTTCAGGCATATTGTCTAAATTGCTGCTTTGCATCTGTCCAGTGCACAAAGCTGGAATTGGTAAATATGGTGGGGAAGAGTGTTATGCATGCAGTAGATTCTCACTCTTCATGTTGCTGAAATCATCCAATGAAAAGGTAAATTCAGATACATAAGGTTTCAAACATTCCAGGAGTTGGCTGGATGATGCTGACTACAGCCAAAAACTGCCTTAGGGATTTTGACTCCAGATTTTTACTCAGGGTTGACACCTGAGGCTTTTACCAGGAGTAGATATAGCCACAATGATGTGGAGATTTTAAATCAGTGTTTTTCTCCACTTAGATGAACTAACTTCCTATGTTTATGAGCCCTGTTTACTTGATATATACAAGTGTGTGTATATAAATATATATATATACATACATATATATATATATATATATATATATATATATATATATGCAAATTTATAACATATGCATGTTATAAGATCACTACAAAAGTTAGAATCTTGTTTTGACATGTCTGGTGTCTTATCAAGTGATGATGTTTGAATGGAAAATAAACCTTTATATGTACCAACACTGTACTTGTGTGTGTGTGCGTGTATGTACGTGTGTGTATATATATATATATATATATATATATATATATATATATATACAATTTGTCCTTAAAGTTTGTGTGCACTTTAAAAAATTTATAACTTTATTTGTATTTACAATAGAAATAATCTGTAAAAAATGTTATAAATTTTAATGTACCTAGTTTTAAGTATTAGCTAAAGTAACTAATGTGATTTCAGGCATTACTGTAAATCAGTTGGCAAATGTTTTCTGTGAAAAGCAAAATTGTATTACCCTTTGTATTGCTAATGATGGAGGACATGTGGAAACTTAAATAAAATTTCAATAAAACCTTAAAAAATATAGATTTACTTCTTTCTAATCCTTTTTACAAATTATTTCTATCGCAAATACAAATAAAGTTATAAATTTTTTAAAGTGCACATGAACTTTATGGACACCCTGTATGTATGTATGTATGTATGTATGTAAACTTTTTGAGAAAAAAAGCAAAAGAGCGGGACAACAATGGTAAGCTAGTTAACTCTGCATGATAGGAAATATCTGAATATTTTATGTCTTGGCCTCCATAATATATTTTGAGTGCATCTGTAAAAAGGTGATTACTTCTTATTGTTCAGAGGAAGAAAGGGAAAAGAAAATCTTTGTTCTTCATCATCTGAAACAACGCTTGAATACATCTTGCAAAACTGACGTGTGCCCAAGACACAGAAGATAATGTCCAAATATATGATTCTTCATACTCTGAAAAAATTCTTTTATACTTTTGCTAATATCTTAGTTAAGGACATATCATCATTTTTGAATGACTATGCAAAGATCTTTTCTTTTCTACTCCAAAAATCAAATCCACTGCTACTATTCGTACCATCCCTTTCTAGGATTACCAAACCAACATCTGTACCCAGTCTGACAATATTATAAGAGGCTTGCCTTTACTGTTTACATTTTCAAATTATATGCTGTAAATTTTAATAATTAAATAAAAAATGCAAAAATTTGAGATACATGTTAAAAAAACATACAAAAAGGAATTAACATGAACAGAAAAAATTATTAAAAATAAAAACTAAAATAAAATTAAAATTTGGAGAAAACAACAAAAGGTAGAAAATATTTAATGAAATTGGTTTTAGTAAATTCAAAAACTTTTCCAGTTGTACCTTCTGAAAATAAGTAATATACTTTACAACAGGTGGTAATCAGTGAACTCAAAAAATACCAACTCATTTATATAGATTTACGCTAATGCATAAGCAAAGTAGATAGAGATCAAAAAAAATATATGGCCCAGTGGATAAAGACATTGGCTAGATCCAGTGACTAGACCCATAGAGTTGTGAGTTCAATACTGGGCCACAGCAGTCGTGAACCAAAAACTTGGAGAGTTGAGTTAAGGGGAAGTAACTGAGATATCTGGAAGAATCATGTCATATGGAACTAGAACAATCTACCCTGGTGGATGAAATAAAAGGTTTGGTTCAAAATTCCAATCTCCTGAAGAAAGCTGGAATGTACAATAGCCGAAATGTTGTGAATATAGCAATAAAGATGAGGATAACAGTCCAAATAATGTAAATAATGCAAGTAAAAAAATACATGTTAGTTTTTCTAAGTCAATACATTTTTACTTCCTTTTCTTCTGTAAACTGTAAGTAATGACATTTACTAAATGTATAAACTTTATTTATATCAGACATGTCTATTCCTGCTAACATTCCCAATAATAAATCTGTTTACTAT
This sequence comes from Acanthosepion lycidas, assembly GCA_963932145.1. NCBI lineage: Eukaryota > Metazoa > Mollusca > Cephalopoda > Sepiida > Sepiidae > Acanthosepion > Acanthosepion lycidas. The sequence goes on from OZ010581.1 coordinate 8,556,946, forward strand.
AAAAAGATAACATCCTCATAAATCAACTTGAAAAATCCTTTACATAGAAAAGTTTTGTTGTAAAAAAATTAAATAAAATGTGATTTTAAATTTATGAAAATATATTGACTATATTAATTGTGACTATATAAAACTACAGACATGGATGATATTGTCGGAGTTAGCTCCTCCTGAATTCCCTAATTGTCACTAGGGGTCTCTCTCCCTACACTATAAATACTGGGCGACTTATCACCTCGTTCTCTTTTTCACTTCTTCTTTTCAGCGAACACATCTACAATGTGAGCTCTCACAAAAGATAAGCATCTTCCCATTTGTGGGAGATGCCGTGATGATTATACATACACATACGTGTACATACGAACATCCACCAACATACAAACTCTTTACATTCACACCCAAACACAAATTTTAATGTCTTTGTCACTTGTAAAATTGTTGTTTAATACATATATTTGTTGACATATATATATCTGTCTTGTTTGTTTTCTTTTCATCTTCGGTTGGACTAAATTAGAGTTCGTCATGTTCTTGTAGTTTGGACCTTCTAGTAGGAAATAAACACACATGTTTCACAATGACACTCAAACCCACACGATCCTCTACAATATCCTTGTTAATAAACTCAATGAAGAAGAAAAAATTTAAACATGACTTCTGTTTTAACTGCAAATTTTGTATAAAAAAAGAACACCTTTTTATAAATATCTTTACTTCAATAGCCACAACTTCACTCTTTCCATATAAAAAAAAGTTCAATCTCCTGCTACATTAATTATAACAAGAAATGCTCACAAAGTTATAAAATGGCTGTTATTCACAATTTGATCAATAGGACAAAACGTATCTTCTCTTTCCATGCAACATTCAATAACAAAAAACTTATCAAACAAACACTTGTAAACAATAAAAAATTTTTATGCTGTTGACAAATAAAACTCTAACGAAACCCTGTAATAAGAACATAGAAAGAAATACAAACATTAAAGCTGCTCTGTTACAATGAAATGCACTCAAACCAAAAACAAGACCATTAAAAGCACTATAGTGCATGTCTCCAGTGAAATGAACTGGACAATTTTCTACAAAAATATAAACACAATTAATTGTATCATCACTAACAATGTTAGCCTTTAAAAAAATCACTTCACTGTTCTCATGGATTCTTATACACTTTGAGGAATTACATTTACTATGATACATGAGCATCAAATTTGTCTGTTGAGACTCAAACCCCTGCAAGGCAGGGTTAACCTTCCACCTCGTAGATCACAATCCAATTCATATTCACATCAATAAACACATTACTTAACAAGATCACTAATATTTAAGACAAATTGTAAACAACTGACAGGTATACCTTGGGTTACGTTATTTTGAGTTAAGTTGTTCTCGATTATACATCATTTGTCAAAAAAATATATGGAAAAATAATAATCTAGCTTAAGTCATTTTATGTCTATCCACCACAAATAATGAAGTTGTAATATCACTAGAAAAGCATTAAGGGCACATAAAATCATGTTAATGTACAATAAATAAGAATAAAAGTACATAAAATTGTATTAAAAGACGTACATTTACAGTAAATGTTAATACAATCATCATAAATCCTAGAGAACGAAATATGAAAACATCTGTGACTGTTGTCGTCTTATTTAGCGGTCTTTAAGAGCTCAATATTGGCATTTTCCATGGTAGTTCCAATAACTGACAAACAAGCAGTAGCCAATTTTCCTAAAGCATTGGCTAAGATCATCAAAGAAAACAGGTTTCTTCCTGAACAGATTTTTAACATTGACAAAACTGGATTATATTGGAAAATATTGCCAGACCATTCTTTCATTGCCAATGCTAAGCATACGGCTATATTGCTGATAAATTATTTTATTCAGAATACTGTACGTACATATCGTAAATATGGTAATATGCAAGGGGGAGTTTGTATTTGTGGTTTATAGTATGGTTATTTCGACTTAAGTCATTTTTCAACCAATGTCGTGGCCCCTGGAACCAATTAACGATGTAGGGTGAGGTATATCTGTACATGCAACATTAACTGTAAAAACAACTCCAGATATTAGAAACCCTCAGGATAAAATGAAAAAAAATTAAACAAAATCTTTTTTAAACTTGGAAATGCAGTTTTAACAAACTGGTGTGATTATGGGATAGAGTAAATAACACACGAGGGCGGCATCATATTACGAAAGAGGACCTGATCGAATATTGAGTATCATCATGTGATATTTGGGTGAGAATAAATGACACAATGAAAGGTACAGTATCAAAGAAACGTTGACAGAATATTGAGCAGAGATCAATGTGCATGATAGTGAGTAAATAATGTACTGAGAGACACAGTATCAAAGAATAGCTGTCAATATAGAGTAGATATCAGCACATGATATATGGGAGACATATAAAATCAATAATAAAGATCTTAAGAAAAAAGCTAAAAATGTTAATTAAAATAAAAATTAAAGAAATGGGAAAACAGAATTAATAATATTTTCTAAAGATTGAAAATCTGTCAGAAAGAATGGGTTTCAATAATATATAGAATCCTTTAAGTCCAAGAATAAATTTTTATTTTGTGTGCGTCTTCAACAGAAAATGTATTTGCTTTCCTTCTTTTTAGCAAAGATAACTTGACTTTCTGTCAAGTCTTTAAAGAATCAATATTATATTTTATGACTGTATTTACAGAGAAATTAACTTTACTACAGAAAAAAACATTTTTCCTAATTGCATAATTTTTCACTTATGCCTTTTGCAACTCATCAATAAGCATATCACTGTGGCTGATGCTAACCTCCAGAAGAGTGATTCATTACACCTTCTCAGACTGACATTTTCTGCTGACATGAAGTAGAAACATTATATTGAATCAAGTACTAAGTTTGCTGCTCACAAAGTTGGCTCCCTGTGTCATGCTAGACAATTTTTTCTCACCAAAATCTATCTTACATATTTATATGTTTACAATTCATCTATCCTTTGAATATTGCTGCCACATCAGGTCCAGTGCTCCTGCTATATATTTCGAGATTCTTGATAAAATCCAAAGAAGAATCTGTAATGTTATTGGTGTGGACCTGGCATCTCGGCTTCAATCACTTTCCAACTGCTGTAACATATCTTCCCAAGAAGTGCCTTTTCTATAAATACTTGTTCCGATGAATTTTCCAGTATGGTACCTTGACTTTATGAATTTAAGTGCAGTACTAAATTGTCAGGGTTAGGATTAACCCTAACCTTGTATGTAGACAGAAAATGAGAGATACACATGTAAACATACACAAATATATAGATAAGCACACACACTAGAAATACATACATACATACACAAACACACATATATAAGCTGAGAAATGCATATATATATATATATATATTGATATTTAAATCATTATTCAAATGTGAGACTTTATTGGTTAACATTTTCCTTCTATTTGTACAGTCACAAGTCTCATAACCCTTTATGGTCACAGGTGCAAGATAGCCTGATGAAGCCTATCCCTTTTCAAACTGGTTTTGAGTTCAGACCTGCCCTTCTTTTAAATTGGTTGCCACTCAAGGCCATAGAGAACACAGTGCCATGTGCTGTTTAGCTGGGACAGGGTTAAAAAAAAATAGATTCATGCCTTTCTCAAGAACATTACATGAGAAAGTGAATGCAACAGAATAGCCTGGAATTTAAATTCAGCTTCCTGAATATTTGATAAAAAAAACAAAAACAATATATAACTGCAAAAATCAAGATTATTTGAAGAATACAGTTCATAGCTGAAGCAGTTTTCTCATAAAATGCACTAGCAAAAGAATGATTTCTTCTCCTATGTGCTATGTGCGGAAGCGACATGGACAATCATGGTCCTCCACGACTTCCTATCCTTTGTAGCTCTTAGCTCTTTTTCTATCTCTCCAAAACCTTGTTCTTCCATCCATTTACACAATCTCATTAGTTCTGCCTAACCAATTTCTCTCATAAGGCTTATGTCAACCCATCGTATGTTTTTCATGCACTTTCCAAAGGTACCACACTAACCTCCCTGACCAAACCACCATGGTGAGATTCAAACCTGGATCTCATAGTCAAAAGCAAATTGGCCTGCACCTATATAGTATTAATACCGAGATTATTAACTTTATACTAAAATTTTCTGTGAAAATCTGTCTATTTAACATTGAGATTTCAAAAAAATAAAAATAAAGCAATACTAGGAAGTTTTCTATACGCTTCATACAATTTGTGAAATATTTAACTTTGTACAACACAACAGGAATTTTAGACAATTTATTCACACACAACAACCAAATTAGTGAAAGGATATTACATTAAAAAAAGGATCATTAACAATAGTAGATATATCGGTAAAATTTGCTGTATTTTTTAGTTTGTAATTATTATTCTAAATAAAAATATATAGGGTTGCCTATCATCTGGTCCACACTCCTCCTTTGTCTTTTGATTAGAAGTAGAGGTTAATCCCCTGCTTGCTATTTAGGCTTGGAGTTCCAGTTCCTTCTAAAGTCTTTTCCATTTTCTTTCACTCCCCATAGTACCTTGCATCTTAGTGTCATTATCAACTTGCTTGGAATTTATTATATATATATATATATATATATATATATATATATATATATATATATATATATATATATATAGGGTAGCATTTTCTGGACAATCCTGATTATGTTGCCAATTATAAAGAATTGTTATTTTTCATTTTCCATAGTGCTTGCTTGGTTCATAATCTCTGAGTTCTTGAGGCTGTTTATATTAAGTCTCATCAGCCAAGCCTATGTAAACAAAAGAAACATTTTATTCATTCCTTACATTTAATCAAGGGATTATGAATAATATTTTCTTACTCTTTTTGAAACTTCATATTTTGTTTTTAATTTATTTTAATTGTGTTCCAACTTTTCTTCCTCATTCATTATTTACTAAAGTGTCTTTGATGCTTTCCTGCTGCTCACCAACAATCACCTTTGTTGGCCAAAAGGGTCCCCTGAAGGTAAAATAATTATGTCCATTCTATTTAAATAGATTTATTTCTTCTTCTGTGGGAGAATTTATGCAAAGTTTATTTTTTTGTTTTTCTTTATACAAGTAAAATAAATTTACATCGTATTTTGATTTTATTATGATTTTAGTTTTAGTGATAATTTAAAAACAATAAATATTTATTTCTTTGTTTAAATGTATATGTGTGTGTATATATATATATATATATATATATATATATATATATATATATATATATATATATATACAGTGGCGTAGCTAGAGTAAACGTCACCTGGGGCGGTCCGCTCAAATGTTGCCCCAATGACCCCGATTCACCCTATGCTGAATGGTTAGCTGCAGCTAAATTTTCATACATGCTCTACCTCTACTTTACTCTACTGACCGGTATGCTACTGTTTACATGTATGATCCAAGACAAAATCCAATTCCACAAAATAATCAGTTCAAATCAAAAGATTTTTAAAATGCAACTGTTCACTTTCAGAACAACTAAATACAAAACACGGCAATACACAAAAGAATGACGTTCGATACTATGGTCTTAGAATGAATGTTTTCTTGTTTTCATTGTGGCAAACTGGTCAACGACATCGTCAAAATCTGTTTGTCATGTAAGCTCGTTTTTCAATGGACAGCACAGCCAGATCTGACAGTCCCGACTGGCTCATGGTTGATGTAATTTTCTCTTGCTAATTTTCTGGTGTCCAATTTTCTGTTGCATCATTTTCTGGGTACCATTTAATTATCAATGATGTTTGAAAGTATTTTTCTTGACAAAAATGTTCTATTAATTTTTAAGCATTTTTCGGAACATTGTAAATCAACTGCATTCTTTTAAAGGTTACCTAGAGAATTTATGCAAAGTTTATTTTTTTGTTTTTCTTTATACAAGTAAAATAAATTTACATCGTATTTTGATGTTATTATGATTTTAGTTTTAGTGATAATTTAAAAAAAATAAATATTTATCATTACTACCAATAATGGAAAATTAAGTTAAAAATTTAAAAGAATCGTTTTTGGAATCGGAAAATAGGCACAAAGTTTTCCGATTTCAATACCGTTTCCGATACCCGAAAAAGTTCTGATTTTTCCAATTCTCGATTCCGATTAATCGTCCCAACACTAGTAGATATATTCAAAAGTATATCGCTCACTCAATGGAAAATTGTATCTCAGCGAATTAATACACAGGCAAGACTAAAATTGTGGCACTTTTGGCTTCGTATTTCGCTTTGTTGGTATTAACGATGCAGAATTTAAACACCATATCATCCGATAAAATGTTACAACAATGTCTCTTGTTAGTAACCAAGATTGTAGCAACTGAAACACATGAAAGCTGAAAACATTGCTATTTTTCCTACTCACAAATTTCCCGACAATTTATTAGAAAATTTCTGACGGAGGAATCAAAACTGGGTGGGGGTCATAAATTATTTCTGGGGGGTCATATGCCTGTCTGCGAAACCCTTTGTCTCCACCACTGTTTCCAGATTATTTTAGTTGAAAAATTTAGTTGAGGGTGACATTGTGTCACCCCTCCTGTGCTCGCACCTGGGGTGGTCTGCCCCCCCCCCCACGCCCCTCGTTAGCTACGCCACTGTACATATATCATATATATATGTGTCATTAAATAATTTAGACAAGTTTTCTCTGCTTATTTTTAATATGATCCTCTCATATTCATGGACAACATTCTTAGTATCCTTATTAAAAGAAGAAAGTTATGATATTGATGCATATTCATTTTTTCTGAGTACTTTTGACATTAGCAAAATGTTTCTTCCGAGTATTGTTTTATCAGGGTCTTCTTTTATCTAAGACACATTTGTTGTGTTTATCTGAAAATTAATTCTTTTATTTGTGAAGTGAAAAATGCTAAACTTATGTACTGTACAATTTTTGTAATTTTTTTGATGTAAGCATACTCGTGCAGTAATTTCAAGGGAGGTAACTAAGTTATTAAGATGTCTATCTATTTTTTTAAAAACTTTTTAAAGCTGTTAGTTAAAATCTAGATATTTTCAAACAATCTACTGTAATTATTTTAAAACATATATATATATATATATATAAATATTTAAATATCATAAGAAAAATCTTTCTGCTCCCTATTAGCAGTTATTACACATAATTAAATTATTTCATCACCTAGCATATCATCAGATAATGGGGTTTGCCTATCTTTTCTCCAAGTGGTATGTGACAGATTGTACTGGGTTGCATGGTATCAGAAACAGAGAGTAATCTTTGACTTGACCTATCTTGTTGCTACTTCTGACCATAAAATATTTTTCAGTACATATTCAAAATGGACAGAAGATAGCAGGCTATCTACCTGATATGAAAAGATGGCGGAAAGAGATGGAAAAAAGACAAAAGTTGCTCAGAGCTGCCAGTGATAGGAGGTTGTGAAGAGTCATGATCACCCACGTCCTGAAGGGACACGGAACATAGAAGGAACTTACTGGTTACCCTAGTAACCACTGACCAGAGACAATATGAGTTTAGAAAGCACCAGAAGTACAACTTGGTCTGACACAAGACTAGTTTTGGAGCCACCAATGAGGACTGAGCTTGAGGAAAAATACTTGTATCTTACCTCTAGAAAATATGATTACTGTACAGAACAGTTGTGCCCATAATATTAGAAGCACTAAAAACTAAATAAAAATCTTATTCAAGATGACCAAAAAAGAAAATTACAAGTAGAATAAAAAAAATATATATCAAGTATGATGTGCACTTTTTAAAATCAAATTTAGTACCTAAAAAAGTAACTGCACATTAAATGCATTTCTGATAGCATTTGAATCAAACGTGCATCATCTTGCATGGCAAATGCAAATTTCTGTGAAGTTAATTGTTTTCAGAATGCTAAGACTCAAGTAATATAGAATAAACTTTTCAGAAGCAATTAAAGTTTCTTCCATTACAACATTTTTTTTTTTTAAATTTCACTTGGAAAGTAAGATGGCCATAACATAGAATAAACCATCTTTTGTACTGGAAAATTCTTACAAAGTTTTCCAAACATTGATAGCCTCATCAAGACCTGGCAGGTGAAAATGATGATCATGTTTACATAAATAATAAATAGCAAGTGTCTATAATCTCTGCCACTGAACCAATAATACCAACCCTGCAGCAACTTCCCCACAGATATCACATTACAAGCCTCTTGGCATGTGTTCTGATGAGCAATATTCCTTAGTCCCACCACCACTGAACTTTACAACTGAGACCTGTTATGCCACATATACAAGTGTGAATCATGCTCATTCCCTTTGTGTTCCATTATAACATGCACACCACAGCTGATCCTGGGACAAACCTGGTCAGAAGTAACCAGGTGATATGACCCTTGCCACAAACTGCCTATACAAGATGACTTGATCTTCAGGATCATTGGACAAGATGATTGCAGGGTCAATCCCATGTTGGTTGATACTGTTGCTGCTCAACAGATCATTGGTCGCTGACCACCTTGGTCCACACTTTGATCCACCCACATTGTGTTTCCTGATCCCAGAGCTGGTGGGGATCGACTACCATCAGTAATCATAGCATTGTTTCAAGCCATGGCAAAGCTATGTTATGAAGGAAAAAAATAGAAATTTTCTTGCAGATAAAGTAAAAACAAAAGATTCTTCAAGTTAATTTTCAATTTGGTTTATGTAGTTCTTTGTATAACAAAATTAACCTTTCCCATCAAATTCTCAATAGTGACAATTTTCTTATTGGTGTTAATTCTTGGAACAGGGTTCAAATCTGGAGTTCTCTTGGCAGCAAGTCATGTGGATCTCAGTAGCACCTTTGTCTGCTCTTCACTGCTGTCTCTCATCTCTGGGTCACCTAATTACTCTGCTTATATTGACTTCAATTCAAGGCCAGAGTGTGGGTTGATGGTATTTGGAAATCTGGTGGTTTCCTAGGTTTCTGCATTGATTTGAACAATAGTTCTTTGTTTTCTGGTTCACAATATTAATTATCTCTCCAAATTTGGGAAAGCCACTAACCATACTGGTGGTAGTTGCATGTATTGCCTTGCCCATATAACTCATTCCTTCTCTTATTTATGCCTCACACCATTACTTCCAAATGGGTGGAAGTAATTTCTCCTTCTTCCTCCTCCACTCTTAGTATCTCATCAAAGCCTGCTGCTTTGACTGTCTCTTTGACAAATCTTCCATTTAACTGAGTGGGCAAAATGTCGGTCTTTACTTTTAGTTATTATTTGCAATTATCATAATTTTTAACAACAAATTTTCTCAGCTCCTGGTCTTGTTTATGCAATCAGAGATTTACTAGCTGTTTCCTCCAACCCACTATTAGCAAAATTTGTTTTCATATCTTTTTTTTTGCTTAATCGTGCTTATGAACCTTACAGGTCCATTTCTTATCTCAATGTCTTCAAGCAAAGAATAAAATACTATTTCACAATTTGTTTACATTTCCAAAATTGGCAAAACTATTTCCCTTCTTTAACAGGCAGGCATAAATTAGTTTCTTGATTTTGCCTTCGTCTTCAAAATTACAAAATATTATAATTGGCCCCTTCTTCTGTATGGGAATCATGAGACATATTTTTGTAACTTCCACTTTAAGTAAGAAGACATAGATCAATTTCTCAATTTCTGCTTTTGCTTCCAAAAATTCTCAACTAACCTCGAATGCACTTTCTCTTTGAAACCTTCCACATGGCATCTGATAATATTTGTTTCCAAACCAATAAAGTAATTCTTTTTAGGTCTGTCTTATCTTCCTTCCATACTTTTAACCCTCTCTGTCTGTCCCAGTTCATATTTTAAATTAACTCTTTTCCTTAACCAGTGTCTCATCTCTCCCTTAAACTTTCTGTCATTTACTTGTATATGACATCCAAGAACTCCAAAATAAAAAAATTTTTATGCATAGTTTTTTTACTAATCATGTAGTAGAATTAAAAAGTCTTTCCTCTTCTTTTCCAGTTATGATCATGCAATATTCACATTGGAGGGCTTGCATTACCCCTTACAATTTAATTATTATAACTGGGGCTCACAACTCCCCTTACTTTTGATTTAATTTATACACTTTATTTTTTTATGGTTTATCCTTCTTGGTCAATTTTTCTCTTTCCATGATAGGGGGGTTTTGGTTTTTCTTTGACAGATGTCAATACTGCTTCCAGTTCTTCTACTGAATTCAACTTGGTTTCTTCTTCTTCTGACTTCAATCTACTTGGTAAAAGGACACGCTAAATAGTGTCCCTTTCTTGATTTCATGCATGCTCATCAACACCTGATTAACTGATTTCTTCCTATGCTTTTTCAGCTTCCATATTGCTGTCTTTATGGCAGAAATAACTATTAAGGTACCTAATATGGTGGACTGTTTTATTATGGTTTCTAAATTCTCTCTCCAAACTGTATTCTCTTTATTTGTCTTTCAACTGATCCAGACTATTTTTCTCAACCTGCTTTAATAACTTCAACTTTGCCTTTAGTGTAACTTCAGGGAATCTCTCTACCACTGGTTCCCATAATTCTGTCCAATAATTCAGACCCATTTCAATCAACCTCACAAATGAATGTGGATCTCAGTAGCACCTTCGTCTGCTCTTCACGGTTGTCTCTCATCTCTGGGTTGCCTATGTACTCTGCTTATATTGACTTCAATTCAAGGCCAGAGTGTGGGTTGATGGTATTTGGAAATCTGGTGGTTTCTTAGGTTTCTGCATTGATTTGAACAAGTGGTCTTTGTCTTAGGGTTCACAATATTAATTATCTCTCCAAATTTGGGAGAGCCACTGACCATACTGGTGGTAGTTGCATGTATTGCCCTGCCCATAGAACTCATTCCTTCTCTTATTTATGCCTCACACCATTACTTCCAAATGGGTGGAAGTAATTTCTCCTTCTTCTTCTCTTAGTATCTCATCTAAAACAGCTGCTTTGACTGTCTCGTTGACAAATCTGCCCTTTTGACTGAGTAGGCAAAATGTATTCTCTTTATTTGTCTTTCAACTCATCTAGACTATTTTTCTCAACCTGCTTTAATAACTTCAGCTTTGCCTTTAATGTAACTTCAGGGAATCTCTCTACCACTGGTTCCCATAATTGAGATCCATTTCAATTAACTTTACAATCAAATCTTTTTGCTTCTATTTTTCTTTGGCCTGATAATATAAGGGGAAGGGGATAGATACTCCTATTGATCAATCTGACTCTGGGTAGTAACTGCCCAAATTCCATCAGATATACTGATAGCTTGTGGTAATTATGCATTTGTCAATATTTTCACTTGAGAATTTTCCTTAATTCCCTCTTTATCCCCCTTAAACAATTCAAGCAGACACAATCTGTGATTCCCTGTCACATAAATGGGATTTAATGAGGTACATGTCCCCAAAGCATCAGCTTCTCCTGTTGTCAGAAACATAAATTTTACTTGCTGAATTTAAAGTTATATATTCTGTCTCAATTTGATATTTTGCAACTGCTCCTTAGTTTATCTTCTACTTGGGGGTAAGGAATAAGTAAGTTTATCACTTGATATATCTAAAAATACTCTCTCTATCCAATAGCAGAATGAACATCAATACTAAGTTTATTATCTTCCAATAAAGTAACACAACCTAATGCATTGTACTATTTCCATAACTCTTTGGTGCGGTCTACTGGCAAACTTAAATGATGATAATAACTGCTTCAAGTGACTAGGGGTCACTATGCCTGGAAACAAACGTCACAACAATAACATATCTGAGCTCTCACATGCTCTAACATAACCACCAGAGATTGGCTAGTCTGATGTAATTTATTAGTAATTGTCATCAACTGACAATACTGCCTGATGAAGCCACTTAACTCTTGTTATTCAGTTGACACGGCCTCAGAAATATTAGCCACTTCTTGTCTTAATTCTTGCTTATTATTTATTAGATATTTTATATTTTTCCAGTTCTTTGCCAATTCTAATCTCATCACATTCAGTATTGATACACTTTCTTGTGCCACTTGGGCCAAAATTCTCTGATTTTTTTTCACTTCTTCCAAATAATACTAACATCTCCTTCAGATACGGTTTCGAACAGAATGCTCAGCACTTTTCCAACAATAGAAACTGTTGCTCTTTTTCTTTTTGTCTATAACAGTTTGGTTGCACTGTGTTCTTGGGACACCAAATGTAATAACCCACAGGGTCAATCCTGGTGATGGCACCAAATATAACACAACACCCCAGGCGATCATGCGGTTTATTATGTTTGGTTTTCTAAGAACACAATGCAACCAGACTGTTACAGAAAAGAAGTAAAAGATCTATAGTCTCGATTGTTGGGAAGGTGTTAGGCATTCTGTTCAGCACACCATTAGTAAGAATTTCCATTCGGATAGCTTAATACCAAGAATGACTGTTTCATGGGACAAACTCCTGGCAGGATATTTTCATTTGTTTTATTCATTTTTTTTAGCCAATCCAAACATACAGATTATCTAAAAATCCCATTGGAAAAAATAGCAAAAGATAGTTGATAGAATCTCATTACGACATCAAGAATAAGCATGAAATAAAAGAGGCAAATATGTAGAACCCTGGGTATCAAACAAGATTAAAATCTTTACAGAAAAACTAATGCAAAAAATAAATACCTCACCCCAATAATCCCCAAGAGAGTCTGATGCAGTTTTAAAAAGTCAAAACAAATGCTGATTGTGTCAGTAAGGATTAAATCTCTTTGCAATTGATTAGAGAGGAGTTGCCTCTTCCCACACCCACTGATTACACAATTTTCATCAGCAAATGCACAACTGACATCAAATCTATTAATCTATAAATAATAATTGATGTAAAACGAAAGAGAATATGAAAATGAAGACAAAGATTATCAAAAAGCAGAGAGAAAGAATAACCAATTTGCAGACATAGTTTAAGAGAAATATGGCCTAAAAGAAAGGTTAGCAAAATGTATATGCTTTTTGCCTAAAGCTTGCAAATTGGTATGAAAGAAAGCTGAAATGCTAGATCTTACAAACTCACTTGAAAAAGAGCTGAAAAGGATTGAGAATTTATATGCTTTTAGGCTAGACCTTACAAATTAGTCCAGAGTTGAAGAGGATAGAGAATTTATAAGCTTTTAGAACAGAGCTTACAAATTGACCTAAAGGAGAACTGAAAACGATAGAGTATTTGTATTCATTTAGGCTAAAACTTGCAACCTAGTCAGAAAGTATGCAAGAAAGCTACACGTCTGGTTCAAGAGTAAGCATAATAAATTGTCCTGAAAAAATGGATGCAGAGCTTGGAATCTAAGAAACTGTTCCAAAAGAGAAGGGAGTGAATCAAATGATTGGCTGAAAGAGTTGAATGAATCTAATAGTGATTACAAAGGTGTTTGGAGTGATCACTAGTGATGGCAACAGTATGCCTCCATTCATTTTCCTACACGACCTCAGATTCAACATGGATGAATCTAATGGGGATTATGAAGATATGGCAGCTTAGAAAGTTCATTCTGATCGTTTTGATAAGAAAAGAACTCCCAAATTTGTTGGTGAGAGCTTCAGACTCAACACAAAGGCTTATATCAAGTGCCTTGATGAAGTAGTGCTGCCCCAGGTCAAGAGGGTGGCTGTTGGAAAACCCTATGTCTGCAAGCAGGAGAACCCACTCATGGCTGTCAGATAATTTCTGGGACTACATCACCCCTTACATCTTGCCAGCTAACTCCCCAGAATGCAACCCCCTTGACTATTATGTGTGGGGCACATAGAGTCCAACGAAACTCCTTGTAGCACCAAATATGAAGTGAAGGCAAAGATTATGGCAGTATTCACCAACTTAAACAAGGAGACCATCCAGAAAAGTTGCAGGAGATTCTGAAGTAATCTGGAGACCATGGTTGAAGTCAATGGTAATTTGTATTGAATAAATTTACTTTTTAGTATTTCAAAATATTTTTGTGCAATTTTGGTAGATATATCTGTTAAAATGAGATGTCAGTGGTATTTTTATTTCTGCATAATTTAGAAGACAATTTATCCATCACACCCTGTAGAACTTGCAAATTTCGATCTAAAACAGCTCTTTAAATGAATCTTAAAAATCTAAAATTCATATTTTGTTGTTGGGCATGTGAAGTCAGTATAAATTACCCAAGGGCATGAAAGTTTATTTTTTTATCATCAACAACAAATTTTAACAAATTCATAAACTGTAAAAGATTATTATAAAAGCTAGCAAACACAAAGTGAAGATCTGTAAAGGTTTCCCTTGTTTCATTCCCTAGTGTCCAAGATATTATATTTTTCTTAAAATAAACATTGAAAATTTAACCAATGTCATCTTGGCCAAATATTCCATAATTTATAGATATACATTAAATTAGAGAAATGTATTCTCATTCTTTATATTATCTAAGAATGAATGACTATTTTAATTTTAAAAATATTTGCTAAAATTCAATGATTCCAATGTTTTGATAAGGAAGAGGAACCAGTCAATTAGTGGCTTGTAATTTATAATCCAGCAAATTAAAATTGATATGTCTATAGCTAAAAAAAGTCATGTGTGAATCAAAAATTTAAGTCAGCTCTGAGATTCAATTTCTAGTGCTAGTTAGGTGATATTTGTTAACATAAGTTACCAAGGACTATGAAAACTTTTATAGTTAACAGAAGATAACAGCAAATTTACAACTAAGAAAGATGATTAAAAACAAAAGAAAACTGAAAGAACATTATTGTCTTTGTAAGCGTTCTGGCATTGCAAAGGAAATATTTGTCGCAGATAACTTCCACAATGCAGAGAACAAATCACTGTGAGTTCAGACTTGAATATCGGGGGCAAAAAGAAATGATGAAATCTCGATTCACATGTACTATCTCACAAATCACAATGCTCGTAACCAGTCAGAAAAATAACTCATTCTTCGATGAATGCAGTAGCCAAAATACACAAATTTTCTCCATCTCCCTGATTTGAGAACACCAACTGCTTTTATTGCCAAGCATTTTTTCCATTCGTTGACAACTGGGAGAGGGTGCCCAATTTTAGCATATCAAAATACTTTTATGGTGTCTCCTGTGACTGATTTGATTCTAATTTAAATATTCCGCCTTCAGCATATCATCCAGAATACGTGCCTTTTTTTTTTTTTTGGGTAAGTAATTTTCTTTTTTGCCACATTTTCCGTCATGGGATACACATGACACGCTGTCACTTGGTTTGACAAGGTAATTCGTCATTCTCTTCACTATAGTCTTGTAGTTATTGCTTGAGTGCGGTTTGAGTAGCAAAAGTTATCAGCACTGAAAATGAAATTGGTGAGCCAAGTTCAAATTCTAGCCTGTTTTGTTGAATTCACTTTCATATTAATGCCTTTGTAAAAGGCATGAATCCATCTTTTCTTCACTCAGCTACACTGAGTTCTCTAGCTTCAAGTGACAGCCAGTTTAGTATAAAGATTACTCAGAATTTAAAACTACTCTAAAAACGTCCTCACTCTAAATAATATCAGCTTTCACTTGTGAACCATAAAAGCTTCTTAGCACCAGTCTTAGCAAATAATTATTCACTGGGCTGCAAATAATTTTGAAGCAAGCCACCATACCAACCTGGAGTAAAAGAGACGTAGGCAAAAAAACAAAAAAAAAAACAGCACCCAAACAGAGCCTCCTGTCCCTACAGACTAGATATTTCTTTGCAGCTACTGTGTAAGGTCCTGCTTGTTTCATATTAACTTCGCCAGCTATTAGTGCATATACACCTAATAAAATTAAAATTGACATGGTCTTTGATATTGAAGTAACTGCCAAATAGGGCCTCTAGCCTTGAGTAGCAGCCAGTCTAAGAGAAGAACAACTCTGAATTATAAAACTGTGGAGGAAGCCACACCACTATAATTCAGAAGAAATTTAGAGATTCTAGATAAAATCCAAAGAAGAATCTGCAATGTTATTGGTCCTGACCTTGCATTTTGCCTTCAGTCACTTTCCCATGACTGTAATGTTCCTGTAGCTTTTCTACAAATATTTTCATGGTAATTGTCCTGATGAACTTTCCTCTATTGTACCTAGAATTTATGAATTTAAATACAGTAGTAGATTAGTAACAAGGTCCCATCATTTTATATTTGAAATGGCTAGATATAACTGTAAGTTCTATATCTAAGAGTTTCTTCTCTCGCACTTCTCACATGTGGAATTCTCTTTCAACTTCTTGCTTCCTAGCCAACTTTGATCTTCAAAAATTTAAATGCAATGTCAATCATTATCTTCTGTCTTCTTAATTCTTGTTCTTTTATTGTCCTCTCTCATTAATAGTATTTTTCTCATACTCTCTAACACTCAGTAACCCCTTGCATTTATTGCCTTGCTTGTGGTAAAATGATTAAAAAAATGTTTAAGTGACCACTATATTCTCAACATACAAATTTTTCCTTAAAATAAAACTTAAAAATTTACACTGAATCCTCCTAACTGAATTCCTGGCTTGGTTGCCTGAATTAAAATTTTTATCAATGGCAGCAAATTCTTGAAAAATTCCTTACAGATAAATAAAAAGACCGGAGGCAACAGAAATGTGGTTCTACAGAAAGATGCTGAGAATATAGACAGAGTGTATAAACAACAAGGAAGTCTTATGGAAAGCAGAAACAAAAAGACAATTATACTTAAAATCAAAAAGAGACATCAGAAATTTCTGGGACATGTAATGAGGAAAGAGAGTTTGGAAAATATGAGACTCACAAGACATATTGTAGATAACAGGAACAAAGGGAGGCACTTGACCATCTGATGATCTTATGTGAATGAATAACAGAAAGAGAATTGAGAGGGATGATAAAAAGGCAAACATTGCTAAGAGCTGAGATAGGTGATTACACAGAGCTATGATTGCTCATATCCTGAAAGGACACAGCACATATAATAGAACTGCTTGATTTCTGATGATTAGTAAGGTTTATGCAGGAGAAGCATGATTTTCTGCAATTATTGTAAGAGAGGAGGCACCTGTTTTGCAAAAAGCTGCTTCTTATCTTCTGCACCTTTTTCTGTAGCTGGTTTCTGCTGAAGAAAGCTGCCTGATGGATCTTGTGTCTCTATTGTCATCCTGTTAATGCTATGTTTACCATTGGTGGTTGAATCAACGGGAGATAAGAATCCTTTTGGGGCTTCAGTTTGCAATCAGCTCAGTGGCTTCATTTCATTTTCTGTTTTAGGAAATTGACATGGTTGTGGATTATCCTGCCTTTTTAAAAATCAGACAATTATTCTCAATCTCATTTAAAGGAAATATTTTCTTTCTCAATGTATCCTCTGTGTTTGGAGGCGCATCTTTTTAGGAAAAGTAATTTCAAAGTAAATAACTAAGCCAAGAGCAATAGTACAAAATGATTGAAGCTATAAATGTTAGAATTAGATCTAAAGTCCAGAAATTAGTAAATAAGTATCCAATTTCTCTGTTACTATAACAGAGCAACAACAGCACATCATAGTGCCATTTTTGTTAGCACAATACTATTAAAATGCACTAATTTATAGAATAAAGTAATTTCCAGTCCAATTGCCCATTTTTTTTCCTCAGTAATTATTTAATTATATATAAACTTATCAAAAAAAAAATGTGTGTCGAAGAGAGATAATACAAGATTCATTACCTACTAGTTACAAAATTGTTCCCATTTTTCTAAAGAAAATTACTAGAAATAAGCAGGGAAGAATCCTTGAAGCTCTGATAATTAACACTTGCAAATATTTATAACCAAAATTCTATAAATAAGAAAAGACTTGACATTATGAAGAGACTGTCATATGTGATATTTAAACAAATTAATAATAAACGTATTTTTAAATATTGAATGAAGTAATCTGTGGATTGTTTTGTAAATAACAGGCTGCTTAGTGAATGAAGTAGTTGCACATTTCATACTATTGCCTTCAAGTGACTAGTTTACATGATAATTCTTCAGGTTATTTTTATATCATAATCTTTTGATGATTGGAGACACTGATACACATGTCGACTCTTACAGCAGTTCTTTTTTTGTGGTTATTTTTAGCTGTTTCTTAACAATTCTATCTACTTCTGTTTTTGGGGTTATTTTATTGATAGAATACTTACTGTTCCAAAAGACATGAACTCAATTGTACCTGGGAATTTGCACTTGTTTAGAAATAGCTCCAAGGGATAGATGTGTATGAAGTAAAAACTCCTTTGATATCTTCACCAAATTCTTTAGGTTTCACTATAGATTTCCTATGGAACCCTAGATCTATAGATTATGGATAGATAAGTTGGCAGCTTGTTCTTAGAAGCTGTCATTCAAGACAGAGCAAAGGTAATAATATTTATATACTAACTTGGTGAAAGTTTTGTTGGAAACAAAGAAAATAGTACTGAACTGTTATATGATATCTGTCCTCCTGTATGGCAACTGGACAATCTCCTCAAAGATGAAGACAAGACTCGAAGCAACAGAAATATGGTTCTACAGAAGGATGATGAGGATACCATGGACCGAAATGTGAGCAATGGCAAGGTTTTGGAGAGAATGGAAATAAAAAGGAAACATATAATTAACATCAAGAAGAAGCAGTTGAAATTTCTGGGACATGTAATGAGGAAGCAGGGCTTGGAAAATCTAATACTCCCAGGATAGATAGAGGGAGAAGTGAGACAGAGAAAATAATGTGTGACATGCTTGATAGCAGAACAGGATTTAGGAGAAATAACAAAAAGACAAAACAACAAGAGACAGGAAGGTGTGGAGGGCCATGATCGCCTATATCCTGAACAGCATATAAGATTAATTCTCAAATGGACACTTTGTTTAGTAAATTATGAAAACTTTTGACCCTCCAAATTATTATTTTAGTGGTGTTTACATTTTAAAACTTTTAGGTTACTGTCTTTTTGATATTTTTTGCAACCTGTTTAGTTAACTTACTTCTACAAAAATTCCTGGGTAAGACGTTAAACTACATCCAGCAGCATGGCCTTTGATCAGGAGGTTTTGAGGAAGCATGGAACCACCTCTTAATTACTGGTGTTCCCAGGTCCACCCTGACCTAGGGTGGTAGCACCTGTTAGGGTCCCAGCTATGGGCAAATAGTTAACTATTACCAGCAATACTTTTTTGAAAAAAATTATTACCAGCAATACAATTTTGAAGGAAAAATATTACCAGAAACAGATTTTTGACAACACAAAATTTTACCAGCAATAAAAAATGTTGTTGGCATTAAATAACCCATTGAGGTTGATATGCCATAAGACAAAATAAACCAAAGACTACATATTCTATTCATATGAATCTATCCTAAAAATTTGTCGGCATTAAATAACCCATTGAGGTGTTCATATGCCGTAAAACAAAATAAACCAAACCAATCTACAAAAATTTTCTCAAAATGTCAATAAAATTGAAAATTCCTGTCTCTATTTCTGAGATGAGTTATTGTAATTATTTACATTATTTATATTATTCAGACTGTTGTCCTCATCTTTATTGCCATGTTCACAACGTTTCAGCCATTATACACTCCAGCCTTCTATCATATTTTCTGCAAACATTTAACTCAAGCCATATATGCATAACTTATAACATTTGCTATAGAGTAATTAAAAACTGCTACTCTGTGGAACAAACTCCCAAAATGGATGCTTCCATCAACACAACAATCTTAGCCTCTTCAAATCAAGGGTCAATCATTATCTATTCACTTTATCTTCATTTCTTACCACATCCTCTTTCATTTATATCACACACCTCATTCCTCATAACAGTAACGCCTCTACCTTGAGTGACTCTCGAGCTATGTAGTTGGTTTACTTTAACATAGAAGAAATGATCAGCAAACTATTCTTGCAGATCATTAATTCATGTTGTGTGTTCAATTCTTGCTAGATTTCCTGCTAAACTAAATATATATTTATATTTTATTTCACAGACTTTACAAGAAAGGAAATATCATTTCAAAACAAACATCCAATCTTAGAAATGTCAGAGTTCTTAAGTGCACTGACTTTTTGGTCATCCTACACCAAAGATTTTAAGAGAAGTTCATAGATACAGTATTAGGATTAAGGAGACCAAAATGGTGTAGGCAGCACTGTCAAAGAATTTTGTTATTTAGTCTAAATGAAAAATAAATAATCTTACAATTGAATAAAGTTTGTTTTAGAGAAATGCTGATTGAAAATGCATCAATGTTCCATGCTGTAAATTAAACGAGAGAGAGAGAGAGAGAGAGAGAATATTAATGATACATTTAATGGACTCAATTCAATTTTGAATATTTTCTACAAACTTTAATAGAAACTGAACTAAAAAGCAAATTGCAACTTACAGGAACTGCTAAATTATTATTAGTGAAGATCCTATAAAATCTGCAATACTTATTAAAACTTACTATAAAGATCAATATAGGTCTGAACACAAAGTCAATGGAAAGCTTTTAGTTTGGGCTGCTGTGACTAAATAGTTGAATCTTTTTATGTCCACCCGTCTTTATTTGCTTTTGGAAGATTCTTAACTCCATAAAATGATGATGATGATGATGATGAGTGCTTCATCAAGAATAAAGTTTCACAATTTTTGTCAGTCGAGAAATGATTAAAATTTTGATGAACTCAAATGTCATCTTCATTATTTGTGCATGACTTACAAACCACAGATATGGATTAGCACAAAGGGAACAATTTAGAGCAACAGTAACAAAAACAAAACAATAATACTTGTAGTAAGATGTAATATGCTTATAAAATATATTGTAACAAATACAGTGTGGTCATAAATCCTTGCAGCAGTTTTAAACTTTTTATAACCAGAATTGCCTTTTTTAAATGTTATGTCACTTCAAGACAATCTTGATTCTCTACAGATTTCTTTTCTTTAATATTGTGATTTACCATATATAATCGTAGATAGGTCACCCCACTGGATAAGTCACACCCCTACTTTATGGCTTAATAATTGATGATTTACTGTTAACTCACAGTTAGGTCACCTTATAATCTGGGGAGTTACACAGCTCTTTTTAAACATAAGAATTATCAGATATCTACCTTTATTTCTACCTTTATTTCAAAACTTACAATTACTTTTGCAGTTAAAAACATTTTTTGTCAATCATCATGTAAACAAAAGAAAGTAACTGTTGTGCCAGTATTTTTATATTTATTGCATATTATTTTTATTGTTACAATAAGGCCCTTATTTCTTATGTGCACAAGTCAATCATACAATTCTTTTTCCATATTTTGATATGGAGATACTGAATACCTTGCTGCTCTCTTTGATTTCAGCATTTAAGCTGATCTTTCTGCTTTCTCTGTCCTCTGAAAACCTTTTCTGAACTGTCTGGTACTCCTGCTATATATTTAGATATTCTTGATAAAATCAAAAGAAGAATCTGCAATGTTATTGGTCCTCACCAGGCATCTTTATTTCAGTCACTTTCCCACTGCCATAACATAGTTTTCCTGCGCCTTTTCTATACTGTATATACCTGTGGATAGGTCACCCCACTAGACAAGTCACACCCCTACTTTATGGCTTAAGAATTGATGGTTTACTGTTAACTCACAGATAGTTCACACTATAATCAGGGGAGTTACACAGCCCTTTTTAAACATAAGAATTATCAGATATCTACCTTTATTTCTACCTTTATTCAAAATTTACAATTATTACTACTACACTTTTGCAGTTAAAATACATTTCCATAATCATCATATAAACAAAAGGAAGTAAATGTTGTACTGGTATTTTTATATTTACTGCATATTATTTTTATATAAAGTCAACTCGACAAAAAAAAATAAGGAAATAACTACAGAAGAAAATGTTACAGGACATTTAGGAAAAACGTTTTTATCTATTTACACAGTTTTAAAATTCATTCAGAACTGAATCGCAAGAATTCTTCTTCACTATCATCGCTGTCAAACATCATTCTTATTTGTTCATCAGTTAATAGGTTTTCATCATTATCCATTTCATAGGAGTCATTCAACTCATCATCACTTGTGATATAACCATCTTCATCTTTGTTTGAAACAAACATATCCTCATTCTCAGCCTTTTCCATTCTTGAAGCAACTAAATCCTCATATGTCATCTTCAATTCCATCCATGACATTTGAGATGTCACATTTTTTTGAAGGACTTAATAATCATTTCTTCAGGGATACTGTCCCAGGCATTTTTTATCCCTTCAATAACTAAGCTTAATCCAGGCCTTTTTAGTCAAGCTAGTATTGTTTTACATTTACACTGAGCGGATATGTTTGCACACCTAATATTTTGTGAAAGTGCAACATATTCGTGAGTATACACGGTAAGTGTCATTCTTTTGCATTTTCCACAATTTTGAATAGAGAGCAATCGAGGGTTGATAGACAAGGTTAGAGAGTTCAGTCTACCTTGACAGTTAACTCATAGTAGAATAAAGAAAAATGGTTTTATGACTTTCAAAAGCAAATTTGTACAAAATGAGTAGAACAGACATCGTTAGAATTTAAACTTTGTTCACAGATTCCATTTTCCACTTGATAATAGTTAGGTTAACAGAACATCCCTAGAACTGGAATAATGAAATTGTACTTATTTTAATTAAGCTTATAATTATTTTCATTTTAATAACTGGAATAAAAAAATTGTACTAATTTTAATTAAGCTTACAATTATTTTAATTTTAATAACTGGAATAATAAAATTGTACTTATTTTAACTAATATAATTATTTTCATTTTAATAACTGGAATAATGTAATTGTAGTTATTTTGATAAAAATTATAATTATTTTAATTAAGATTGTAATTATTTTAATTAAGATTATAATGATTTTAATTAAGATTATAATGATTTTAATTTTAATAACTTGAATAATGAAATTGTACTTATTTTAATTAAGATTATAATTATTTTAATTTTTATAACTGGAATAATTAAATTATTTAGTAAAAATTAGAGAAAATTTTGTTATAAAATTTTATTCTTGACGCAATTTTAAATTGTCCCACTTCAACATGGCTGCCATCTTTGTTAAGCCAGCTCTCAAGTCAATTTGCAAACTCTGTAACTAAATTGCATAATTAAATACTTTGATGTCACTTGAATCATATTTCTTTTTCTGACCTTGAGTTGATCTAAAGTAGGTTTTGATGAGTTTTGACAAACCGACCCAGCAAAATGATTGAAGTTAAGTTAGGAGATTTAGCTACACGATTGTGTCTATCAATACATATGCTTTGAAAAATGTTATTTTGAAAAATATAAATACAAAAATGATATTCATATAGACTAAACTACTACATGAAAAATTAAGAATTTAAATTTTACATAATTTTTAATAAATTATTCAGTTTTTACAAGTGTTATTTTAAAGCCAGTGCAGGGCGTCATGACCACTCATTACTCTAAAAATTCTAAACATCTTTTTTAAATTTTCATTCGATGCAAGGCGCACAGTATAATTATGAATATTAGCAGAATTTACTTCTCTGTGGTTAGTTTCCTTTTTTTTTTAAAAAAACAAAGATGAGAGTGAAGGTGCTGTGGATTCACAGAAAATCCAATTCTGACTGTCTGAGACAGTTCTCCATCTGTTCTCCACAACTTTAGTCAAGTTGTTAGAAAGACTGGGAATTTTAGATTCTAAGAGTAAGAAAATTCTAAATTCAAAATCAGGAGTCTTGGATTATGACAATTCTAAATTCAAAATCAGGAGTCTTGGATTAAGACAATTCTAAATTCAAAACCAGGTGTCTTGGATTAAGACAATTCTAAATTCAAAATCAGGAGTCTTGGATTAAGACAATTCTAAATTGAAAACACATAATTGAATCCACACTGTACTGCCAGTCATGAATAAAATACAGTCAAAATTAGAGAATGGGACTTTCAATCTCACCTATAAAAAATTCATGAGAGACCAAATCAAGATTTTAAAGAGACAAATGTAAAAGATTAATTACTTTCTAATTCCTTTTTTCTTTCAAATTTCGCAGCCATTTTTTTCAATCACAAAATCTGTTTCTATACCTTCTTTTATTTATTCACCTGGCTATATAAGATTTGTAAATAAATAAATGGATTGCATTGAAAGCAAGCAGAATACAGCACGTTTCCCAAATATACAATCAAAAAACAGCTGCATTCTGGGAAGAGAGTATACAGACTCATCTGCTGCTTAATAGATGTTTGCATCAAAGCAACAATTCCAGCAATAAGAGAGAAATACTTCAAGTTGGAAATCTAGAAGACCCAAGTCAAAAATATGACAAAGGATTTCTTTGATTTCTTTATAGACTTTTAAATCATTTTTTTTTTTTTGTGTATTCCATAAGTGAATCACAAGTTACACATCTCCTTTTGTGTGAATTATTTATAAAACCTACAAAGATAATGGTCATGGTAATAATGGTTGCTTTGAATTTGTTGTTATAAAGCCTTAAATAATATTTATGGTGACATCTTTTATCACAGAAACTGACACATCCAAAGAAGATCAAATAAGATACTATGTTTATAAAAAAAGGTTATAACATTGAGTGTAAGAGTGATATTTTAGACAGCCTTTTGCATTAACATTTCTACTACAGTTGATGTACTTCTTTATAGACTTATAATGCCTGCTGTTCACACACACATTCACACACACACTCACACACACATATATTCCCTTTTCAAAGAAAGTACATCCTCTTCACCAAAATCATTTTTCTCAAAAGTCATATTTTCTCAGTTTCATATCCAAAATGTAAACAAAGCAATTTCTAAAGAATTAATGGTTTTTATTTTTAATCATTTATATTACTTTTTAACATTATTATAGTGGACACTTCATATTTAAAATAGAAACAGTGTTTTTATCTATTAGACAGTCTGTATTACATCTACTGGTCTGTGCAATCCTAGTAGAGGAACTGTGCTCTTCAGCAGGGATCAAACATGCATCCACTTTTGTAAGAGAAACCATCATTTGATCCAATGTGCTTTACTGTTCATCCATAAAAAAAATCACTTAAGGAAGGAGAAATAGAGCCTTGCAGGCTCTATTTCTCCTTCTTAAGGAAAGCATATTCTATTCACCCAGATTATTTTTTTTGACACCACTATCTGCTTTGTTTCAGATTGTTAAAAAGGGAAAATAGAACCTGGCTTACTGTGACATTTTTTTTGGGACGAGCAGTAAAGCCAAGCATGTTCAACCTCTGATGAAGAATGCTTTTTCTTTACTAGAATTTCTTGACCAATTGGCATAACAGACACTGCATATATTCCAAATACGTATCCACTAGAATAACAGCATCTGAAGTAATATGAATGTTGGATTAAAAATAAATCCATTAATTCTTTAGAATTGTTTTGTTTACCTTTCAGATATAGAATTGAGCAGATATGGGCTTTCAAAAAAACTACTCTGGTTGAAGAAGGTGTGCTTTCCTTAAACAGGGAAAATAGAGCCTTGCTTATGTGTATGCATATACAGGTTGCAATGGATAAATTGTCATCTAAATTATGCAAAAATTAAAATAACACTGACATCTCATTTTAACAGACATATTTACTAAAATTATAGTTTGTTCCTCACTGGGTTCCTCATACTTTTGACCTTGTGTCACATCTAAGCAGCGCTTAGAAAAACATTATGGGCGACCCAAGGCAGTGTAATGGTTAGCAAGCTTGTCTCGCTAGAACAATTACGACTGAGTAGTGAGTTCAATCCTCACTGGGTGCCTCATCTGCCTTGTGCCAAATCTAAGCTACGCTTGGAAAATCACTATTTACTAAAATTACACAAAATATCTTGAAATATTAAAGAGTAAATTTATTCAATACAAATCACCATCGGCTTCAACCATGGACTGCAGATGACTTTAGAAATTCCTGCAACTTTTCTGTGCAATCTCCTTGTTTAAGTTGGTGAATGCTGCTATAATCCTTGCCCTCAGTTCATCTTTTGTATTGCAAGGAATTTTGTTGGTCTATCATTCAACTGCACCCCACACATAATAATTAACCAAGAGGGTTGCAGTCTGAGGAGTTAGGTGGCCAGATATAAGGGGTAATGTGGTTGCAGAAATTGTTTCACAGCCATGAATGTGTTCTCCTGCTTGTATCACATGGTGCAGAGTCATTTTTCCAGACACCCTCTTGATCCAGAGCATCACTACTCCCTCAAGGCACTTGAAGTCGGCCTCTGAATGGAAGCATCATGTCACCATCAGGTAGTGTTCACTTTAAACACCTTCATAATCACCATTAGACTCCACCAACTCTTTCTGAATCCTCTGTACCATCCTCAGATTGACACACAAACACTGTGAAATGTTCGTATTGGAGCTTCTAATATGAATGCCAAGCAGTACAGTATGCTATTTTATTGTGCTCTTTTTCTGACAGACAGTGCGAAACTGATTTTACTACAGTGTGCAGTTGACATAATCAAAAACAAACAATGCACATGCACAAAATTAAAAATATAAAATGGAGACAATTTAACCATCGCACACTGTGTGTGTATATATATATATATATATATATATATATATATATATATATATATATATATGTGTGTGTGTGTGTGTGTGTGTGTGTGAGACATGAAGCTATTGGATTAGAAGAGACAGCTACATTTAACAGTTTCGACAGTGAAAGGGTATGAGCGAGATGCCAGCTTTGTAGAACGTTTAAATTCATGAAGTTTGGGAACCAGTGAGAGCAGCTCCTCAGAACATTTACTATGAAAGTATTTGTAAAAAAGATAGAGGGAGGCGATGACATGTCTGTGAGACAGCGACTAATTACATTGCATATCCGTCTCTGGATCTTATCAAGAACCTTGAGACAAACATAAGGGGCACCGGACCATATATGGCAGCAATACTCCATGGAAGGTCGAATGGTTGATGTGTAGATTTGAAAATATATATATATATATATATATATATATATATATATATATATATATAAAAACACACACATGATAAAAATATAGTTTACAAAATTCAAGGCTTGAAATATTTCAATATGCCTAACTGCTTAGAATCACACATTTTTTTATCATTCAGTTCCTTGAAAGCCATCAAAACCTCCATTAAAAATTCTTCAAACCTATGCCATTTCAAAATTCAATTCGTACTTTTCTGTGATAGTCACAAAACTCTCACAGAACTTCATGTCTGTTTGTAAATACTTAAAATATTTTCCATATACGTACTTGTTCCCCATTATTTCTTCTGAATGGTTCCTGGGAACAATATTTTCAGAAAGATTGGTGGGGGAAACCTGGAAATATTTTAACCGATTATAAGTCATGTAGCAGAAAACTTAAGCTACAGAGTGTAATGTTCAAATGTAGGTTTTTAATTGAAAATTGGTAGCATTTTTTGTGAATGTGCATAAAAATGAGAAACTCCAAAAACCTAATAATTCAAATATAAAGCAAATCTTTCATACACTGAATCGAAAAATAATGACTTGAACAAAAGTAGAATTGAGAATCACAATAATTAAACATGAACTAAAAATATATCTTAAAATGTATATCCTTATTAAAATATCTGAAAAGAAAGAAAATAATCATTTTAGAGCAAATTTATTGAGTAAAGAAAGACATCAAACGCCTTTATGTGGAAACTGGTTGATTTATCGAAAACAAAAACTAGTCTTTCCTTTTGACATTTCATTTTTACTCATAATTCGTTGTGACAAGAGAAAAATTAATCCATAAAGGATATTGTCATAAATTTAGAAATGAATTTAGACTAAACTGTCTATAGTTTTTGAAATCTGAGCTTTAGACAAATAGATACAATTACACACACACACACACACATATATATATATATATATATATATATATATATATATATATATATATATATATATATATATATTGTTTAGTTCATCCTCAGATATAGGTAACGTTGTATTGTGTTGTTTTACATGTGATCAGTAGTCAACTTCTGCCTTCTGTTTCTTTCTTTACTATACACTTTATTCCACTTCTACTTAACATATGCAAATAGAAGCAGTCCTATTTACCAATCTGCTGGAGATGTTTAATACCTTTGGTTGTTCTCAAACTTTTTTTACAACCAATTTCCTCCTCCTCTCCCCCTTGAGGCTTATGTCCTGTTCTTTTTAATGGAGTTCTTTGCCTCACTTCATTTTCCATGTTTGAGTTACTTGCAAACATCCATAGGCTCATCTTCTATTGCATTATCCTGATATGAAGAACTCCTTCTTTCTTCTCTGTCAAGTCCTCTTCTATTCCTGTATCTTACTCTTCAATTTTGAGTCTTAATTGGTCAGAATGAGGCATTAGGCTTCTTCTTTTCTTTTTTGATATAATGGCCGTGTTATGTTCCCTTTGCATGATGAAATTAGCTCTCTCAGGACTTGCTAATTTGTCTTTCCTATACCAGAGGTAGTATGGATGTGTTTTTTTAGTCCTACTATGGTTTTACATTCTCTTGTGCAGATGTGGCAACAGTAGTTGTTACATTAATATTTTGGTGAACTTTCATATGTGCTTGTCCACCAACTAAAGTACATTCTTTTTTTACATTTGCTGTTGAAATGCCACATAATGTGTAGTTAACGACTTGTGTGTATCATGATTTTTAGGCCTGCTCTACTTAGACAGATGTGACCATATCCATTATACATGTGAGCAAATTCTGTGCAAAAATTATCATGGAAATTAAAATCAAAACCCTTACAACCATTTATCTTGAGTTTTTTTTTTTTGTGGGGGGATTCTGTTTGCAGTCTCTCTCACCATTGTGCATGGTTTTCCTCCAGGATGAAGGCTCTTCAGCTAGGTTTTCTGCAATATTTTCTTAAGTTTCCTTCTAAACTAAAGTGTAGTATGTGATTCACCCCAGGTTATTCCAGAATATACTCTAAGACTTGGTGTTATGCCAGGGAAGCTATTGATGGGTTGACCTTAAGACAAGCTCCTAGCCACCAAGTACAGATCCACACTTCACATGATGTTAGTGACTTATCCAGCTGTGCCTAGAGTGTGCACGTATATAGGAAAAAAATATTATGCTAAGTCAGCATATAAACACCCACTCCAAAGAAATACATCCACATGTGAATATAGGGTTCACATTTGAAGAAGGCCCCAAAGCCACATACACACAAGTGATTGACAAAAACTAGAGTGAAATTAAAAGCTAAGTTACATATGAGAGATTAAGTCTTGTATTTTTCTTTGTAAGGTACCTTGATGATGGTACCTGCTTGGATGAAATAAAGAGTACCTTGCTAATTCCAGATGTGATTAAGTGAAGGGAAAAAAATTAATGCTAGCCCAAATTATTGTCTTTAACAATTAAAGATGATAAACTTTTTTCAACAGTTTACTGATAAAAAGAGGATGATGTGGACAAACAAAAATAAGATTTCATCACTATTTATGTCGGCAGATTGTGTGTATATACACACTTCAGTAAGTAATTCCC
This sequence comes from Acanthosepion lycidas, assembly GCA_963932145.1. Lineage (NCBI taxonomy): Eukaryota > Metazoa > Mollusca > Cephalopoda > Sepiida > Sepiidae > Acanthosepion > Acanthosepion lycidas. The sequence goes on from OZ010581.1 coordinate 8,586,458, forward strand.
ATTTCTCTGTTTATTCCCCTGTCCAGTGATGAAGGACACAGGCGTGTCTGAAAATTCCAAACTTAAAACCTTTCTTTCTTTACTTCATTTCTGTCATATGCTTAATAATTAATATTTAATAAATGTTTTTTGTACTGATTATATTGGCAACCTTTTGTTTGCCCTTGTTTTATTAACTAGCCTATCTATTTTACATATATATTTCTGATGGAAAAATGGACAGGAAATCTAATCCAGAATAGCCAAAGCTAGCATAAATTTCAGTAATCGTAAACATAGATTATGGAACACCAAAGACGTGTCTCTCAGAGTAAAGATCGACATCAAAGTCATTCTGTCAACCCTTCCCTATGGTGCTGAAACTTGGATCCTGTACCACAAGTACATAAATCAACTTGACGCCTTTTGCATGCGCTGTCTTTGTGACATATTTGATATAAAATGGGATGACAGGGTGAAGAATAATGCAATACTGAAGAAATGTAACAACATCACAGGCATTGAAACCATTCTAGCAAAGATACAACTTAGGTGGGCTGGTCATATTGTGAGAATGGATGAGCATAGGCTTCCAAAAAATGGAGAACTGCCAAACTCTAAGAGTTCAGTTGGATGTCCACTCTTACAAATAGAAATAGACAAATTGAAAGACAACTTGAAACGTCAATCATCAAACTGAAAGGAGTGCATAAGACATGTTTCATTAAGTTAAAGGATTTTGAAGACAGTAGACTGAAGCACCATGATCAGCTTCATCAAGCTCTGAAGCAGAGACACCATCAAAATCCTGCTTTATCTGTCAGTGTGGCTTTTAGCTCACAGCAAAGCTGGGCTAGTATTACACTTAAGAAAGCACAAATGAAATATATCTTTCCCTTACCTGATTTTCTCCACAATAGCCCCTGCTAGCAGGCAAAAAAATGAAAGGCACCATTCACTGCTGTCTCTCATTATTCACAATAGGAGAGTCCACCATATATCTATCTATATATATATATATATATATATATATATATATAAAAGATAATCCTAAGGAGTCAGGCAAACCTACCTAGTTTTCATCTAAATGGATCTTCAGAGTAAAGCCGACTTTACCCTGAGGATCCGTTTAGGTGAAACCTAGGTAGATTTGCCTGGCTCCTTGGGATTATCTTAGGTTTTGCTCTATTTAGTGTATTGAGCACTTTACGTAGTTGTCTTTTTACTCGTTTTTTTTTTTTTCTCTCTTTAGTCTTGGAGCTTGATTGTTTTTGCCTTGTTTTAATGTTCTTGCTTCTTTCTTTCTTTTTTATTCCCCCATTTTTCCTTGGGTACTGATTTGTTCTACTGTAAGTTGAGCTATCCGAGAACCACCATTTACATATAAGGCAAATTTGTTTTTTCTTAATTTTTTTTTTCCTCCTTTTTTGTTTTATATATTGTATATATTTATATATATACTTTTAAAACGTTCATTTTTTAAGCCTTAATAACATTTTGTAAAGATTATTTAATCAGAATTTGGAATAATTCATTACAATTTAAAAATAAACTCATTGAATTGAATTCCAGTTTTGGTTGATGATACCAATGTTGATCTCACATTGATGCTAATAGAAAGGCATGAATTCAAACTTCCCTTTACACATTTTTGTCATGATTGCAATATTTCATAGACACAAGTAGGTGAGGGTAATGCTGGTAAAGTCTTCATGGATAGTAAATACACACAGGTGTAAACTCTTGAAAGAAGATTGCATATATTTTTTAGTTTTTCATCGATTTTGATGAGTTTTTGCCATAGCACTACTACTACTACTACTACTATACAAGTAAGAACATCCTTCAGAATAAGTAAAATGAAAAATAGCAAAGAAAGAGAAAAGGAAAAAGATAAGAGATAAGAATTCTGTCCAATTCTGACAACTTTAGTAGCTTAAAGTCTGAGACATATTCCAAAAGCATGGGAAGCAAAAGATCAAAAATCATTCAAATCGTCTTTTAATTCTGAATTCTACCTTTTCATTTATTAGACTCATGATCAAGTAGGTAAAAAGGTTGTCATAACAAGCAAGGAGGCATACCAAAATCAAAAGGTATCATAAATACCATTTTATGGTATCACCACCCTCTACCAAAATATTTGGGAGTTATTTTAGTGAAAAACCATCTGTATTTTTAATTTGTTCTATTCTCATGTCCAATATGCCTGTGTTGTATGTGACGTTCCTGGGACAACCTTTTAATTAAACAAGATCTTTCTCAGTGGTGTGCCAAGTAAGGCACCACACCCATGTCCAATGGGTGGAGTCAGTTCAATTCTGAAATGTCAGTAAGTATACCTGGTTACTAAAATGTTGATATCGGTGTTTCATCTATTTTCACTATGTACCCATGTTCTAAATTCAATTTAATTTAATTTAAATTTCATTTTATTTATTTATTTTATTGATTATCATTTATGAATTCTTAAAAAAATTATTTCCTTTATTTTGATTGACAAACAACAAAAATTAAAAACAGTAAATTTTGGTATTTAAATGTACATAATTTATTTCCAAATTTTTAGAGATGAGTAGTTATAATTATTTACATGTGGATATTTGTTATGAAGGTCAAAGGGCAAACTGGCCTAAACATGATAACAACAACAAAGATGTGGACAATATTGAGTACACACGTACAAAAATATTTTCAAAATTTTAGTAGACATCACTCTAGCGCTAAGCCTCATGATGTCTTTGATTTTGAAACACCCTCACCCGAGTTCCCTAATAATTGACAAAGAGAAGAAATCTGTTAATAACACAATAATTTCTGTAATAATAAAAGAAAATTCATGATCAAAAACCATTTCCATTATAAAATACCAATATATTTTCCCTGTGCCTTTTCTATAAATACTTTCATGATAATTGTTCAAATGAACTTTCCTTGATGGTACAACTTTTTAAAAATGAACTCAAATATTCATTGGGGTTAATTTTCAAAATTTATTATTTTTATTCCCTTCCAACAAACAAACTGTACATATGGGGACTAGTTAGGAATTCATAGAGACTCTGGAGTATTCTGCTGGCTGTAATAATAATGGTAAGTAAGAATGTGTTGTTGTGCAAGGAATACTGTATTTGGGGGGGGGTCAGTGATTGTGGCTAGTTAAGTTTAAGATAAGGCAGATTGAAGACCAGCTTTCCCCCATCCCTCCATTCTGGCATTGTGCCAAAAGTTTTGCATTACGACACAAAATAAATATTACTCTCCTCTATGATACCTAGACTTTAAATGGAATACTAGATTGGCAGTTAGGTCTTGTCATTTTAGAGTTGAATTGGTTAAATGTAAGCATAAGTTCCATGCTAACAGTTTCTTCTCTTGTACTTCTCACTTTTGGAACTCTCTTCAGGTTTATTGCTTCCCTGTCAATTTTGATCTTCAAGAATTTAGATGCAATGTCAATCGTTATCTTCTGTCATCATGATTCCACTTCTTCTGTCATTATCACTGCTTAATTTATGTGTTTTTTTTTCTTTATAATACTCAGTAAACCCCCACCATTTGCATCTTAGTGGCTTTACTGCCATACTTGGGTGTGAAATGATTTAAAAAATGCCAATTTCACATTAGTGCTTATAGAAAGGCATGAATTCCAATTTCCCTACACTATTCTGCAATATATCATAGACACAACAGATCCATAGATGGAAAATATGCACAGGTGTAAAGTCTTGAAAGAAGATTACAACATATTTTTCAGTTTTTCATTTATATGTTATTTATTTGCTAATCCTTAAAACTGTTACTATATAAATGGTGCAGCCACTTGAATCTGAAGATGCCAGTCTAGCTAGCTAATCCCCATTGCAGACACCTGCTCAGACACATTTGTGTTTGTTCAACACCCACAGATCTCACCTGTGGTTTATACTGCAACTATGCTGAGCAGACCTTAATTACAGTTTCTGGGAGAGAATGTATTATGTAGCATGATCCGTAGTCTGAAGAAGGCTAGCACGCTCAAACCCTCAGTTATGATGACTTATGACTTTGTGCTAGCACAACCATCGATGGCTCCTAAGGGTTCTGCCTGCCCAATTTCATTCACAAGGATTGAGTCAACCCATGGTATGGTTTTCAGACATTTTCCAAAGGTGCCATATGCTGGAATCACCTCCTCCAGACTAATAACATGAAGAAGCTACCTTCCTGACAAAGCAACCATGGTGAGATTTGAACGAAGGTCTCAGGCTCAGAAAGTGAATATTCTAACCACTTGGCCACACGTTTATAATCATTGTCCTTAACACTGTTACTACTATGACACTATGTAATCAACAACATCCTTCAGAAGAAGTAAACAAAAAGAAAAAGAAAAAGTAAAATTACTTAACAAAGAAAGAAATCAGAAAAAATTAATAACCTTAGAGATGGCTTATATATATATATATATATATATATATATATATATTGATGCATGTTTCATTGAATAATATAGACAAGTTTTGTCTATTTATTTTAAGTAAATTCCATTCATATTGTCTGATAACCGTAATCACATTATCATTGAAAGACGAAAGGAAAACACCATATTGCTACATGTTTAAATCCAATCTAAGCTTTCGGCTTACACAAGCCATTATCAAAGATGACAATTTCAATAAATCAAACAACACACGGACAAAACCACAATGAAAGTATGCCCTTGCTGCTTGAAAAATTTCAAAGTAACGACAAACTCATATATATGAGACACGGAAGCGAAAATCGCATCACAGGTCGTGATGTCACACATGACCATGCAAGAGTGAAAAATGAGAAGTATTAAGTATGGGAAGCCATTGGTATAAACCAATGGCTTCTGTTATAAATTATAGGCATTTAAGAATATTTGTGGAGATTTCGTAGTTTATTTTATTCAGATTAGGTTTCAACTGTTTTATGTATATAGCTTCAATTTTTCTTTATTGTCTTCATGTTTAAGTATAGTTGTGTTGTCAACGAGGATTTTCTGGAATTGAGTTCACGGGACAGTCATGTTGTTTTAAATGTCTAAAAATGTTAGAGTTATCATTAAATGTAGAGTTAAGTGCCGTGAAAGTGAGTTTGTGGTGTGACTGACATAAATATTATTTAATCCATTAGAGATACAATCTCCCAAAGGGCACTTGAATTTGTAAACTATATTGTTTTTTTTGCAAATCGCTATCATTGTGGTTTGGTCAGTGTGTAACAAACAACAAAGATGAGGAAAATAGTCTATTTATAAATAATGATAACACCTTGTTCCAGAAATTCAAAAATAAATAACATGAAAAAGAAATGAAATTTCTAGGAATTTAACACAGAGAATTTAAGTTCATTTCAAATATGAGACAAATAGTGATCTTAAAATGAAGTATACTTGTAAAATCTGATCTTTAGTGGCTGAAATGATGGTAGACTCAGATAACTACATAAAAACCACAAATGTAGAAATAAAAAGTTGAGAATTTTTTAAATGAAGAAGGTTATTCTTTTCCTTTTTAAGACAAAATTTTTTTTAGTGATTTGTAGCAAAGAATTTAGAGAAAATATTTTCTTCCAACTTTGGAATAAATTGTATGACAAAGAAAATAGTTTGGGATGAAATTCAAACTTGTACACCAAGAACTGTGTAGTCTAGTGTTACTGACTCATGGGAAGTAGTAAGCACTCAATTGCCTAATGGGTAATAGCTGTAGCTATTTATCATCTTCGTGATGTCATATGTAAATTAGTCACCTCAAACAGATTATGTTGTGCAGTACCATACAAAATTTTAGTCAGAGAAACCAGCAATAATCATTTCTCATTTATATAATTCTTCTTTTTTAATATTGTTAACCCAATACAAGGCCCAAGAGCCATTCAAAGTAGTGGGTTCCTAAATGAATTTGTTGTAAAAGCATAAAAAGAGGGAGTAAGAGGTGCATATTATGAGGATAGGTGGAATAAATAATGGTTGACCCTAGACTTAAAGAGGTTAAGACCATAGAAATTATAGCAGCATCCTTTCAGGAATCTGTTTCTTAGAAAAAAATGTCTAAGTGGAACTTCCTCCTTACCAATGAAAGAAGGATGATTTGACTCCATGTACATAGGATAGTGGTTACTAGCTATAAAGGTCTTAATTGGTGGAACTAAGGAACAGTGCTCACCTGAACAGCTGCTAAGAAAATAGTGATTGAGTAGCAAGAGGTAAGCAATGTTTAATCTGTGGAGAAAGGAGTTATAAGATGGAAGATAATTCATCACTCAAAAGGCCACATAAATGCTCTTTGAACTGCCAAGGTTAGAAAATGAAGATTGTGCAGCTCTAGCCATTTAACTATCCAGCAAGAAGTTCTTCAAAAATGTTTGAATCTAAATGAGATTATGTATTTTCATTGAATATTTTTCAGACTGTAGTTTAAATGAGTCTATTACTACGATATCACTTGTACAAATCAAGATACTGCTGGTTCAATTCACCATTCTTGCTTTCTGCCCACTCCACAACGTAAATCCAAGTTTTCTTCTGCCGTTTTCACTGCTTCAGCCCTCTTTTATCAGGCCAACACCATGGTCGACCCTCAATTTTTTTCTCTTATTCTTGGTTACACAGGCAAATTGCCTCCTCCAGTTTGACCAATCAGCACATGATTTGCTATTGGTGGAAACATGCCAAACTGTACAAAAAAACCCTCATTACCGCACATACTGCTAGAATTGCTAGACGGGAGAGCAATGCCATTTTCACAGAGCAAACCTGCCGATGTCACATGCCGCACGTTATGGTAAGACCCTTATTTTCCTATGCACCAGATGCAAGCCACCCTGGCTTGCTTGTTTCTGCGGGACTGTTCACCACACAGATTAAAATCCATATTGTTTATTTTATTTAGATTTCAACATTGCTCAGAATTGAGATAATTTGAAACGCTTGTGCCTATCTTTGAAGGGAGGCATGGTGGAGTAATGGATAGCAGTTCAGATTGAGGAATCAAGAGCCAAGTTCAAATTCCAGTCAAATTCATTGCATACCCTTGAGAAAGCTATGAATCCTCTTCTTCTCCCCCCCCCCCAACTATGGGTAAATAGCAGGACAGACCAGTTTCTATAGCCTTGGATGGCAACTGGTCTACCACAGAAAGAAATGGAAACCTACTGTGGGGGGAAAAAAAATTTGCTTCATCAGTCATGTATCAAAAGATACATGATCACCTAAGCATGTATTACGCATGGCACATAGCTGACTGACTGTAAAGCTAAAGAATTTAGCAGCCATAAGATGTGATATAAAGCTTAAAGAAAATGGAGATTTTCTTCAATAACTAAAGATAATCCCAGTACATCAAGCATTTGCCACAATTGAACCTAGGTTTCAAAGTGATTTGAACATTATACTGACTTGATACAATTTGAAAATCTGAAGTATATAACAGCCATAAAATGTAATACAAAATAAAAAAGAAATCAGTTCTAGAAAAAAAAGATCCATTTAATGTTTTTTATCGAACATGTCCCAGGATAACACAATACATTCAAAACTGGACAATTCTGAGCCTCACAGAAAGAACTCTACATGAGTGTTAAACTAATTTAATTTTTTGTTTTAGGATTATATTTCATGGAAAAAAGTTAATTATAGGTTTCTAGACTAAAAGACGATGTCTTCTGGCAGTCTGCCTTTTTTATAACCATTGCAGACAATGCAAATGATTGTAGCCACATATGTCAATCAATTGGTCTACAGTTTTGCTTGCAATCAATTCATCAAATTTGCACTATAATCAAATTCAGATGAATTATTAAAATAATCTGATTCCTTTCAGCAATACAAGCTAAACTCCTTTGTAGTTAATGATTGTTTTCAAACTAATTATACAGGAGGAAGAAACAAGCAAACGATAATCAAATATTAATTGGTGCCATTTTGAGTCTTGCTTAATAAGGATGTTCTCGCTTGATCAAGTCATTGTCCTCTTACAAATCACTTGAGACAATCATTTTCTTCTAGAAAAAGCTAAAAATCTACACTGGAAAATGAAAACCACCCCTATAACTATAAAGTAATCGGAGAAGATTGCTACTATACAAAAAAAAGTCAGTACATCTTTTATGAAAATGTCAACATTAACATTTTGCTCCAAATCATTGTTAAAAAAATATCTATAAATTTTCTTTCAACAGTAGAAGGTGCAGGTGGTGTCCTGGATGGTGGCTCAGAGCTGAGTTCTAATTCCAGTTCGGTTCATTGTATTCACTTATAAAAATATACTCTTAGGAAAGGTATGACATCTATGGGTTAAATAGTAGAACATGTAACTAGAAAAATAATTGTTATTCTCAGAAATTGTTAATGCAATATTCACTCAAAAACAAAGAATTTTTTCTTACAATCCCAAAAATACTTCATCTTCAAATATCCTGTATATGGGTTGATAAGCCATAAAAACAAATCACACTTTCAACACTATTAATTTCATTAAATATCTCTTTTCAACAGTTCAAATTTAATTTATTTGAAAACCTGAAGAATGTATCAACCATAAAATGGTGTGATATAACGCACAAAAGAATGGAGATTTTCTTCTATAAATGAAGATAATCCCAATGCCTCAAGTATTTGCCAAAATTGAGCATAAGTTTTAAAATGATTTAAACATTATACTGACTTGATACAATTTGAAAATCTAAACCCTGTATGAACCATAAAATGTTATGATATAAAATAGCAAAGAAAAATGTGATTTTGTTGAACCTATCCCAGGATTATTTACATCATTCGGACTATTGTCATCATCTTTGTCAACATATTTATTACGTTTCGGCCTTTCAGTATCTGTATATATTTCTGAGATGAGGTATTAAGTACATTATTTACATTATTCAGACTATTGTCCTCATCTTTGTCAACATATTTATTACAACATTTCAGCCCTTCAGTATCTGTCTATATTTCTGAGATGAGGTATTATGTACACTATTTGCATTATTCGGACTATTGTCCTCATCTTTGTCAACATATTTATTACAACGTTTTGGCAGTTGTATACTCCGGCCTTGTTCATGTGGTTGGAATGTCAAACTGAACCCTTTATTTCGTTCACTGGGGTAGACTGTTCTAGTTCCACGTACCATATCTAATGGATGTCAGTTATCAGTTATCTCCTGTTAATTCCCCTCTCCAAGTTCTCCATAGACAGATGTCCCAGGATAAAACAATACAATTCCATTTGAACAATATGGAGATTGCAGAAACAACTCTGGAGGAGTGTTTAACTCATTTCTTAAGATTTATTTGACCACTGGGACTAGAATATTTGTTTCGTTTAATTGTTTACAGGACAAAGAAATTTCTTGTGAAATAACTCATGTTGGAATTGGCAGAATAAATCTTGGTATCGATCACTCAAGAGTTGTAAGCCATTTTCAAAATATGGTGAAACAGGGAAATGGGTTCTCCAGGAATGAAGCACTGAACCGTGCCTCACCATTTACATTGGACTTCTTGGCATAAAAAAGAATTTTTGTGAAAAATTAACACTAGAAATGAATGTTTTGCATTACTGTAATAAATCTGAAAGGTCAAAGAGCATGGGTGGGTGAAGAACAGTTTGCAGCATCAAAAGTAAAAGCCAACATTTTTGGAAAATTAATTACTGCTTTGGATTCAGTTGGATAGTAAAGGTCTCCATCCATCCTCAGTCAGAATCATAATGGCACTTGAAATTCAAGGATAATTTCATTGAAGTCAGAGTTTTTCCTTCTCTTAGACTGGCTGCCAACCACAGCAAGAGAACCCAGCCTTCTCTACTATTTAATCCATACCTGGCAGAGAAGAGAAGGAGTTATACCTGTGCAAAAGGGAATGAAACCTATTTTAACACTTATATATCCAAAGGTCTATTCTATTTCTAATTAACAAAACCTGAGAAAACTGTTACTGCAGATCATTACAATTGATACTGTTTTAATGTCCCAAATAAAGTGAAGAAAAAAAGCGCTATTTACAAGACAGAGAAGCCAGGAAATATTGTGCTTCATGTCATTGCTGGCACTTTATTTATTTTATGAGCAACAGTAGCCATAATATCATTTTTATGAGAAAGCAAACAGGTCAGGTAGATGAACAAAAGGTCACATGTCAAACAGTTGGCCAAAATCTCATCATCAAGTGCTGGCTTACCTCACTACAAAATCTGGATGCAACAAGGTATTTTTACCTCTCTAATTCTTACAGCCGTCTGAGTTGCTTTATACTTTTTTGGCCATATATTAAAAATGAAACAAAGACAATCCATCACTGTCAGAATTTCACATCCACAGGGTTCAAACCACACCCACTCAGTTCAGGTCAATAGAATTCTGACCAGAAGTTGTTCTGGTCCAGCATATGTATTCTGTAACACTCATCAATCAATTCCAAGTGGTTAAAGTTAGTGGGCATATGGCCAAAGGGTTACAGCCTTTGTGAACTTTCTGTCAATGAGAAGTGCCTTTCAAGTGATCAATCCGTCATGGATTTGACTTCTTGATATTATCTTGTGGAGATGAACCTAGCATGTAGTTCCGTTGAGAAGAACCATACCCTTATGAGCAAAAGTGGGTAGACAAAACAGCTTGGCTGTCAATGAGCAGATAGAAGCACTTCAGCCTTGGTTAGTAATCTACCTACAAATGGTGACTCAATAAAAATAAAACACCCATCCCTCAACAGACTGGACCACTTGTGGGGATGTAACAGCATGTAAAACTACATAATGACTGGAACACTTAAATTATTTTATTCTAAGGATAAAAATGTGGAGCCTAGATCTACTGAATAAAACCTGTAGATTATTTACACTCTGACTCATGTTCTTATTTTTGTTATTTTTGCTATCACGTCATTTTAGCTGTTGTGCTCTCCAACCTTCTTCGTGTGTCTGTCAATCCAGGTAACCTTCAGAGAAGGTTGAACTGAACCCTTTATTTAATCTACAGTGTTGGATTGTTCGAATTGCAATGTCCATGTCTTTTCCTTTTGTTTTGGTACTATTCAATTATTTCTCATCTTGTTTCCACTGAGACTGCACTACTTCGCCCAGAGATTGAACTTGCAATTACTATGTCACCAAGTTCACAGACCAACATTTTAATCCACTATATTTTCCCATAGGAAAATTGAACCAAGAACTTGGAGCTTTAAACCTAAAGAATTTATTGCCTGCCTACTGCTGCTGCTGCTGTTATACTTAACCTCATTACTACCACTTCAGACTGAAAACCTGTAGAATCTATTAAAAGCTTACATTATGGGGACATCACATTAAAACACCAGTTCCCATATGATCATTAACATTAAGCAATATCAAGCATGGTCAGTACCTAGATAGGAGACTGCTTAGGATTACCAGGTGCTGTAAGCTTGGATGTTCAGATGGTGTAATGGATAATGGCTTAGAATTATTCATCAGAGAGCCAAGTTTTAATTCCGATTGGGTTCATTATATTAATTTAAGCAAAAATACGCTTGCAATGAATCCACCTCTTTTCTCATCAGTTATGGGCTTAGTAAGACTTGTATCGCTAAACCATTATTATCTAAAAGAAAATTCATACAATCAAAAAAATATTTTCTGACTTTAAATAACCTGCAAAGGGTTGATAAGCCATAAAAAATGAATCAATAAACAATAATCTATTTACATTTGTTGTCTTCTAAATAAATCTATTTTGCATTCTGTGAAGGGAAAAACGTTTTAAAGAAAACAATACCTGTATATTTCAGCATATATATTTTTTATTTACTTTTATTTTGCTTATCTCCTGAGAAAACAACAGCAGTGTCAAACCTGAAAAATGAGAACTGGGAAACTCTAGCCCAGATATGGCAGCAAAATTCCATTTTTGTTCTGATCTGACTCTTGTAAAGATAGAGCAGAGCAGGAAGAGTCAGATACTTTCCAAAACACATTTTCCAAGAAATGAATATAAAAAGGAAAGAAAATAGAAAAGCAAATGAATTTCAAGAAATAATAACATTAGAGGAAAGGATTTTTGCATCTTATCTCAATAACTGCCAACACTGCTCACACCATTATGCGCTATCATTATTATTCCAATGTTTCCTATTACTGCCATGAGGCCCAATAGCTATTTCCCAGATCATTCAGGCCCTATTCTTATCAACATGAAAGCCATTTTCTTCTGCGTACATGCTAATACTTAGACTGTATAGCAAGTGTCATCAGCAGCTCATCATAACAGCAGGGATTTTGCTTTGTAGCAGGTTGTTAGAAGCAAACAAAAGGTTGCTGCATACAAATAACAGGGGGTGCTGTTCAATCGCATGAGAAAAGCCAAATCTGTCAAGAAGAGCTTTAAGATCTTATGATATATTATTATTATTATTCCAAAACATGCTGTGCACTTTTCTAAAAAAGTAAGCAACTTTGAGAAATTAGCTGATGTGGGATCAGGTGAAAAGATATGAATATATATATATATATATATATATATATATATATATATATATATATATATATATATACACATAATGACAAAGGTTTTTTTCACCCATTGAACTAAGTATTACTGAAAGATAAAACTTTCAAGGCAAGCAATCTTTGTAAGTAAAGTTCTTCGGTATTATTAAAAGCATTAATAGTAAACAAATAAGTTAAAAACTTATCTTTCTGATTTCAAATTCTGCAGATTTACAGATTGCAACATTTAGCAGAGCGATGAAATTTAAATTTATATTATTGCATTATTCCAAAATTTTAACACATCAGCGGATAGCTATTAATGTCAACAACTGACCAAAAATGTTTTTTTATTAATTAAATTAATTAAAAAAATTAGTAATTAATGTATAATAGTATCCATAACTACATGTACAAGAATGTTGTTTTTCATAAAAGTTAAAAAATAACCACAAATACATAAAAAATGCATATATTTTGTTGAAAATTCCTTTTTCCACAATATAACTATTTGTGCAATGTGTAATGGTTATTACATAAACAATAATAATACGGAATAATTTTTTTTAAAACATTAAAGTATATTTAATCACGTCTCCCTGTCACAATCTGTTAGTCTGCTTATAGTTCAATAGATTTTATTAACAGATATCATATATGGCTTAAAATTCCTCTTCATAATGGGAAAAAACTGACTATTTAAAATTTCAACATGATCAGAAAATTTCAGATTAGATTACATCATACAATAACATCCTTATCAACAAATTTAAAACAAGCTGATGCAAAAAAAAATTTCTTATATAATGCTTTATAAATGATATATCTGCTAATAATTATCTAAGCCCCTGATAAGCAGATTTAATCTGCAAAACTTGAAGTCAGAAAGTTTTTGCAATTTTTATCTTATTTGTTGATTACTCTCTCTCTCTCACTCTCTCTCTCTCTCTCTCTCTATATATATATATATATATATATATATATATATATATACATAAACATATTGGGGAAACTGTATGACAAACTGGAAAAAGTTTACTTGTGACACATTTTGTCATTGAGGACTTCATTGGGCTAAATTTGTCATTGTGGTACAGCTATACATGTGTATGAACAAGGGCTTCAAAAAGTAGTGGAAGGTTATAAACTTCCACTACTTTTTGAACTCCCTTTTATTTTTTCTTTACCTTTTTAAATTTTTAAAAAAGGTTTTTTGGGGGTTTTCTTTAATATTTTCTGTGTATTGTTAGTATTCTTAATATTTTAACTTATCTTTAAATTTTAAATGTTTGATATAATTTTTTTCATTATTTTTTCCTTAATAATTTTTCTTATTATAAACTATTTAAAAACAATTTATTGTTTATCTTAATATATTTTATTTGTAAGCATATTTTCATAATTTTGAGTGGTAGTAAATATTTTTGTTATTATATAATTAATAATTTTCTTATTATAAACACACATTGGGGTGTTAAAGTTTATATCAAGTGTGAATTTGTGTAACTAATTTCCATTTAAGCCAGACAACATCCACCCTCCCCTTATCACTACTTGGCCAGTTTTGTGTTGTCTGCTATGTTATGGGTTGGCTATGTATCAATTCTTTCAACAGTTTTTTTTTTCAGGTATTAAATTTTAAATTTCAGGTTCTGATATAGTCCACCATTTGAGTTGAACAAAACCAACATATTGATGTTGATTGAAATAGCTATACTCATGATGTAATTTTGGATTTCTCTATTATCTAATTTATATGCTCTGTTATAAATACACTGAGCTCTTTTTGTAGATCAGTTTTAATATTTTATATTATTAGGATCCACTTGGATTATATATCAACAGATTTATTACTTGTACTATATATATATATATATATATATATAAAAAGAAATATAGTTGTAAGGTGTGCTGTATTTATAGGATAAAGTGCTCAATATCAGAGATAGAGCATATGTAAATATAAATATAAAAATGAACATTGAGGTCAACACTCAGAGGCGACAGGCTGTTTCATGCTAAACGTAATCGTCAGGCGTCCAGCATGAAACAGCCTGTCTCCTCTGAGTGTTGACTTCAATGTTCACTTTTATACATATATATATATATATATATATATATATATATATATATATGTATATGTATATATATATATATATATACACACACATATACACACACACTCAGTAAATCCCTGAGTTATGACAGTCTTGACCTATGATGATTTATGCTTACAACAGAAGCTCCATGAATCTTGTTTTGACTTATGTCATTTGCCTCATATGTACAACACAAATGGTATGATGGAATAATACATGGCTCGATTGAACAATATGTCGTCGTATGGTGCTAGAGTGATGAAGATGGTATGGGTCAGTTTCTGGTTGTATGCCAAATTGGACTGTTGATGAATGACAGATCATTCACAGAAAAACATGTTATGACACATTGTCAGACCTTTGTCATAAGCCAAATACTCCCTATATATATATAAATTATACATATATATATATATATATATATATATATATATTAGATAGATGCACACAGGTTTAAATAACACAAGGTTAACATAGACTAAGGAATTATGTTGTTACTATAAAGTAGATATTCACAATGTTGTGTTAAATATGTGATCAGGTGAAAGAGAAATGTTTGTGAACATAGCTAAGAAGAAACAAGTTAAGATGCAAGAAGACAAACTAAATATGATTTATATGTGAATTTTATCTAGAAAAATTCCAGCTTTTTTAATATCTCAAGAATTGATAGTACAGTGTTGATGCAAAATTGCAATCAAAGGAGACATTGTTTTTCATGAGGATTACCTAATCAACACTGAGTGAGTTTGTGTACTGGGCGACTATTGTATTCACAGTGATGACAGGTGCACGATTTGGATGCTAGCTCTATTAACTCTCCTACAATCAAGATTTGGTTCCTTATGATTTTGGAGTTTATTTTTCACAAAGTTAAAAGCTCTGATGAAAAAAAAATGAGATTTTAAATTATAGTTAAGATTACGCAGAAAGAAACAAAGCAGCCGATGGCATTCCCAAAATACGATTTTGCAGATTTCTTAAAAGTGGAAGCAATTCAGAAATAAGTGTCTAAGTTTCCAAAATAACTACTTTGAAGGGGACTAAGGTGCCATTGCACTAGCTAGACTATTTTCTTTCATAAATATTCAATAGCTGAGTCCTTTCCAGACAAAACTCTATGAACATGTTATCTGGGTAGTCAAGGTAAGCAACTCTGATTAAAATTCTAAAGGATAATTATTAAATATGAAATGTAAAAGGTTTTCTGTTCATTTTAGATTTTAATTTAATGCACTCAATTCAATGTACAATTCAATAAATGGTTATTATTTTCATCTTAGACAAAAAATTTTACTGACATTCTACCTTAGTATATAGAGTACATGTCATATGTATACATGTCATGGACTCTGCTACAAGCCACATTTAATGACAAATGATAAAGGCAGTCATTGCTACAGACATTTCACATTCACTGTAGTGTGTGTGTCTATTATTTTTTGATAGTTTTTAATTTAAGATATCGTTTGAAGAGAAACCAATGGAGTTCAGAAAGTTTAGCTTTTAATTCCTTTTCAATGTTGTTCAGTTCATGTGCTGTTTATCTTTGTACGTTGCTTCATTTTTCTTAAATTGCAGATTTTAGTAATTCCTATTTAAAAGAAATTGAATGATAAACTTTACAGACTCAATTGGTTTCTTCTCAAATGTCTGAAAAATAATCTGAAAACGTTATAAAAATAACCATGTGCACACATAAGAAAAACAGTTTATACAAAATTTTTACACAAATAAAAAACTTGAGCGAAAATTTTGTAAAATGTTCTTGGCTCCCATTATCAGAATATCACCTTCCTAAAATATCTTTTTTCTATTTTCTTATAATGATGAGGCTTTTTTGTTGAGAATTTATTTTATAAAAAACTCTCTTTCCAAAGTAATTACTTGTCTGCAAGCCTTGTATAAAAAGATACCACGGATAAAAGCTCATTAGAATGGATCCAGATAAGGGACCTTCTTGAAAGTAATCTTCCCTGACTGACCATGTCCTCAGTTGTGTAGCCATACTCACCAAACTTGGCCAATTGCGAATTGATAAGGCTATTTAACCTGTAGTTGGGGTTTTGAATTCAGAGTTGTCCTTCTTCCAAATCAGTTGCCACCCAAGGCTAAAGGGCCCCAGTCTATCATGAGACACATAACTGAAGAGAGAAGAGAGAGATTTATGCTTTTCCCAAGGGTATTTACACACAAGTGAATGAAATAAACTTGATTGGAATTTGAACTCAGCTCTCTGTATCCCCAATTTGAGCCACTATGCATTACTCTACTGTGTCTTCATCCTTGTATCCTATTTGAGTAAATTCGTATCTTATATTTTTCTTGTATTGTGTCTTAAAAACTAACACTGCAACCCAAAATCATTTCAGTTGAGTTTTATTTTTTGAATGCTATCTGAATAATAGAAAGATTCAAATAATTTAGGACCATCAAACTGAATAAAGAAATTCTTCATTCCTTACAGAGAAATTGCCAATCTTATTACTAGAAAAGTTAGAAAACATTCTGTAATATTTCATAAAATCTTTGTCACAGGAGACAATAACTGAGCATAAAAATAAGAATAAATTTGAATGTTGAAGATTTTCATGCCTAAATATTCAAATGAAATCTGATTCTGTCTATAATTCTGAGATGAGGTATTATTTACATTATTCGGATTATTGTCCTCATCTTTGTTGCCATATTTATTACAACATTTTGGCCCTTCAGTATCTGTCTATATTTCTGAGATGAGGTATTATGTACATTAATTACATTATTCGGACTATTGTCCTCATCTTTGTTGCCATATTTATTACAACATTTCAGCCGTTGTACACCCCGGCCTTCTTCAGGTGGTTAGAATGTTGAACTGAACCCTTTATTTTGCTCACTGGGATAGACTGTTGTAGTTCCATGTGCCATGTTTAATGGATGTCAGTTATCAGTTATCTCCTGTTAATTTCCCTCTGAAAGTTCTACACTGCCTTAGCTGGGTATTGAATTCACACTCTTTGGGTCCTGACACTGTGCCATATGTCCTCAAGGACACATGGCACAGTGGATAAAGGCATTAGTTAGATCCAGTGACAGGACCCAAGATCTTTGAAAGGTAATAAATATATTTTATGTGGTTTAACAAAATGAATCAGAGTGAAGAGAATTTACTTAACAAATCCTGCCAGAGAAGAGAGCTGGGTGGAAATTGATACCTATGGCCTTAAGCTTTGGTTCCTTTCTTTCCAATTTACCGGTAGTAGAACTGTTAGAAATCTGACCATTTTGACCAAACCAACCAAATACAATTCCTGGATTTCTGTCTCTTTCCCTCTTACAACTTCCATTGCATCTGATTCTTCCTTTCTCCTATGGCAATCTGCTTCTGTTTCATACTCCAAAAAGAACACACTCCCACTACCTGGTGGTTTTATATAAACAATTTTGTTTCTCCCACAGTGCCTTTGAACCTGTCCATAAAAAAAACACTCCTCATTGAAGGAAGGCAGTCAGGTAATCAAAACTTCTTCCTCTGCTCATATATTCAAACCACAACTTATAATGTTTGAGTTGATTTTACTAGTGGATTATTGGCTCATGAATTTGGTGATAAATTAATTGTGAGTTCAATTCCTGAGCCAAGCAGTGTGTACTTTTCAAGATCTTGCTGAGGCTGTAATTGAAAATAATGACCAATTTGTTTTGATATTATCTTTAAGTTTTCTTAGTCTCATTTTCTATACATTAGTTTGTTTATGCAGAGGTGAGTTTTGAAGGTCATAGCAATTTTTAATGTTTTCCCTCCTCACCCTGTATTCTTACATCAGTTCAAGTAAAGTTTCAAATTTTTGTCATATTTGATCCAACAGTGAGGAAATATTAGCAGAATTTGTAATATTCTTAAAAAATTTCAATTGTTTTAAAATACTTTAATGAAAGATGAATATTTTCAAGTTACCAAATTTTGCTACAAAACTTTCACTGACCCTACAGTATCATCTTAAATCACAAAAACAAAAAATTCCAAATTACAATATTGATCCATAATATTGAATTGATTTATAATTTTACAATATTGATCCATAATTTTATAATACTCATTTATAATTTTACAATATTGAATCATAATTTTACAATATTGATTTATAATTTTACAATATTGATTTATAATTTTACAATATTGATCCATAATTTTATAATACTCATTTATAATTTTACAATATTGAATCATAATTTTACAATATTGATTTATAATTTTACAATATTGATTTAAAATTTTATAAAGTAAGAAGTAAAATGAAGAATTTTATGTTGAGAATAAAAATATTAAAATTTTTTGGCACTTGGTAATTATTGAGACATGATAATTTTATTTGTTATAAAGTCTAAAGAAAAATATTTTTTCTCAAACTGATCATTGTTATGTCTGCGTATCATTGAACTTTAGAAATCTCAAAAGACATAAGGACTAATCAAGACAGAGCAGCTAGGGTAGTAATTGAGCAACCAGCTGTAGCAACAGGGAAGCATACCGGGAATTCAGCTTTAGCAGCAAAGCTAAAAATTGGGATCTACAAAATGAAGAAGACACACCCATAAGGAAGTTCAAGGCGAGTGAACATGTGTTTATGTAGACCAACAAATAGAGGAATTCAGTTTTTTAGACAGTTCTGTTATTGATTTTGCATTTGACCATGGTTACTCACATCATAGACGCAAAGAATGAAAATAAGTTGCTAAGATCTTTGTCATATTCTAAAGTCAATAGACGAGAACAAAAAGGGGAAAAGATCACTTTTTATCTGACCCAGACCTTTTCATGCAGAGCCAAGACATCTCAAGAAGTAAAAACTATATTTGTATTTAAAAAAGAGAATATTTCAAACATAGATTTAGACCAGAATACAATGCTCAAAAGAATTCTTTCTTTCTCAAGGCCAAGAAATGGGTTGAGTGCAAAAAATGAAATCTGGGAGAATAAAGAAAATGAAGCAACAATCTCTACCTTGCTACCTTGCTGTTTCATTTGCTTTACACTAATACCCTAGGAAAAGGTAAGAATCTATCTTCTTGTTGCTATGTATCAAACAGCAAGACAGGCTTTATTCTTTAGCCTTGTCTGGAAGGACAACTCAAATAAGCTTAAAAGATGGACACCATCACACCCATCTTGTCTTAGTCATAACTGTTGTTGCTATGACCACAGTACAGATAGTGCTCCAACAGCTCTAAAGGATTATGGGACATACTTTTATTTTTTGATAATGTAAGAATATTAACTATTTTTATATGAATAAAAATTTTACTAACATTGATGCAATGATAATAAACTTAAAGAAATAATTTTGATTGTCTTGATAGAATTTTTAAAGACATTTTCTCTACATTATTTCAGTTATTTTCTCTTTAGTTTGGAATAACTTCTATTCTTCACTCTTCTGAAAACTATTTGCCTCAGAGCAAAAAGGCTGAAATATTTGATGTAGTTTTGTCTGTCTTTAAGCACAAATTCTTGACAGACTGGAAGCCAAAAACAAAACTCTTATATTTTTCAAACCTCTTTGTATTTTTCATTTGTTTTTAGGTTTTATATTTTTCAAGTAAGAATATCATCAATAAGATTTATGACAAAAAAAAGTGTCTTTTTTTTTTTTATTTTTACAAAGATTCTGAAGCTTATCCTCCTTCCATCATTTCTTAAAATCAATTTCATGCTTGTTTATCAAAATATTTATAAATGAAGATTTATGGTGCATCGATTCCTCTATAATGGTCATGCTGTTACAATCATTTCTGGAATTAGAATTCATTTTTTATTCATTTGTAATCTTATATCAGATATATTTTTTGAAAGCCCAATCATCTGGAGCATTTTTAAAACTAACTCTTTGTACTTGCATTCTCATCTTGTTTTGGGCCTAATGTTTTGACCACTCGACTCTCAGAACATCATCTGATGTCAGCTATATCCGACTTTCTTTTAAAAATCTTGAAAAAACTTTATTCCATCTGGTAAACTATGTTGTACCCATCCATTGTTTTTTAACATATTTATACACAAGTGTATCAAAACAGATAGGGTGCATGTGTATATATATGTGAGTGAGTATATATATATATATATATATATATATATATATATATATGTGTGTGTGTGTGTGTGTGAGAGAGAGAGAGAGAGTGTGTATGTGTATATGTGTGTGTGTGTGTGTGTGTGTGTGTGTGTGTCATGTGAGAGAGTCAATATTACTGTCTTTCTCATTAGTTCTTTGATGTTCATTCTGGCAACAATAAATCTCTTCTTTTCTCTTCTTCGTGTATCTCTTGTGCTCTTACCATTTGTCCACTGCAGAAAACCTATACTCAACTTTGTGACAGTTGCAGGATTTAAAACAATTTTTTTCCTTCCTCCATTGGTAATGTGATTTTTATATTTTTTTTGATGGTCAAAAATGTTGCCATGTTTGATGGTCGGAAATTTGCATGTTACCAGTATACAGGCCAGTAGATGCCATACACACAGTTTAATGAATAAGAATGGGGCGTCTATGTGTGTGTGTGATTTTTTTTTTAAAGCATTTCACCCCAAGCAAGGCGGGAGTGTCCCTAGACTGCAAGGGCTTACAGACAGTGAGAGTAAGAGTAAAGAGGGGGGGTGTTTGAGGAAAGGATAAAGAGAATGGCAAGGATCAAGATCAAAGCATCAGAAGATGTCGATTGACATTACATTTGAATGTTTGAAGGAAGCATGTAAGAGGAAAGAAATTTCACTGTTGAGAAATGTGAGAGAAGAAGCCATTAAGAGTAGAAGAGGTGGTTACATTTAACTGCTTCATTAGTGAAAGGGTGGGATCAAGATGCCAACCTAGTAGCATGCTTAAATTCATACAATTTGGGAACCAGTGAAAGAGTCAGAGAAATTGCTATGAACATATTTGTAGAAAAGACAGCGGGAAGCCACATCACGTCTTTGAGAAAGTGACTGTAGTCAAGATGCCAGAGCAGAACCTATCACATTGCAGAATTTGTTGAGAACCTTGACATGAAGAGTGGGGATACCAGACCATATATAGCAACAGTATTCAATTCAAGGATGAATCATATATTTGTAGATTTGAAGGATGGACTCTGACAAGAAAAGCCTTCTAGTGCAACACAGAGAACCAACTTTCCTTGCAGTAGATGAAACTATTGATTCAATGTAGTTGTTCCACCTCAGATTAGAGAGTGCAGAGAGACACTCTTATGAAGTTGAGCATCAGCCATGCTGATAGGAAGCAGGGAGTTTTTTCTATGGTGGGTAAATGAGAGCAGTTTTGTTTTAGAGGCATTAAAGTTTACAAGCCATTTCCTGTCCCAGAAAACTGCAAATTGGAGATCCTTTTTGAGACCAACGGCCAGGTTAAGTTTGTCAGCAATGATGGATTTAATATTGAGACAGGAGTAAGTGGTGGTGTCATCTGTATAGATGCCTACTTCAGAACTGATGACATCAGGAAGATCATTAATGAAAATCAGAAACAGTATAGGACTCAGGATAGAGCCTTGGGGAACACCAGCGTTCGTATGAAAAGAACTGGAGGAGGACAACCTTCATTTTACAGTTTGACAGGAATGATTAGATTAAATCAAATAATCATCCTTTAATACTGTATCCCTGATGCTTATGTAGAAGGCTGGGATGCCAGACCCTGTCATTTATATATATATATATATATATATATATATATATATATATAATTACTATATCTATCTTTAATCCAACATTTTTATTACTGCAAATATTATTATAGTGGACACTTCATATTTGAAATAATGGATATATATATATATATATATATATATATATATATATATATATAGTTTTAAGGTGTGGTATATTTATGGAAACTACTGTTTAATCCAGTGTGCTTTACCACTCAGCCATGAAGAACATCATAAATTCATAAATTTATAATCATAAATTAAAGCATGATTCCCCCCCCCCAAGAAAGTGCCATCATCTTCACCCAGATAATTTTCTTGAAATTTTCATATTTGCTCAGTTTTGTAACTGAAAATTAAACAAAGAAATTTTTAAAGGATTAATGGAGCTACCTTTAATCTGACCTTTTTTTTTTTTTTTTAAATTTTTTTTCTTTGGATTTTGTTCAAGAATCTAGAGATATATAGCAAGAGCACCAGACCAGATATGACAGAAATATTCAATGCACGTATGAATGTTAGATTTATGTGTAAGATGAATTAATTATATATAAAGTGTGCGCGTGTGTGTGTGTCAGTTTTCACAATGCTGAAGCAGATATTACACTGATCCTAAGTGAGTGTTAAGGAGTGACACATTGATCCAAAGAAGAAGCAACAATCTATATATGAATAATAATAAGGATGAATCATGTCAGATGAATCCATCACTCAATGCTTCAAATGAACTTCAGGTTAGCTGTCAGTAAAATTATCAGTGGACATCAGCTCCATCTGGAACGGTAGTTATGAGGGAGTGGTTTGTCTTATCACACATCTTCTCTCTGTCAACCATCAAGGACATGCAGATGGATATATATATATATATATATATATATATATATATTTATTACTTTAAATGTTATTATATGTGGACACTTCATATTTGAAATAGACGCCCCATTCTTATTCATTAAACTGTGTGTATGGCATCTACTGGCCTGTATACTGGTAACATGCAAATTTCCGACCATCAAACATGGCAACATTTTTGACCATCAAAAAAAATATAAAAATCACATTACCAATGGAGGAAGGAAAAAAATTGTTTTAAATCCTGCAACTGTCACAAAGTTGAGTATAGGTTTTCTGCAGTGGACAAATGGTAAGAGCACAAGAGATACACGAAGAAGAGAAAAGAAGAGATTTATTGTTGCCAGAATGAACATCAAAGAACTAATGAGAAAGACAGTAATATTGACTCTCTCACATGACAACACAAACTGTTCACAGATGAAGAGACGTGAGATAACAGAAATCTGGTTTTACAGAAGATTGTTGAGAATTCCATAGACTGAACATGTGAGTAACAAGGAAGTTTTAAGGAAAATAGAAACAAAAAGGATGCTTATACTTAGAATTATAAAGGAATAGGTGAAATTTCTAGGGCACATAATGAGGAAAAAGGACCCAGTAAATCTAACATTCACAAGACATATTGCAGGCAAGAGGGACAGAGTAAAGCCATCAGTAACCTATCTAACTAGCTTATATAAATGGATGCCAGAACAGAGACTGGGAGAGATAACAAAAAAGGCAAACTTTTCTGAAAGCTATAAAGAATAGGAAGTTGTGGAGAACCATGTTTGCCCATATCCTGAACAGATATGGCATATCAAAAAAGAATATTATTTCTCAAATCAAATCTTCATAAAAAAAATAGCATCAGAGAGGTTTAATAAAGAATAGTAGTAAAAAGATCACATCAAATTAATAATAAAATAATAGTAATAATGTAGAGTTGATCTAGTCAGAATGTTACAATAAAAAGCAAAAAGAAATACTAACAGCAAAAATCCTACAATTTAAATGAAAATGTTTTTTTTTCTGCAACAATTTCTAGTCATTTAAATAACATGCAAAATTTACTTCAGAAAATCAAGCATAAATTTTATAAACAAGTTACTTTTTCCACGAAATGGCTGAAAACACCCACACAATGAAATAAAACCATTACTTTGCCATAAATGATCAATCATTCTCATACTAAGTTGTTCTCAAAACAAATCAAGGCATCTGTGCATTGAACTGAGTAACCTTTACACACTCTAGACAAATGTTCCAATGAGGTTAAGTTATTACAGCATGATAGTAGTATGAAGTCTTCATGCTGCAAAGTGCAACAATTGTGCACAGAGATTTAAAAGCAAAACTAATCTTTGAATGACTGGCACAAGGCCTAGAGCACTGAAGAGAACCAAATTCAAAATTTATAACTTAGAAACAACATGCTTGTCTTTGCAATTTTCTTAAGTACCCCAGTGTTATAAAGGAGATAGTTCAATATTATTTCCGAGGTTAATATGATTCAATAAATGAATACAATTTTATAGATTGCTTTGCGGTTAAAATATTTGTGGTTCCAGAGGTTGGTCTTCTCAGTAAAGACTAGGATTTTAAATACAGATCTCCAAGATAGACTCTCGTCAGTTGGAGAACTGCATCAAGGCAATATTCCTAACCCGTCAGCCAGTCAGTTAAGTGCCATATGTGATACACACTACGGTGATCATGTCTCTTTCAATTTATGACTGACTAGGCAGAAGATTTTCCAGCACTCAGTTGCCATTTCTTTCTGCAGTAGACTGGTTGCCAACCAAGGCTATAGAACACAGTCTGTCATGCTATTCAACCCATAGCTGGGAGAAGAGATGGATTCATACCTTTCCCAAGAATATTTCCATATAAGTGAATGTAACTTCACTGGAATTTGAACTTGGCTCTCCAATTTCTCATCAAAACGCACATCCATTCCTACATCTACTTCTCTAAATTTAGCTTTGCACCTTTCATGATGGAAGCTTAGCTTATTTCCACCTCATATTCAGTGTGATTAGACACTCCTGTAGAATACAGGGTCACAGCCTCACCCTGGTAGGTGTTACTACTGGGTTTCAGCTTTTACAAGGTGGAGTTGCCTGCCTCAGACCCAACTGTTTATGAATTCAGAGTTGTCCTTCTAGAATGGTTGCCAACCAATGCTAGAGAGCCCAGTCTACTCTACTATTTAATCCATAATTGGACAGAGAGGAGATGGGTTCATGCTTTTCTAATGGTATTTATGCAAAAATAAAGTCAGCCAAAATTTGAACTTAGTCCCACTAATTCCACTTTCCATGCCAATAACCACTATGCTATGACTTCATTGCTTATTACATATCAGGAACACACTTTTATGAAGTGTTACTAAAATATAAGTAATATTTCAGATCAATTGAACCCTTCTTTCAATACTTGTTGTTGTTAATATTTTACAGTTGATCCATTCTACAGTCTATACTCACAAGGAAAAAAAATAGTCCTTAAATATAAACAAATCAATTAATAACCATTTTTTCTGTTTGTGTAAATGGGCATTTTTCCAGCATCAAAAAAACTAATGTGCTAGCATGAAATCACAAGTCATTGTGACTGAGGGTGTGAGTGTACCGGCTTTGTTCAAAAAATGAATCATGCTAGATTATGAAACTTTTACTAAGCTCTGCTGCTCAGAATAGTTGCAGTAAAAACCAAAGTGGACTCTGTGGTTGAGCAGGCATCTGTGATAAGGAGTGCTTGCTGCCTTGGTAGAGAAGTGTGCTTGGAAAACGAGTACCCAGCCATTATATATGGTTAGCTAATTAGTTGATGTTTGATGTTTTCACAATAACTTTAGTTGGTAAAAATTTATGAAATGAACACAAAATAAGCTACAAATAAATTTGGATGCAATACATATAAAATAGAATGGCTGCAAATTATGACATCTCAATGACTTGGTAGACTGTTACATTAATATTTCCTCTGTCCCATAATAGTTGTTACATTTGCATATACATTTTATGTATTAAATGTAACAGCTATTATGGGACAGAAGCAATATAATGGGGTAAAAATCCTCATTAAAACTCCTTCTTTATTAATCAATTTGGATAAAGAAAAATGAGTTACAATAGCAACAGGGAGGTTCAGATTCACAAAAACTGAAGTCCAGGGTCAAAATTCCAAGCTTCATAAATCAGTCTCCCAACATCATAAATCAAAAGGGTAAAAAGTTCACATCACAACTTGCAATACAGAACTACGACTTCAGCCAAGAAGAACCAAGCAATCCTGTGGTCTAAATTAGAGTTCTTTTATTAGACTAAGAAAGGTTCTGAGTGGTCGAGACTGGTAACAAAGTGCAAACAATTACCATATTTCAAGGCATACTAAAGTCAACCCAATCTTGATTCTGCTTTTCATTTTCAACAGATAGCATAAAGAACACAAATTCTTCTTCAAGATAAGACTTGGTTTTCTCCTTTGTCACCATAAAAAATAAGAGAATTGCTTACAAAAAGAGCAAGAAGAAATATGAGAAAAGGTTAAAAAAATAAGAGAATTGCTTATGAAAAGAGCAAGAAGAAATATGAGAAAAGGTAAAAAAAATAAGAGAATTGCTTACAAAAAGAGCAAATATAAGAAAAAGGTAAAAAACACACACTTTACTAAGAGTGTGTCTATTAATAAAGGCAAGAAAAGCCAGTATATTCAAATGTTTCATTATTTTTTTTAATCAAGTTCAACCCAAGCAAGGCAGTAAAGCTACTAAGACACAAGGGGTTAGTGGGTGTGGAAGAATTAGAAAACAAACATTAATAAGGATCGCAAACAAAAGAAGAGTAATCAGAAGGACAGTAAATAGTGGTTGACATTGTATTTATATTTTTTAATATTAAAGTTGATCAGAAAGCACAGAGCTGGAAGAGAGTTCCACGGGTGGGAAGTATGAAAGAAGAAACTGTTAACATAGAACCTACGGTTACTTCTAAGCAACTCAATTGTCAATTGGTGAAACATTGTCACCAGTCGACTACTGTGATTAAATTCATAAAATTTAGGAACCATAGCAAAGAACTCATCCAAAAAGTTGCCATGGAATTATTTATAGAAAACGCACAGAGGCAACTTTACAGTGGTAGGAAAGTGACTGAAGCCAAGATGCCTGATCAGGACTAATAATATTACTGATTCTTCTTTGGATTTTATCAAGGATTTCTAGATATATACCAGGAGCACAAGACCATATGTAGCAACAATATTATAAGCCTGTATGAATGGTAGACTTATAGATGTGTAAGTTAAATTCAGGAGAGAAAAATTGTCCAGGACAATACAACAAACTAACTTTCTTAGCAGCTGACCTAGCAATGGATTCAATATAGTCTTTCCACTTCATGTACACCAAGAATGTTAGCACAAGAAGGTGCAATGAGTCACTCTCCTGGAGGTTAACATTATCCATGACGATTGAAGGGAGAAATAGGTCTCTCAAATGAATTAATATAGAGTTTTTATTTGGAAGTATTAAGATTAACAAGCCATTCTTTGCCCCAGTTAACCACAGATTGAAGGTTGTTTTTGACATTAGCCATCAATCTGCCTATTGGATTGATCAGACTTATTATTTAGATGGAAGTAAATGGTTGTATCATCAGAATAGATACAAGTTGGGAGCTGATGCTATAGGGAAGGTCATTAAGGAAAATTAAAAACAAAGTATGACCAGAGATAAAACCCTGACGGACACCTGTATTGATACAAAAGGATCTAGAAGATTGGCCATTCAGGATAACTATACATCATATTTATAGGTATGTATTTACGTAAATCAAATTTATTTCTTTGCTGATAATTTTTTTTAAATTTTATAATTATACTCAATATTGGGAATTAATTGGTTAATTAACAACTGATATTTTTGTGTCAAAAACCAGGTCAGTTACTTTAGCAAGATTTATGCAGTTTATTTTTTAAATAAAGCAAATAGGAATGATGAACTGCACGTACTTAGCAATTCCTGGCACAGAAGTGAGCCTAGAGGGAAAATGATATCTAGGCTGTAAGGTTTTACTTTTTTTACCAATTCTTGATCACACTTAAAATGTCTCTCTTTTCTTCTTTCTCCATGCTTGTCCCAACAGTTACAGCTTCTGTTTAACTCTGGCAGTCACAAAGCTCCTGCCAAGCATTCCAAAACCAATGCAACAAAAAGAATCGCTCCTTATATGGACATTTATTACCCATAATGCTCTAGTCTTTTACTCAGTTTCTTTGAATGTATTAAGACAAGTGAAACTTTTTCCTCTATTCATTTATTCAAACCACAATTTAATTCAATAATCCAATCCCTGAAAGATGATTTATAAATAAAGAAATGAAAACTGATTTTTTTTTTTACCTAGGACTATAGAGTATGCATGAATAAAAACAAAAAATAAAACTATTTCTAAAAACTAAAAGAAAAAAATAATTTCTGTTAATCTTGTATAACTAGCCATTGTTTTAGCTTGTAAGTCTGAGCTCATAAATTGTTATCTTGTATTTGTGAAAGAATGAAATACAGTAACAGAAAAATCCTGGGGTTGAGGAAGGGTGTAGAAACTGAAAATACAGATGAGGTCAACACTAACAATTCAAATATCCAACAATTGAGCTTATTCATTTATCAGTGATTTATCATAAAACCTATAAAAGCTTCTACATTTAATTCATTTTCTCTGATTATTTTTCTCCTCAGATCAACTTTCCTATTATGTTACTGCAATTTGTTGAATATCTGATGGAACGGAATATTGTGATAGTCAAAGTTTCTATAAGGATTTTCCAAAGATAAAAATCA
This sequence comes from Acanthosepion lycidas, assembly GCA_963932145.1. Lineage (NCBI taxonomy): Eukaryota > Metazoa > Mollusca > Cephalopoda > Sepiida > Sepiidae > Acanthosepion > Acanthosepion lycidas. Next base: position 8,615,374 of record OZ010581.1, read on the forward strand.
TTAACAGATAGAGAAAGAATGAGATAAAACAGTGAATTGTTTTTTTTTTCTTTTATTTATTATTATAAATAAGAATGGTGCCAGTAAGACAATAGCAAGGTTTTCCTGATTCATGAATAGAGGAAAATCAAGCATTAAAAGCAATCTTTTCTCTGGTGACTTTCAAAACTATAGTGGACTAATTCCCTCTCAACCACATTATATTGCACATTCTATCACCAAATAAGAAGCTCTTGGGTTACCAATCCAGTCTTAGAAGTCTATCTGTGGTAACAAAACTGACTACTTCTTACCAATATCTCTTCCATCTAACCTTTCTAGTCCTGGGTATGATGATAAACTATATCTGGCAGCAAGGCCTCCGTTTGGAAAATTGGAGGTTTTGAGGAGTGTGGAACCACCTGTTAATCACAGTTGTTCCAGGTCAACCCTGATCTGGGTGGTAGCACCTCTTAGTTATGAACAAATACTTAACCCCCCCCCCCAATCCCACAAACAAAAATAAAATACTATGAAGGTATAAAAATATATTTTTATAGTAAAATACCAGCAATACATTTTATATAAAAATGACCAACAATACATATTTATTTACATTATTCGAAATGTTGTCCTCATCTTTCTTACCATATTTACAACTCTCCGACCTACTTCATATGATTGGAATTTCAAACTGAACCCTTTGGGTCAAGTGACTGAATCCAAACAATGCATTTATCTATTGGGCTATGTATTCAGTGTATGAAGTTTTGGGACTTATAAAATTAATCTCTCAATAAAACTTTTTTACCCGAGCTCATATTGCAATTTTTGTTATTATTGCATTTCTCTAGCACTTTGTATTACTGGTTCCCATATTGTATTCATTTCTATGAATAGCCGGCTTAGGAGATTTTTGTGGACAAAATAAAGAGTTCAGTTCAAAATTCCAATCACCTGAAGAAGGCCAGAGTGTACAACAACCGAAACGTCATGAATATGGCAAAAAAGATGAAGACAACAGTCCGAATAAGATATATAGACAAATACATATTTATAAAAAAATTACCAGCAATAGACTTTATAGCAGAATTACCAACAATACATTTTATCTGTTATTAAAAGCATACAATAGTATTCCAAATATTTACATTTCAGCATTAAATAACCTGTAGAAGTTGATATGCCACTAAACATGATCAAACAAACCGCCTAATTTTTCCTATTTAACATTTCTAGTTAGAGCATTACAATCTATTTTATTACTATCTTACAAAAAATGAAAGCAAAAATATTAGGTTGGTGCAAAAATAAGGTCGTTTTTTCACATATGTTAATATGTGAGAAAACAACATTTTTTTGCACCAACCTAATATATGTAAACATATCAGCAAGTAAAGTAAAACATCTCTTTTTTTTCTCTTTCTCTATTAATTTGTCTTCACTGAACCAACTTAGAAACAATTGTAAATCTAACAGGCTAAGTTACTGTTATTTTATTGACTTCATTGTGTTATACATGTGGCATTATTGCCGACAATATATAGTGCTCATTTTTTCTTTCTGTTTTTCTGATACATTTCAATATGTAAATCAAGATGGCTGCTTTTAATACAGTCCAGCAACTTTTAGTTCAGTATTTTCTTATTTCTTTCTGCCTTTCCATAATGGCTTCCATTTGCATTTTGACACTGGCTGATTGAGTGTAAGAAGAATATCTGTTGAATTATGTTTTTTTAATTCTGCTATTCCAAATTTTTTTACAGTCCTGTTCCATTTCTATCAAATCCTACAAGTAAAGTAAAGGACTCTGTCAACTTCTGAGAAACCCAAATTTTTATTTCATCTTATTTAATGACACACAATCCCTCACACCCAAAAACGGACAAACTACTTATTCAGCTATAATATCAGAACATTTCATTGGTTAAACAAGAAAGATTAAAATTTCTATTTTTTAAACTTTTTCTAACAGATCTAATTTTCAAATCACTGAATTTCATTTTAAGAATATTTGAATACTTAATCATTTTCAAGTAGCAAAAAAAAAAGATAATATTATCAATAAATTGTCAAAGTCCATTTTCACAATTTCTTAAGCACCACTTCAAAATCTGTTAGAGAGAGCACAACAAAATTCTATTTGATTGTACACTGAGTTATACAGATTGGGGTCTTCATCTTGATTGTTTTAGTCACACCATTTTAGCTATTTTATAGTCCAAAAAGCATTCAGCAAAAAATACAAAAGGAATCACTTAGTTGGCTACTTCTCATCTGAATAGTTTGGACGGATATCCTCATCTTTTTTTACCATATTCACAATGTTTCAGCCATTGTACACGCCAGCCTTCTTCAGGTGATATACATTGGAATGTCAAACCAAACCTTTTATTTAGTCCACTGAGATAAATTGTTCTAGTTCCACATGCCATGCCTTTTCTGGATATCTCAGTTTCAGTTAATTCCCTTTCATAACTCTCCAAGTTTTTGTTCTCTCTGCTGTGAAAAGGTATTGAACTCGAAACTTTTTGGGTCAAGTCACTTTTCGGATTACTTCAATTAATGTCTTCATCTTTGTTATTACCCCAACATTTCTCATTCTGTCGTCCGTGTCTAGGTATATCTTATCTAGTTCCTTTTTAGTACTGCTCAGTTATTGTTAGTCCTGTTTGATTATGTACTACCATTTGTTTTTTTTCTAATGTTCACCCTCTACAAGAGGTGGGGGGTTACTGAGATAGGTTGCTGTGTGAGCAGTAAAAGTTAAGAGGCAAAGTTTAGGATAATATGTGGTAAAGATAACAGTTAACCCTAGACTAGAACAGGTTAAGATTGTAATGGCTGGGAAACCATTCTCTTGGGAGTGGCTTCCTCAAATTAGTGATTTTGAAGAAGAAGCTGTTCAAGTGGAACTTACTTTTTATTAATGGAACATGAAAGTGCTTCACCACAATATACATGGCATGGTGGATCTGAGATTGGTTGGGGTTAGAATAGATGGAACTGAGGAATGTGGCTCATGTGAACATTTTCCATGGATATAGTGATAGAGTAGTGAGAGGCTTTCAAAGTTTCATCTGTAAAAAGAGGTTGTATGGTGAAAAATAATTCATCACCCACAAGGCCGTGTAGATGGTTTTGGACTATCAATACTGGAAAGTGAAGCCAACTAAAGATACTAGAAAAATTGTTGGTATATACAAGTTCCACTTGAGGTCTGGAGTGAGCCTTAGTCCCAATAGTCAACGGGCTTCTTTGAGAGAACACCCATTCATTGAAATAGATGAAAATTCAGGATATGCCAGCAAATGGATCAAAGTGTTTTTTTCTATATGGCATAATAATTGTTAATTCTATTCCTGGGACAGGTAGCACTAACTCAGACCCAGTAGAAACAAGATGAGCAATATCTGAGCAATAAAAAAAAACAAGATATCCCTAAACATGGGCAATAGAATGAGAATAATTTATTCTCAAAGATTAAATAAAGGGTTCTGTTTGAAATTACCTAAAGCTTACCTGGATTGGCAGACACCTAAAGAAGGCTGGGAGTATAATGGCCGAAACATGATAATAACAGCAAATATAAGGACATTAGCCAACTGAAATATTTTTTTTAATACTGTTGTTCACCCAATATAAAGCCCAAGAGCCACTTAAGGTAGAGTGTTACTGAATGAGTTTGTTGCAAGGGAATAAATGGAGGAAGTAAGAAGTATATATTCTGAGGATATGTAGGATAGATAATGGCTGACTCTAGATTTGAAGAGGTTAAGATTGTAGTGTATGGGGAAGCATCCTCTTGAGGGTGTTCTCCATAAGGTAACAATTCAGAAGCTGTCTGAGTGGAACTTCCTCCTTACTAATGGAATACAAAGGGAATGAAGCTGAGTTGAGCCTGTGTACGTGCCATAGCAGGTACTTGCTATAAAAAGGTGGAGTTTGAGAATTGTAGCTAGTCTGAACATTTGCATTGTAGCAAAGATACTAGAAATATTTTATCTGTGGGGAAGGGGTTGCAGAGTGGAAAATGATTCATCACTCACAGGGCTACATAATCGCTTTCAAACTCTGTCATGGCTGGATGACAAATTGATAATAATGATAACACCTCATCCGAGAAATTCAGGCAAAAGTTTAATTTGTCTATCAGAATGCAAGTCTGAGAAATTGAGAATAGGAAGATTGTACAGCAGCAATCATTTTTTTGGAGAAGGTTTCTATAGATATTTATGAAAGGTGAGGCACAGGGCCAAAATAATGAAGCACCCAGTAAGTATCTAATTATGAATAGCTGGCTTCAATAGCTTTTGTATGGTCTGAAAATACAAGGTGTCCATAAAGTTTATGTGCACTTTAAAAAATTTATAACTTTATTTGTATTTGCGATAGAAATAATTTGTAAAAAGGATTAGATTGAAGTAAATCTATATTTTTTATGGTTTTACTGAAATTTTATTTAAGTTTCCACATTTCCTCTATCATTAGCAATACAAAGGGTAATACGATTTTGCAGGTCATGGAAAACATTTGCCATCTGATTTAGAGTAATGCCTGAAATCACATTAGTTATTTTAGCTATACTTAAAACTTGGTACATTAAACTTTTTACAGGTTATTTCTATCGCAAATACAAATAAAGTTATAAATTTTTTAAAGTGCACACAAACTTTATGGAAACCCTGTATTAGCTTAGCCTAGTATAGCTCAATGTAAGTGTAGTTCAACACCCAATGTGGATTGAACTTACTACCAATGTCTTGCAAGATTAACCTGGCAGCTATTACTCAGCATTTGCCAAATCAGTATTTCTAAATCCATAACCATATGTAGTTTAGTGGTTATAACATTTGCTTTCTGACTATGAAGCCCGGGTTTGAATCTTATGATGCTCAATTAGTCAGGAAAGTGCCTTGAAGTTATCAGTCTGGGGGAGGTGATTCAAGCATGCAGTACCTTTGGAAAGTGCCTGACAACAAAACCACAGGTTGACCCAAGCCTTTTGAGTGAAATTGAGTAGATGAAACCCTTTGGTTATGCTAGCACAAAGTCATGAGTCATCATGACCAAAGGTTTGAGCATGCTGGCCTTGTTGAGATTGTTGATCATGCCTGATAACGCACTCTCTCTCCCAGAATATACAAAATGTCATTATTATAGATACGATAGCAGAAGTGATGTAAAACCTTTATATATTAATATTTTTGGTTGCAAATTTTGCATAATTTTTTAAACATTTTTTTTTTATATTGAGTTCATGAGACCTTCAATAAGTTCTACACTTGAGATCCAATGTTGTTTTTCATATTAACAAGTTCACAAGAAATTCAATAAGCTCTGCTCTTTAGATCCAATGTTGTTTTTTATATTAATGGATTCACGAATCTTTCAATAAACACTTTTCTCCTGATCCACTGTGTTTTAAACACAAAGTAAATTTTTTAAAGATGGTACAAAAAAAGTCCTAAAAGCCTTGTTATATAAAAAAACTATTGCAATTATTTACAGAAATTACCAAATGGTATTATTAACAGATAAACTAAGGCTGAAATGTTTAATATATTATCTGAAAAAATGTTTCTCTATTTGAAATAATGAAGGCATTACACTGTGCCTAAAAAACATTAAAAGAAATTAACTCTTGACAAGGGAGACAATTTTTCACTATTGAAAAACACCACAAAAGCAAAAAGAAATACACCAACTAAAAAATCAATAAATTGAAACTAGAAGCAGCAAGTTAAATCTTAATTTGAAAACCCTGTCTGTCAGTCTTAAAACATGATGAAAGTAACTTTTAAAATGTCTCTAGATAATGAGTATTTGATTAAGAAATGAGAGGTGAGGTTGTTTTGGTGATGACAGATATTTTAAGACGATAGACAACCCATTACCCAATTCTTTTTTAAAAGCAACTTAGGATTTTGGACAGTATCCATGTTGTTTAATTTTTGTACAAGAATCAGTAGTCAAGTTGCTTAAAATAAAGCTATTTCAGTGTAACTAATCTAGTATAAACTAGTAGAATTCTTGAATACTATTATCAAGTTGCTTTATTTTATGTTTCTAAACTTAACCCTGAAGAGCATTAACATAAAAACAAACTTGTAGTTGGTTTAGATAAAATATCATGAAGTGTTTTTGTTTTGTTTATTGATGATCAGAATTTTTGAATACGGTAGATTTAGTACCTCTTTATTCTACATTCTTCTTTTTCTCATTTTGTTGTTGTGATGTGCTTAAGTTATTTAAGAATTAGCCGAATCTGAGTATAGTGGAGAACAACAAAAGATAAAGAACCTGGAGAACCGTTTCTTGAAGAGATAAATATATACAACTTCCCATTGGATAAAAATGTAGTAAGATCAGAACTATATTTTCATTACCCAGAGACCAAAAGTCCAAACAGTTTATGTTTTTGGAGAACTATTTCCATCAAAATGATTTTATATTATGTTTGGCATTTAAAGGTACACCAAAAAATAAATATTCTGTATTACTATCATTTGCAGGAAGCTTTGCATCATCTCAAATACTAAATAAAACTTATCACATGAATTTTATGGAACAATTTTTACAAATTTAATATCAAATATAAGGAAATAAGACACAGAATATCCTGTGCTAGAAGTAGTTTCACACAATACAGCAAGTTCCTACAAAACTAAAAAATCAAACTAAAAACTTGAGTCATCTCCTTAAATAGCCTTATCAAATTGAGACTTTCATATGGATGCTATGCATAGCAGCAAACTCATTTTAATGACAAAATTATGTAGGTGTAGGTTTTAAGAAAAATTTTATTCGGCTGAAAATACAAGGTTTGAATATAGTGTCTTTTTATAGTCCCAGTAAACAGAAATAGCTCTCTCGAAGAGAGTGACAAAAGAAGGGGAGACCACTCTTGATTATTCATAACACTCATTCAAAAATATCTAAACTATCAACTGATTAAAAAGAGTGAATGAAGCCTGAGGACCACTCCTCTTCAAATCATGTGGACTGGTGCTACAGAATTATAAACAAAGAACTGTACCATATAACAGAAACCAAACCACTTGAAGATTTTCAACAGCAGCAATGACTAAAATGGACATCACATGTAATGCCAAAAGAAAATGACATAATTCATATGTTGATATTCCACACTACTCCAAACAAAAGGTTAGGTAAGAGGCCCTCTTTAATTCTTTATTTTATAAATTTCAACTGAAAGTAGCATTTGCTGCTCAGTCAATGAACACTAAATGTTTCCTTATGAGGAAATGGTTAATAATTAACAAATATTACCATTTGAATAAATCATGGAATAATAACAAGTTATCTGAAAATACCAGACAGGATGAAGAAATACATTGGCACAAATATGGTGAGAAAACTAATGAGGATTAGACAACAATTCCATAAAATTTGTGGAATAACGATGAGGAACATGAGAAAATTTTCACAAAAAATAAAGTATAAAATTTGAGCTAATTGACTGCAAAAAAGAAAAGAAAAACACCTGAAAAAATGTAACCTTATGTTAGTAATGTCTGATGAGAAAACCAGATTAAATTTTCATACATAAATTGTTTATTCACATCTGGACACCATCAAATTAATGTTGAGCCTAAGTCAATTTTGAAGGACTTTCTTTGAATATTTGATCTTCTTCTCACAAACATGTAACCCTACCTTCCACCTTGTAGGTAGAATGTATATATAACTTCCTGTCATTCAGTTGTCTTTTATTTCATCATTTCAGTCCAAGCAAGGCAATAAAGTAACTAAGACACAACGAATTACTCAGTGTGAAAGAATATGAGAAAAAGAAAAACATTATGAAGGAGAAAGAACAATAAAAATACAAAAAAAAACAGTAATTAAGAAGACAGAAGTTAATGGTAATGCATTTAAATTTTTGAAGATCAAAGTTGACTGGAAATCAAGAAGCCTGAAGAGCCAAAAGTAAGAAGTGTGAGAGAAGAAACCGTTAGCATAGAACTTACAGTTACATCTAGCCATTTCAACTGTAAAATGATAAGACCTAACTGCTAATCTAGTACTGCTCTTAAATTCATAAAGTCTAGGTACCAAAGAGGATAGCTCATAGGAACAATTACCATGAACATAATTATCAGATTAAAAAAACGTTAGCATAGAACTTATGGTTACATCTAGCTATTTCAACTGTAAAATGATGAGACCTAGCTGCCAATCTAGTACTGTGTCTGAATTCATAAAGTCAAGGTAGCAAATAGGAAAGCTTATCAGAATAATTACAGTGAAAACATTGGCATTGAATATATCTTAAGTTCAGCTGGATTGATTCCCTGTTTTATGTTGGTGCATCAATATGCTTTGAGGCCCAATCCTGCATTTGGTGGCTAGGAGGTCATTTTCTTGGGCTACATTCCAATTCTGATACTGACCACAAAAATTGTATTTCTTAAAGTAAGCCCAGTACTTAATGGGGTCACCACAGATCAAGTTATTTGAATGTATTATGTTCTTGGGAAAGGTGTAAATCATCCCTTCTTCTTCCAAGCTAGGAATAAAATAGCAGGGCACTGTGCTCTCTAGTAATGGTTGGTAATCAATCTAGGAAAATGACACCTCAAAGGTAAATTGTATTGAGAAGAGAAAAATGAAAGCAAAAGAAAAACTTGAAATTTAAAAAAAGAAAATAAAAGTGAAGAAAAAGAAGAAAAAAATGAAAAAAAAGAAGAAAAAAATGAAGAAAAATAAGAATAAGAAAAGTGAAGGAAAAGAAGAAAAATGAAGACAAATAAAAAAAAGTGAAGAAAAGGAAGAAAATTTAAGAATCAAGAAAATAACAATAAAAGTGAAAAAATCTTAAGATATGTTAAGGAATATTTTAAAAAGATAAAGAAAAAATTTAAAGCAATAAAATAAAGTTCAATATTATTTGTTCAGTGCAAACACTGAAGAAAAGAGATTCATTTTACTGGAGTTTTAGTCAATTTTTAAAAATTAAAAAATGTTCCAGAAACCTTTTTTAAATGACACATCCTTTTGTTATACTGCAATTAGATCTCTTTCTGATTCACACAACATGTCAGCCAGATGTGAATGCCAAGAAGGCAAAACAAAAATAAAAAAAATTGTTTTCCGCACATAGGCTCTGAGCAACATGTCTGGTCATGACCTTACCTGACTTTCACTAATCTGAACCACTTCTTCACACATATGGAATTTAACAGAGACCAACTTTGACACTGCCAGACCCCCCACCACCACCATAGCCAACCAAACTGATACATAACACCTCGACATTGTCATCACACAACTGCAGGCCTCTCTCATCGACACCAAACATTCAACTCAACCCACTACAAGCCTACTCTCACCATCACCACCTTGACTATTTTGTTGATACAACATTCAACCCAGATCCAAATGAAACATTCTGCTCAACCCACTACAGACCTACCCTTGTTGTCGCCACTGTAACCCTATTTCACTGATACCATATTTGACCTGAATCCAACTGAAACATTCCGCTCAACCCGTAACATGCCGACTAGTTATATCTAATCCTCATTGCCACTGCTGTCACCTTGGCAGCCAATGAACCCCTCTTACAAATCAAGCCACACCATCACCTCAATTGATTAACATGCCCAACCAACCTTACCAAACAGTTCAGCTTCAAACATTTTGGCATGACATGACTGCCAGCCCATCAACACCATCACAGACGATCAGTCAACATGTGTGTCAAGTTCAACCAATGGCCAAATCCACTCTGGACCTATTCTGGGACTTCAGCCAAATCAATCTGGGATATCAGTAAACTCCTGGTACTACCGACAACACTATGACACCTAACCACTTACCTGACAAACAGCAAACAAAAATGACATAAAAAAAATATTATCAGTGAAGTGCTATGTCCCATATGGATGTAGATGGTCATGACTGTCCACAGATTCCTTTTCTTTATTATCAGTGAAATACCATTTAGAGTTTTCTTTCTCTTAAACTGGTTGCCATCTAAGGCTAAAGAGTCCAGTTTACCTTGTTATTTTACCTAATGCTAGGGAGAGAAGGAACAGATTCATGCTTTACACAAGTGCATTAGTATGAAAATGAATTCACTAGATCGGAATTCACTTCAATTCTACTTTCTGTATTGATAACCAGTGCACAATACTATATCACTTTGAAATGTTCTGGCAATTGAAGAACATGAGAGTCACCAATCATTGCACTAAAATGAAAACTCAAAGCTATTTGATTTCATTTATTCTAGTTATACAGGGTGACCAAAAAAAATGGGAACTTTTTAGCAATCCAATAAAACCAAGAGTGATGGAAGAAAAATATTTTATTCATAGTAATTGAAACCTTCAAACATGCCATTTAAGAAACAATGATGGAATTTTCATTTTACAAAAATGACGTCCTGTAGATGGCGTCCTCCTGTACAAATGCATTCTTGAAATCTGCTGTTGAGATTCCTCATTGACTGCTGCAACATCTCAGCTGGGATACTGTGAATTTCATCTTGAATTCTAAATGGTGAAATGTTTACTTGCTCAAGGTCACTGTCTTGCAGTGTTGCCACTTGCTTATGTCTGGCAATACGCACTTCAAAAATTCCCATTTTTTGGGGGTCACCCTGTATTTGTCCCATGGCTCGTAATTTTGTACAGTAATTAGACAATTTGGGAAGATGCTGAATTTGTTTGGAATCACCAGATACAGATACAGATATATGGTGGCTGCGAAAAGAACTGAATGCATCAGAAATGAGATCAACCTGCAAAATAGTCAACCAACAATGACGGATTAAGGAAATAGAATATTTGAGCTGAAATTTGTCACACACATTAAGATGAGCCTATGTTGTTATTGAAAGAAAAGATTTTATTCTAACATCATGAATAAATTCTTTTTTTTTTTTTAAATTAGTATCACCACATGCAAGGCATTAAAACCACTAAGGTACAAGAGTTACAGTGGGAAGAATTAGGAACAGAAACATTAATGACAGTAAATAGCAATTGACATTGCATTAAAATGTTTGCAGATTAAAGTAGAGGTGAAAGGGAGTTCCACAGGCAAGAAGTGCAAGAAAAGAAACTGTTAACATAGAACTTACAGCTCCATCTAACAGTCTGGTACTGCACTTAAATTCAAAAAGTCTAGGTACTATAGCAAAGAACTTATCTGAACAATTACCATGAAAGTATTTATAGAAAAGGCATAGAGAAGCAACCTTACGGTGGTGAGAAAGTGACTGAAGCTGAGCTGCCAGATCAGGACCAATAATATTGTAGATTCTTCTTTGGACCTTATCAAGGAGCTCAAGGTAAATAACAGGGGCACCAGACTATATGTGTCAGAAATATTCTAAAAATGGATGAATGAACTTATAGTCATGTATGATAGTTTCTGGAGAGAAAGATTTTTTAGCAACTGACCTAGCAATGGATTCAATATAGTCTTTTCACTTCATGCCAGCTGAGAATATTAGCTCAAGAAGGTGCAATGAATCATTTTCTTGGAGGTTAGCATCAACCATGATGATGGAAAGCAGAGAGGGAGGTTTCAGATGAGAAATTTAGTTTTGAAGACATTAAAATTAATAAGCTATTGTTTGCTTCAATTAACCATGGACTTGAGGTTGTTTTGGACATCAGCTGCTATTTTGACCTAGTCAAACTAATCAGCCTTACTATAAAGTCAGGAATATATGGCTGTGTCACCAGCATAGATACCAAGTTATATCTATTATTCATTGTATATAAGAGTTAGCTGCTTCTTTTTAAATATGCTCAAAAAACAAAACTGCTCTCCCACCACAGAGAACCCTCTCTGCTTCCCATTAGAATGTCTGATGCTCAACTCCATGAGAGCACCTCTTTGTTACTGTGTGGTCTCACACTGTCCACTGAGCTGAGATGAAACAAATACATTGAATCAATAGCTTCATCTACTGCAAGGAAAGTTGGTTCTATGTGTTGCACCAGAAAGTTTTTCTTACCTAAGTCCAACCTTCAAATCTATAAATCAGTCATTCATACTTCTGCCATTTATGGTCTGGAGCCCCCATTGTTCATCTTAAGGTCCTCAACAAAATCCAGAGATGGATATGCAATTTGATTGGCCCTGATCTGGCATCTTGTTTACAGTTACTCTCTCACAGATGTGTCATCACTTCCCTCTGTCTTTTCTACAAATACTTTCATGGTAACTAATCTGATGAGCTACTTTTGCTGGTTCCCAAACTGTGTGAATTTAAACATGCTACTAGGTTGGCATCTCAGTCCAACCCTTTCACTGTTGAAATGGTTAAATTTAGCTGTCTCTTCTACTCCAATAGGTTTATGTCTCCATCTTATCTATCTGTGGAAGTCCCTTCCTCTTACTTGCTTACCGGATAGCTATAATCTCCAAGTATTCAAATGCAATATCAATTGACATCTCCAGATACTTTGATTTATTCCCTGTCCTTCTCTTCATCCTTTCCTCTATGACACCTCTTTACTCTTGCTCCCACCCCTCTGTAACCCCTGATGTGCTAATGGCACTCCCGCCTTGCTTGGAGTGAAATACATAAAAAAAAAGCCTGTGAGCTAATTGTAAAATGCTCACTCACACATATTAACATTCCTGCTACACCAACAGAGCCAAGCTATCATTTATACTGCAGTTATGCTGAACAGACCAAACTTACAGTTTCTGTGAGAGATTGTATAAACTGGCAATGATCACTAATTGAACACAGCCATTACTCTCAAACCCTCAGTTATGATGACTTGTGATTTCATCCTAAAATGGCCTTCCATAACTTTTAAACAGCTATCTTTACTCAATTTCACTCACAAAGTTAGGTTGCAACAGGATTATACCTGAACTTCCCAACTGTAGCACCCACAGGGATTGTCCCCACAAGCCAAATCAAGAAATCACATTCTTGTGGTGAAATTTGAACCTGGCTCTCATGGTTGGAATGCTAACATTCTATCCACTTAGCCAAAGCATCATTGTAAAGACTAATTAATTATTGAACATAGTCACCACCACTACTGACATGTCAATCCCTAATGTTTTTTTTTATTTGGGTCTTATCCTTGAGGGGAGGTCAAGGCTACCATGAATGTGTAGATAGCCCAGTCTACCCTGGTACTTCAGCCACAGTATCAATACAAAAGTGAACACAACAGATTTGTCCACAATTTGAACCAATATAAAGAAGTATAAGGTTCATTATTTACATTATTCGGACTATTATCCTCATCTTTGTCGCCATATTTATTATGTTTCGGCCGTTGTACACTCCAGCCTTCTTCAGCTGGTTGGAATGTTGAACTTAACCCTTTATTTTGCTCACTGGGGTAGACTCTTCTAGTTCCATGTGCCATGTTTAATGGATGTCAGTTATCAGTTATCTCCTGTTAATTTTCCCTCTGAAAGTTCTCCACTGCCTTAACCGGGTATTGAACTCACACTCTTTGGGTCCTGTCACTGGATCTAACAAAATAAGTCTCAGCACATGTGTCCTTGAGGACATCTGTGTATGAATGTCTTCAGCAACCATTTTTACCAGTGCTCATATTGCAATTTTTTTTTCTCTTATGAGCACTGGTAAAAATGCAACTGGTAAAATATGTATTCTATATGATATTGTATATATATTGTATGTATATAGATATTTAATATATATTGTATGTGATATTGTATGTATATTGTATGTGATATGGCATATATTCTATATGATATTGTATGTATATATATATATTGTATGTATATTGTATGTGATATTTTATATATTGTATGTTATATTGTATGGATATTGTATGTATATAGATATTGTATCTATATTGTATATGATATTGAATGTATATTGTATGTGATATTGTGTGTATTCTATGTTTATTGTAAATCTGAATGACATCAAATCGGTATATGAGTTAATAAAAGCTTAATGTGTTAAAACACACTAATAGAAACAGAGAGAAATAAATTAAAACACTTCCAACCAGAATTAATATACTTCCTCAACCTTCTTTTTATTGCCAGTATTTATAAATAATTTGTAACTTTGATTCTTGTTACAATGTATCAAAACAATATGGCTGCCATATTCAGTTATTGTTTTTAATCTTGGTAATAAATGTTTCAGCAGATTTCATTCTCTGGCCTTTACACGTCAATTTTTGCATTGATAAAAAATCCAACAAAAAGATGGCCACACAATGAACTTCCTAGAAATTGGTGGGAAACAAAACTGAAAAAAAGCAATGTGGAGAGAAACAAAACAAAACTAAATATTAAGACCAGTGATGATAAGAATTAAGAAAATAACATAGATAACAAAAGCACACACATTTTGGTTGTTTGGTTGATTTGTTTTTTACAGTTTATCAACCCTTTGCGGGTTATTTTAAACCGGGAAATATGTTTATATTATAATAATTTTTTTTGAGATAATAATAGTTTAGTGATACAAGTGTTATAAATTAACACTTAGCTGGGGGGGGGGAGTCTCAGTGGTATTTGCACATAAGTGAATAAAACGAACCCAACAGGAATTGGAACTCAACTCCCCGATTAACAAATTTGAGCCATTATCGATTACACCACCAGCACATCTAAACTTACATAACTTGGTATTTCCAAGCAGTCTCTCATTTAGGTACTGACCTGGCATAACATTGCTTAACTTTGGTGAGTGTACAGAAACCAGGATTTCAACAGGATGTGACGTAATGCTTATGTATACATGTGAAACCTATTTAGCTTGTTGAAGAGTTGATCATTGCTCAGACTCAGGCAAAAGCTATGATTTCAAATGTTAATTTTCTTTTTATATACTAAAGTTCTCCTTACACAAGGTTCAAGAGCCACTCAAGGAAGAGGGTTACTGAATTAGGTATATGATATGAATGTAAGAGTGAAGATTATGAAGCTAAGAGGTTAGATAACCACTGTCCCTAAACTTGAAGAGGTTGAAGAGGTTAAGATTGTAATTTTCAGAGAAGTATCCATACGGGAGACCATTCCAGAAAGTTGCAGCTGTTGGTTAAAATTATCTGAGTGAAACTGGAATAAAAAGAAATGAAGATGAATTAGCATAGTGCGTCTTAGTTGTAAAGGTCTGAACTGGTGGGGCAAAAGAATGGCAGGGGTAATGTGAACATTTGCCATGGAAACAGCGACAGAGTAGTGATAGGTTGGTGATGCTGTTGTTTACAGTAAAAGAAACTCAAGAGTGGAAAATATGTCATTCTCCACAAAACAGCATAAATGATTTTGAACTCTGTCATGGCTGCAAAGTAAGGTATGACAGTGATGCGCTCCAAATTTGGCTAAACTGACTCTTGTGAAGATAAAATATGGCAAAAGGAATCAGATTTTTTCTAGAAAGATAGAATGAATCAATGAACCATTGATTTTTCCAGCATCTTTAGCAATAAATTGTACGCGATTGTTCAGTTCTTTGAGCACATTTGCCTGAATTTAGTAAAAAGTGCACAAGTCATGAAAGAAGAACTTTATTTGAAACTAGCTTAAAAGCCACCCTATCAGGTGGCATTTAAGCTAACTCTTGCGAAGAGCTCTTGATTTGGCCTTTATCACTATAGGTAGAGAGGAGTTTTGAACCCCAATTACTGCAGTTTATCGACACCAACCTGTATTACTCATTTTGGAGGTTTTTTTCCTTTGGACTCTGAGCTTGAATTCTGGACGATTGTTTTCACCTCAATTTCATGGTCTTAGTTCTGTCTTTTTTTATCCCTTATTTTCCCTTGGGCATTGGTTTGTTCAATTACAAGCCAAAATACCTAATGCTTTTCTAAACGAGTATAACTATATATATATATATATATATATATATATATTAATTTATTATAATTTTATCATATAGACAAAACAATTTTACTCACTACAAAGATGCAACTTCGTTTCAGTGCATTTCAACTGCACTTCAAGTGAGAACCGAAAATGGTGTGAATGTTATAATTTATATATTATTTTCATTCTCATTGCATCTGATTTTTATATATATATATACATATATATATATATATATATATATATAAAAGTGAACATAGAAGTCAACACTTAGAGGTGACAGTCTGTTTCATGCTAGATGCAATCGTCAGGCCTGACAATTGCATCTAGCATGAAACAGGCTGTCGTCTCTAAGTGTTGACTTCTATGTTCACTTTTATATTTACACACGCTCTATCTCTGATATTGAGCACTTTATCCCATAAACATAGCACATCTTAAGACTGTATTTCTTCATATATATATATATATATGTGTGTGTGTGTTATTATCTATAACTTTTTCTTCATTAATATTATTGTTATTTTTTATTGTGCAATCACCTGACAATGCCACAAAGTGTGATTCTAAGGGCTACAATTGGTAGATAATGTCTTTTGTCTTGAAAGTACCAAGTTCAGTTGACAAGGCAGCTGAGCAGTATTGCGTAATTATATGACTAAGCCACAAATCAACTCTCGGTTATAAATATACCAATTGTTGCCTTAATTCTTATGCAGTGGAAGATAGAAGAAGTGATGAAAGAGCAAGATGATAAAAAATCTTGGGAATTTCTACAAAGTTAAAACCAAATAGGAAAAAAAAAGAAGAAATCAATTAACACCAGTTGTAACCATCCACCTTGCAATCCAGGAAACACCAAACATCCTTACTAATCAAAATTGAATAATTGGTAGACACTATCTATTTAGATCAATCAATCTCAACTACCGTTTCCTCTCACCGGACAGAATCATTTCATTTTTATGTATACATATTAGAAGCTTCATTTTCCTAAAGAGCAGGGAATAAAGACTATGTTTTAAGACAGTCCACATCAAAAGACTATTGCGCCAAGAGTGAGTGAGACTTGAAATTATCTTGTAAATACGGCAAAGTTGTAATGAAAAGAAAATTATCAGATAGCAATTGCCGATAACAATTACATTTCTATTAAAAGCAAAAAAAATGATGGCAACTAACAAAACATTATTTTCTTGTTTCCTCTACAATTTGCCTTCATCATTAAAAAAAAAATTAAAATTACACAAGGGAAAATGACAAAGTGTCTAGAATAAAGTTAAACTGATGATAAGTAAAGAAATATCTATAAAAAATGTTGAGAACAAGAAATAACAAATATTTAATTTTAAGGATAAGAATATACAGTGAGTTTTTTAGACACTATTTACATTATTCAGACTATTGTCCTCATCTTTGTTACCCTATTTATTACGTTTCAGCCATTGTATGCTCCAGCCTTCTTCAGGTGGCTGGAATGTCGAACTGAACCCTTTATTTCACTCACTAGGGTAGACTGTTCTAGTTCCATGTTTAATGGATGTCAGTTATCAGTTATCTCCAAGTTTTCCACTGCCTTAACCGAGTATTGAACTCACACTCTTTGGGTCCTGTCACTGTATCTAACTAACGCCTTTATCCACTGTGCCACGTGTCCTTGAGTGTATGAATTTCTGGGAATTATAAACTTAATGTCGTCAGAAATCATTTTTTTACCAGTGCTCATATTGCAATTTTTGCTGTTATCATTCCATGATTTTACCAGAACTTATATTGCAATTTTTGATGTTATTATTGCTTTTCTCTGGCACTCCTTATTACTGGTTCCCATATTGTACATATTGCAACAAAATTTGAACATGGAGAGGGGAATAACATGGAGATAACTGACAACTGACATCCATTAAACATGGCACCTGAAGAAGGCCGGTGCGTACAATGGCCGAAACGTTGTAATAAATATGGCAACAAAGATGAGGACAATAGACTGAATAATGTAAATAGTGTACGTAATGCCTTATCTCAGAAAAAAAGACAATGTTTTTTTTAGATGTTTTTTTTTCTACATTAAGGTTCACCCTGTACAAGGCCCGGGGGCCACTCAAAGTAGAGGGTATGTTAAGGGGAAGTTTATATGAATAGGAGGGGAAGATGACAGTTATCTTTAGACTTGGACAGGTTAAGATTTTAGGGATTGGGAAAACATCCTCTTGGGAGTTTGTTCCACAGGGTAGTGGTTTGTGGGAAGAAGCTCTTTGAATAGAACTTCTTACTGATGGAATATGGAGGGATTGTGGATGCTTCTGAAGTTTCACCTATTGTGATGAACAGGAGTTTTCTTGAGGAGAACCCATACTTTGAGCATCTATCACAACTTAAGTTCAATCCAGACTTCAAGAACTCATGCATACAATCCATTATAATAGAAAAATGGTTGGTTCTCTGTACTGCTCCAGTAAGTACCTGACTCCTATCCCTTTAAGAGGATCAGGTTAAGTCGAAAATGGAGTACTGCTGTTATATATGTGCAGGAGCTGCTAGTCTTCACTTTCTCACACTTCTCACTTGTGGAACTCTCTTCTGGTTTCTTGCATTCTAGTCAACTTTGATCTTCAAAATTTTAAATGAAATGTCAATTGTTATCTTCCATCTTCTTGATTCTAGTTCTTTTATTTTTCTCTCACTACTTAATAATGTTTTCTTTTTTTCATATTTTCTAACATTCAGTAACCACTTGCATCTTAGTGACTTTATTGCCTTGCTTGGGGTGAAATGATTTTTTTTTAAATTATAATTATATATATAAATTATTATATTCAAACATATATTGTTAAATGTAACAGACAATGAATTGATCATGGGCCATTCTAAGCTTCATATAATTTCTTTAATTTGGGAAGAAATAAAGTAAAGAAAAAACTGACCAACTTTAGACATTTTTTTTATTATGCTGTTCCTTGATCTATTCTCAATGGTTAATATATTTATTGAAATGTCCATATAACCACTTTGGTGATGGCTCATGTGAGCCGAAAGCTTAGATTGAGGAAAAGCATAATAAAAAAAAAATATCCAAATGTTGGACAGTTTTTTTCTTTATTTTCTTCTGAAATTAAAGCAACTATATGAAGCTTAGAACGGCTCATAATCAAACATAATAGACATTCGTTGTCTGTTATATTTAACAATATATTTTTAAATAATGATCTGCTTCCCTAATACATTAAATTTTTATATATACATATTATAAAATAAAAAGCAATTATACTTTAGCCAAAGACATTATTATTTTTATATAAGGTCTACTTTGCATAGACTACCTTTTCATTAGTCATTTTGTAAAACTTAGTATTGACTAACTACAAATGTGTTTTAATCGATATATGACAGGGCATACCCAGAAATCAGCACTCTATGATGACTGTCAATTTCCCAGCATTAAAGTTAAATTGATTTTTCTAAAAATAAACCTTTAAAATTTACACTGCATCATACAGGCTGAGGGTTATTTTTTTCAAAATTGGAGTGCATTCTTGAGACTAACATGGAAAACTAAATTCCAAACTGAGGAGAATGCAAAGGAAACGACTCCATTATTTTTCGGCAAGAATTCATCTCAATTCACAGATAATAAAAAAAAAAAGATATGAAGAAGTATCATTGCCTACAGCCTGAAGAGACATGGCATTTAATATATATATATATATATATATATATATATATATATTTCTGTGTGTATAAACTTATTAATTTCAATTATAAAATTTTATATCAGTTACATGCTCTTTATTAGATAGAGCAACTTTCATTTACTTTTCACAAACAACATTAATATCAGCTGAGCAGTTACTTATTTTTCAGACTTAATTCAACGTGTACACCTTTATAAAAGGTCAATCATTTACTGAAGCGTTTTGTGATGTTTTTGTTATGTTACTTTTACTCTTTCCAAATTTTCTATGAACCACAGTGACATCACACATTTGTCATTTTCACCTTTAATCCATTATTTGCACCATCTGCTACTCTGCATGCATAATAAAGACAGTAAAATCAAGCAATCAGGTTTTTTTCTTATATATATATATATATATATATATATATATATATGGGGTCATTCCACTATTTACATTATTCAGATTATTGTCCTCATCTTTGTTGCCATATTTATTGCAACGTTTCAGCCGTTGTATGTTCCGGCCTTCTTCAGGTGGTTGGAATGTCGAACTGAACACTTTATTTTGCTCACTGGGGTAGACTGTTCTAGTTCCATGTGCCATGTCTAATGAATGTCAGTTATCAGTTATCTCCTGTTAATTCACCTCTCCAAGTTCTCCATGGCACAATGGATAAAGGCATTAGTTAGATCCAGTAACAGGACCCAAAGAGTGTGTGTTCAATACCTGGTTAAGGCAGCATTAAATAACCCATTGAGGTTGATATGCCGTAAAACAAAATAAACCAAACCAATCTAAACCAAAGAATACATACTCTATTCATACAAAACTATCCAAAAAATGTTGTCAGCATTAAATAACCCATTGAGGTTGATATGCCGTTAAACAAAATAAACCAAACCAAACCAAACTAATCTGGTCTCAGATTGTCACTGACTTTTATGGCCTTGTGCCAGACTAAGATGAACTGAGTAGACATCTAAAAGGGTCTGAGTCATAGAAAGACAAATCAGTTTGGAATGAAATTGAGAACCTGACAACAATTGATTTCGTATTTGATATGATCATCAATAAAATGTTGAATGTATCAGGTTTAAATTGCTGAGAAGAATTGATTTGCTTTTAAAGTTTTTATCTCTTCAGTGAAAGCTCCTAAAAAAAAAAACAAGTCTGACAAAAACATTTGACGCACATATACATGCTTATCCTATATGACTAATATGCATCTTGAAATTATGCTAAATTATAATTGAAAAAAACAAAATCTTTTATATAATTTTGAGGAATAAGCAGTTATCACTACCACAACAGTTTGAGTTACTTGCTTTTGCATCTCTCTCTCTCTCTCTCTCTCTCTCTGTCTGTGTTGTTTTTTTTTTCTTTTCTATAATCATTAATCCTGTTGGCAGTTTTATAAAGTATATTTTTAAACTTCCAAAAGAAGAAATCGTTATACTGTAATTGCACTAATCACATATGTAATTCCAATGGTAGAAGTAGCAGATAATGTAGTGCAATCTTTTAGTAATATTTTATTAGTATTTCTTTTATCATAATTTCACCCTGTTTACATTATTTGGACTATTGTCCTCATCTTTGTCGCCATATTTATTACAATATCCGGCCTTCTTCAGGTAGTTGGAATGTCGAACTGGTGTAGACTGTTCTAGTTCCACGTACCAGGTTTTAATGAATGTCATTTATCAGTTATCTCCTGTTAATTCTCCTCTCCAAGTTCTGCATTGCCTTAACTGAGTATTGAACTCACACTCTTTGGGTCCTGTCACTGGATGTAACGAACACCTTTATCCACTCCTTGAGGACATCTGTGTATGAATTTCTGGGTATTATAAACCAAATGTTTTTAGCAACCATTTTTACCAGTACTCATATTGCAATTTTTGCTGTTATCATTCCATGTTTTTACCATAGGTTATATTGTAATTTTTGTTGTTATTATTGCTTTTCTCTGGCACTCCTTATTCCTGGTTCCCACAATTGTATTCATTTCTATGCTTGGTCGGCTCAGATTTTTTGTAACCTAGCATATGTCCTTAAGTTTACGAATTTTCCAATGGTGTCCTTTGTCTATGATCTCAACCTGATCCCACAGAGGGTGGTGATCTCCCTTTTCTCTCCATATGTGGTCAGCCCCACCTGATTTTTCTACTTCCACTCATAACATTAGTAGTAGTAATATTATCTGGAATCTTGATTAGGTAAAGCATTGTCAAGCATTATACAATTTTCACTAGTATTTCTTTCATCTTCATTGCTATTGTTTTATTTCCACTAGTAGTATTGTGACAGAGAGAGAGTCTGGGAAACACATACACACACACACACATATATTTTTGTTTTAGTTAAATTGGAGAAGATTTGAATAGTGATATTAGATTAGAGCATTTTGTTTACTGATGAGGAAATTTGATCTAGGGCAGAAGTTGTACCCATTGAATCTGGGTCATCCGAGAACAATGGAAATGATTGAAATAATTTTTATCAATTAAAAATTGAAATAGAGCTGAGTAAGCTAGAAGGAACTTTGGAATTGACATGATTTTGGTTGAAGCAGCCAGAGCCCTGTGATAATCGTGGGCAAAGTAGTAGGGCTGAAGGTCAGTTATAACCAGCCGGGTTTATCTATATAAATGTGTAGTTATGCTGAAAAGCACAGACGGGTGAGCGTTGAGATGAGAGAAAATTCTTGAAGAGAGAAGAGAGAATTGGCCCGGGCAAGCATTAGGAGGAGGAATGCCACTATAACTTTAAGCCCCGCACAGAAATCTTTATCCCTCCATCGCAAGAGTCATATATCGTTCTGAGATGATTTAGCAACAAGATAATCACATAAACTCTCTCTCTGTCTAGAATCCAGTGTATGAGTTTTTTTTTTACTTTTCTTTTCTGTAACCCATTTCTTTTCTCTATTATTCTTTTCTGCTATATAAAAGACATTACCAATTCAACCATTGAATCAATGTTTGTCCGGCTTTCTGCAGATATTAATTTATTTTTTGCTGCATTCTAAATTTCTTAGCACAGACTCTCCAGCCATGTCTACATCTCCAATTGACCGTGAATGGATGAACATCACTTCTGCTTTCTGGATCAAACCAAACACAACGTGGGCAGAAAGCAGGATTAAACCATGGACCAGTCGAATAATCTACGGATGCTCAGGGGACCTATGGCCACTCCCTTAAGTTCAGTTAGGACTGAGTAGACACCTCAACCTTGAGAGTAAGGTGCCGGAGGTTGAGGGGCTGGGGTGAAAGTGTTAGAGTGTTAGTAGTAGTAATATCATTTAGGGATTTTGATTAAATGAAGCCTTGCCAAGCATTTGTGGGTTATCCCAATTGACTTTGCTAAAAAAAAAAACTGTCACTAGGTGGTGCTACTTGAGCCTGTGAAAAGGTGTGCATTTCTCTCCCTAGCCTCTTTTAAAGCTTTTTATCTCTGGCTTTAAGATGTTGTCGCACATGTGTAAAGTGTCCCCACAATAGGACACATACATTTCATGGTTTTCTCTC
Organism: Acanthosepion lycidas; assembly: GCA_963932145.1. Taxonomy (NCBI): domain Eukaryota; kingdom Metazoa; phylum Mollusca; class Cephalopoda; order Sepiida; family Sepiidae; genus Acanthosepion; species Acanthosepion lycidas. Next base: position 8,638,376 of record OZ010581.1, read on the forward strand.
TTGACTTTTGGAGTTTCTCACACATGCTTGTAATATCATTTGGAATTTTGATTAGATGAAGCATTGTCAAGCATTATTCAATTTTGACTAGGACTTCTTTCATCATTTCAATTTGTTTATTTCCACTAATTGTATTAATAATAGTATTATTACCTCTATCTATATTATTAGATGAAGCTATTTTACAACTCAGATCTGCTTGCTACAGCTTCACAATAACAACATGAACCACAATACATGTGAATTGTTTAAACCTGAACTCTCTAAAAATGAAACCGCAATAACAAAACAACGGTCACACCCCAATACCCTTATATAACGCATTAATATTGTCAACCATTATTAAGTTTTTTTAACCAGGATATCTTTCATAGTTTTTATTTCTTTTCTTTTTCATAGCTCATCCATTTATAGGTGTAAGTAGACAGTGCAGACTTGGAAGAAAGAATAAACTCCAGGCAAGGCTCATTCCTACATCCCTTGATCCCTGGATCAATTGTTAAAGTACTGATAATTTAATTAGCAGAGCAGATGCCATATGTAGGCCATCTTCCTGACATAAAAAGACATGCAATTTTGAGCATTGATTCCCAAGCCATTTTTACTCACTGTTTTGGAATAGCAATCTGAGTAGAAAACAAATATATAATTAAGCAATAGGTTCGATTTTAAATGACTTCAAAAATTATACATAAACAAATTAATAATGTGTAAATAACTATGTCAGTCAGTTATGTGCCATACATGATACATGCTTAGGTGATCATGTATCTTTCGATACATGACTGATGAGGCAGATTTTTTTCCTGCAGTAGGTTGCCATTTCTTTCTCTGGTAGACCAGTTGCCATCCAAAGCAATAGAACCCAGTCTGTCCTGCTATTTACCCATAGCCGGGGGTGGGGGAGAAAAAGAGGATTCATACCTTTTCCAAGGGTACCAGCACATATGTGAAGGCAAGGGATTTGACTGGAATTTGAACTCAGCTCTCCAATTCCTCAATCCAAGACGCTATCCATTACTCCACCATGCCTCCTCTCTAAATATGTACCAATTTTTATTAATATTTTTATAAAAAGATTAAAAGAAAATGAATTTTGCCAAAAATGATTTTCCATTTGTATCTTTATTTCTCCCTCTCTCTCACTCATATATATATATATATATATATATATATATATATATATAGAGAGAGAGAGAGAGAGAGAGAGGGAGGGAGAGAGAGAGAAGATCCTAATGATAAGGCATAAAGATCTGGACATATTACTGAACCAACATAACAAAAGTGGTCTATTTTTCTTTAAATATATATATATATATATATATATATATATATATATATATATATATATATATATATAAGTGGACATTGAGATCAACACCAAGTGGTGACAGTCTGTTTCCTGCTTGAATGCAATCTTCAGGCTTGATGATTGTGTTCAAGCATGAAACAGACTGTCACCACTCAATGTTGACCTCAGTGTTCACTTATATATATATATATATATATATATATATGAGAGATCTATTTCTGATATTCACCACTTTTAGCCATATATATAGCATACCTTAAAGTATGATTGAGATTCATTGTGACTTTATTCAAGGTGACTCTGGGTTTGATATTTTTAACCTTCCTATTGAGAAATGTACCACTGAGGATTCTTCTTGGGTTAAAGCTGGCATTGATGCTTTTATACCTTCTTGGAAATACCAGGTGAAACCAAAATATTTTCTTTGATTGACACCTGCCTGCTTAGCTATTTGATGTCATCAGTTCTCAACTCAGTATCTATGCTGATGATAAAACTATTTACTCCTGTCTTAATATTAAGTCTGATCAGTTCGATAAGGTTAAATTGGAAGCTGATCTATTAGGTTGGTGCAAAAATAATTTCGTTTTCTCACATAGTAACATATGTTAGAAAACGAAATTATTTTTGCACCAACCTAATAAAAAAAAAAATGTTCAATCAGTTGTTAACTGGGGCAAGGAATGGGTTGTAAATTTTAATGCCTCCAAAGCAAAACTACTCTTTTAATCACCTTAGATAATTCTTTTTTTCCTTTTATCAGCATGGCTGATGCTAACCTCCAGGAGAGTGATTCATTATGCCTTTTTAGGCTAATGTTTTCTGCAAACATGAAGTAGAAATATTATATTAAATCAGTTGCTAGGTCTGCTGCTAGGAAAGTCAGTTCACTGTGTTGGTCAAGATAATTTTCCTCTTCAGAATTTATCTCACACATTTATGAATATATCCATCATTGAATATTGCTGCTACATCTGATCTGATTTGGAAATCCAAAGAAGAATCTGCAATGTTATTGATCTTGACATGGCACCTCAGCTTCTGTGATGTTCCCAACACCATAATGTTGCTTCACTGTGCTTTTTACAAAAATATTTTCATGGTAATTGTTCTGATGAACTTTCCTCTATGGTACCTAATCTTTATGTATGAATTTATTAACAGTACTTGATTGGCAGACAGGTCTCATCATTTTAGAGTTGAAATGGCTAGATGTAACTGTAAGTTCTATGCTAAGAGTTTCTTTACTTGCACTTCTCTCTTCTGGCATCTTGCTTTCCAGTCAACTTTTCTCTTCAAAAAAGTTAAATGCAATGTCAATTGTTATGTTCTGACTTCTCATTTACTTTTCTTTTATTGTTCCCTTCTCTTTAAGAGTGTACTTTTTCTCATATTCTCTTGGACTCAGTAACCTCTTGCATTTTGGTGTTTGGAGTAAGGAAAAAAGAAATATTATGAACACACACATACACACACACACACACACACACATATATATATATATATATATATATATATATATATATATATATATATATATTCCACACTAGTAGCACAAATGAAAACTGAAAATTACAGAATTTAAATATTGATATTTATAGTGTCCTCTAATGACAATGGGTCAGTTTATTTATTCATGGGAGAGTGGTATTAAAATAAGGGCAATGGTAATATTAGTCATTTCTCTACAAGGAAACATTTGGTATTCATTGACTGAGCAGCCAGTACTGTTTTTGATTGAAATTGAAACACTCTTTTAAGAAAACAGGTTTGTCAAGTCTAGTAGCTTTTATCACTGTTTCCAGTATTGATGGGGATATTCTTCTGAATTTTCTATTGGAAGTGATGTGGAATGTTAACATTTTGATTATGCCATTATTTTCTCTTCAATGTGTTCTATCCATTTTAGGTGCTGCTGTTGGTAGTCCTCAAGTGATGTGGTTTCTGTTATTTGATACAATTCTTTGTGATTCTGTAGAGCATCAACTGGAACCACAACTGGAATTGGAACGCAACTCTCCAATGTCCTAATCCAAACCATTATACGTCACACCACCTGCACATCAAAGTTTACAGCACCTGGTCTTCCTAAATGGTCTCCTGTCTAGTTACGGACCAGGCTCAATGTTGCTTAACTTCAGTGAACTTATGAGAACTAGTGTTTCAATGTGATATGACTATTAGCCTTTATGGTTAAGAGTTATTGTTTCATTCAAATCTAAATTGAATTATCAAAATAATTAGGTAACATATTGTTGGGTACAAGTTTATCTTTCATCACACTGTAGTGGACAACTGTTCTTTGATCACACCAGCCATGACCGTCTACCTAATATCCTGTACTTCATTCCTTTACCTGAATAACAGCAGCAATGTGACATGGCATGGACTCTACAAAGTACTGGATTTATTATGTGAGTAGATCTGCCAAGGCATGTTCCCTAACTGAGTTGCATTTTCTAGTGTGTGACTCTAGGGAATTTAGTGAGGTCTACAATATTTGTTATACATGCCCCGATGGTGAAAACTAGGAGTCAGTACAAATGGAAAATGGAAAACAAGCATGTGTTCTTTGAACTGGTTTCATGTTACCTGCACATGATGTAAATTTTTATGTTCCTGGAATAAAGCCATTATCACATGGAAACAAATCAACTATAAAGAAATGCAAGTGGTTTGCAACAAGATTTGTTTATATCACACGTATCAAGGCAGATTCCAGTCTCAGTGATGTTTCTTGTGAATGTTAACAGACTCCACCACCAGCTTGCACAATGCCATGCTGATAGGCTTGTCTCTATAGTCTCACATATTCTTTTAGATAAACAAACTTGATGGTGATATGATCACTATGATCAGGCAACATGGTGCCAGACCTTCAATGTTCAATATTGATGCTCACTCACCTGGTTGATGTCAATATGATACAAGGTCCAAGAGCCGATCAAGCTAGAGCCTTACTGAATTAGCTTGTTATAAGGGCGTAAAAGAAGAAAGTAAGAAGTGACTATTATGAGGGTATGTAGGATAGATAAGTTACCGTAGACTTAAAAAGGTTAAGAGCGTAGTGGTCAGGGAAGCATCCTCTTGGGAGCCTGTTCCATAAAGTAACAGTTCTTAAGAAGAAACTATCTGAGTAGAACTTCCTCTTCACCAATAGAATACAAAGGGTCTTGGGAGCCTGTTCCATAAAGTAACAGTTCTTAAAAAGAAACTGAGTAGAACTTCCTCTTCACCAATGGAATATGGAGAGACTGAGGATGAGTTGACAGTGTACATAACCTGGCAGGTTCTAGCTGTAAAGGTCTGGACTGGTGGAACCAAGGTATGTAGCATGTCTGAACATGAAAATGTCTATAAAAAAAGCAAGAGGACAGTGATGTTTTGGTTGGCAACAACATGTTTATATCACACTTATCAAGTTTCAGTAATGTTCCTTGTGAATATCAATAGAATACACACCCTACCATTACAGATTCACAACCAGCTTGCATAACACCATGCTGACAGGCTAAATCACATCCATTTTTCTCCATAAACAAAGTTGATTGTTTACCCAAAGGAGCAAGAAATGTAACTATTCTGTGCAGTCAACATGGCACCTGTCTTTCACTGTTCAACCAGGACTTAGTGTCAGTAATAGTACCCTTGTTGCTCAGTGTAATTTCATAGAATACAATATGTACTGTATTTGCAATGAGAGATGGTTTTAGTAGCATCAGTGTTGAAAAGAGATGGGATCTAATGAAATGCTCCTCTTCATTAAGTGGTTATCATTGGGAACCATTCTTGTCAACTGCCAATAGAGTCCCTATCTTGCATCACCTGTTTGTGCCAACAATTTTCAAATGCCACCAATGTCTATCCAAATATTTATACATTCTTGTTATAACTTTACTATAAAAACATGGAGCAAATATCCCCTTAGAAACAAACTCCCCATCTTTCTGGCTGAATACTCATTCAGTAGTCAGTGTTAAATTTTATTTGCATCTCAGGACTATCGCTACATTACTACTTTACATATTACACCACACTATTACATCATCTGGCAGAGTTCATTTCTGTAAGTTGGAAGGCTGAAGCTATCTAATGTACTACTCACAAGTATTTTGGTATTTTGGTATTTTTATTTTAAAACAAAGAAACCAATAAAGATCAAATAATGGTTAACTATTGTTTATTATAACTGTAATAACCAGTGGCAGCAGCAGGAGCATAGATTTGTATCCCCTTTCTGTACAGAGTGGATTGGGTCACTAGATACTATTTAAACTGCTGTGATTTCTCTCTTGGTACTTTGATTTTGACTTGCATAGAAGGACTACCAACATTTGAAACCAGACCTGGACTCTTATCAATGCGTAAGGTTCTCTTATTTTAAATTGCCTGGGTTGAATAAAAACATATCTTGTTCCAAATCTCCTGATTACTGTGGAGTTCAGTGGAACAAGCTTGCTATTCAAATCACAGAAGGATAAAAACAGACTAATTTATATTTTTGTAACCCAACATATAAAACCCAACTTCAATGTGCCTGTGTGTTTCCTACATAAAGGTCTAAAAACCACAAATAACAACACAATTAAAATTAATTAATAAAACTCAATTCATTTATCAATAAAGTTTTATTCAAAATATTTCTAGCTTTTTTTACCTTTGACAATTTATCAAAATGCCAGCACCTTGAAAGGCAGAGAAGAAAACCCATTATATACTCTTTTCTGCCTCCTTAATTAGAATATTTACTGGTCACGTTATATATGCCAAATCTACATCAGCACATGATACCTATCCAGGTAATCTACTTGGTTACAGATTGTTCTTTCATCAGATCATGTTATTGCATGTAAAAGGATGTGTGCTTTGATCACACTAACCATGACCGTATTTGCTTAATACCTCATACTGCATTATATCTTATACTGTTATTTTGAAAAAGAAATAAAATATTCAAGACTTATACAATGCAAAAAAATAAAATGGAAAATAGTGTTTGTCGGTGAATAAGATTTACTTAATGGTTGTTGGTATTCTAAAAAAATAAAACTAGTAACTGTGATTTAATAAACACCTTGAGACTATTAACTCATTCCCTAGATTTTTTTGCTTTGGAATACTTGAGAAAACTTTCCATGAAGGTCTTAAATTACTGAATGAACAAAAATGAAAATAAAAGAATAATAAATGCAGAAAGAGAATAAATGATTTGAATCAAAGTTGTTTTTTATATTTTATCATTACATAAAGTAATTAGATATAGAATTTTAATTAAGAATGTAGACAATTTTATACTGCAATATCAAAATTAAGGACATATTTAATGAGTTCCACTAGAATCAAAACATTTTTGACTAACAGAACATCTCCTCTCTTGGCTGGTTTGGAGATGAAAATATTTAATTGTCAACACTAAGGGAGATAACCCATGGCTGACAACATGCTCCAACACATTATTTTTCCTTTGCTTATGGAAAACCTGTTGCCAGTCATTTATTGTATATATTGTTTGCTTGCTTTATATTATTTTTTTTGCTCTATTCTTTTCTCTTCCTTTTCTTGTTGTTGTTGTTTCTTGCAAACTTTGTCAATTCTGTTTATTGGACAATTCTGTTATTTATTTTGCATTTGAACATTCTTTTTTTTATAGATACAAATATTTAAGTAAATGCTCTGTTCATAATAAACAGTATTAACAACATTTACTGGCCTGAATGTCTGAGAAATTGTCATAGAAAATATGCACCCTCTAACAGGAATCGCACCTGTATCATATATGGGACCTCTGTGGTTCAGTCGGTAAAAGTATGTCAGGCTATATGACGGTTCCATATAAGGATACAGGTTGTATGCATAAAAATGTCTTAAAACATATATATATAAAAAGAAAGAACAGTAAGATATATAATCTGGTGTTCTTATTTTTTATTTTTATAAAACAGTGCTCAATGTAAATTTACAGAGCATAAATATTATAAATTAACTGATTGAAAATATGGTTTTTTCACTACACAGTAATAACCATGTTTCAAAAATGGAAGCTAAAAACTTTAAATTTAAAAAGTTTTTAGCTTCCATTTTTGAAACATGGTTATAACTGTGTAGCAAAAAAACATTTTCAATCAGTTAATTTATAATATATATATATATATATATATATATATATATTTATATATCAAGAACATATGTCTCAATATATATATATAATAAAAGACTGCAAAATATACACAAGCACATACACACACACAAATACTTATGGAAATGAATAGAGAGAGAGAGAGAGAGAGATTAATTTAACCAATTTGATGGTAAAGTCACTTCTATAAATCAACCAAAAAGAAATGAATGTAAAATCTCATAAAACCACTCATTAGGATAGTGGAATGAAAAAAGAATGGAAAAATAATTAGGAGAGAGAGAAGATGAGAGAGAAAAAGAAGAAAATTGACAGAGAGATGAGAAGAGATGGAATGAAGAAGGGAGAAAGAAAAAGAGATGGAGAAAGGAAAATAAATATAGAAGAAGAAGTGGGAAGAGAGAGGCAGAAGCTGGGGAAAAGATAGAGGAAGAAGGTGAAAAAGAAAGAGATAGTGAAAGAAGAGGCAAAAGAAAGAAAGAGAAAGAAGAGGCAAAAAAAAGAGATAGAGAAAGGAAAAGAGTAAAGAAAGTGGTGGAGGTAGGAGAGGGAAAAGAAAGAGAATGAAGGTAGAAGCAAAAGTAAGAGGAAGGTAGTAGAGGGAAAAGAAAATGATGGAGATAGGAGAAGAAAAGAAATGGAGATTGTAGAATGAAAAAAAGAGATGGAGATAGAGAGGGGAAAGAAAAGATGAGGTAGGAGAGGCAAAAGGAAGAGGTGGATGTAGGAGAGGGAAAAGATAGAGATGGAAGTAGGAGAGGCAAAAGGAAGGGGTGGATGTAGGAGAGGGAAAAGATAGAGATGGAAGTAGGAGAGGCAAATGGACGAGGTGGAGGTAGGAGAGAGAAAAGATGGAAGTAGGAGAGGCAAAAGGATGGGGTGGAAGTAGGAGAGGCAAAAGATAGAGATGGAAGTAGGAGAGGCAAAAGGATGGGGTGGAGGTGGGAGAGGGAAAATATAGAGATGGAAGTAGGAGAGGCAAAAGGAAGTGGTGGAGGTAGGAGAGAGGAAAGATAGAGATGGAAGTAGGAGAGGCAAAAGGAAGGGGTGGAGGTAGGAGAGGGAAAAGATAGAGATGGAAGTAGGAGAGGCAAAAGGAAGGGCGGAGGTAGGAGAGAGAAAAGATGGAAATGGAAGTAGGAGAGGCAAAAGGAAGGGCGGAGGTAGGAGAGAGAAAAGATGGAAGTAGGAGAGGCAAAATGAAGGGGTGGAGGTGGGAGAGTGAAAATATAGAGATGGAAGTAGGAGAGGCAAAAGGATGGGGTGGAGGTAGGAGAGGGAAAAGATAGAGATGGAAGTAGGAGAGGCAAAAGGAAGGGGTGGAGGTAGGAGAGGGAAAAGAAATCAATAGAGGTAAGAGAGAGTAAAGAAAGGGGTGGATGTAGGAGATGCAAAAGAAAAAGATAGAGAAAGTAGAGGCAAAAGAAAGAGATGGAGGTAGGAGAGGAAAAAAGAAAATGATGACGATTGGAGAGAAAAAAGAAAGAGATGGAGGTAGTAGAAGGAAAAGAAAGAGATGGAGAAAAGGATGGCAAAAGGAAGAGATGGAGAAAGGAAAGGCAAAAGAAAGAGATGGAAGTAGGAGAGTGTTAAAGAACGAGATGGAAATAGGTGAGGGGTAAAATATGATGGATGTTCATGAGTGAAAAGAGAGGGTTGGTAATAGTAGTAGAGAGAAAAGAATATGTAAAGAAAACCAAAGAAGATTCTGACAAGAAAGTGTACAATAACGGTAAGAATGAAAATAACAAAGGTAAATAAACAGTTGAATATGAATATATTCAGCAAAATACGTCTGAATTATTTCCTTAGATTAAAATCATCCACTGAAAAGTAATGCAATGAACATGTAAATATTTCATGTTTTTATTCTTCAAATAAACATGGCTAAATAGAGGTGCCTATCTTTACATATTTTATGCATCTATGTATATACTCTCAGAGAATGAGTTATCAACTGATGTGTATAGCTGGCCACTCGTATTCAAGGATACCCATCTACTAGAGCACCTAACCAATCCCTATTGCAGACACTTGCTCAGGTGCATTTGAGCCAACCTGTGGTTTATACTGCAACTATGCTGAGCAGACCTTAATTACAGTTTCATATTGCCTGATGTGCTCTTAACCGATCGAGCAGATATGAATGTATGTGAGAGATTCATGGAAGATTGAAGCTTAAAGGCAGTAAATTCAACATTGCTAATCAAACGATCCTCGTGGCTCAATCGGTTAAGGCACATCAGACTAAATGACAGTTCCGTATAGGATACAGGTTTAATTCTTATCAGAGGACAAATATTTTCTATGAAAATTTCTCAGACATTCAGGCCAGTAAATGTTATAAATACTGTTTCTTATAAAACAGAGCATTTACTTAAAGAGTGTATAAACATAAAAATGTCTTAAAATAATTGTCGGACTTTGTTCATTTCATAATAGATGTGTATGTTATATATTCACATGTTATATGTATGGATACAATCACTGGCCACTTTGTTAATTACATATGAATAAATGTGCTTTTATGCAAATTTCTAATCAGCCAATTACATGACAGCAATTTAATAGATATCAGCATTTAAACAAGGTCATGATGACCTGTTGAATTTCATTAAGTATAGAAAGAAAATTGATTTAATTGACTTTGAATATTTTATGGTCATTGGTGCTAGATGGACACATCTGAAAATTTCAAAGCTGCTCCTCTGTTAGGATTTTCTTGCACAACAATCTCTAGGGTGTGTACTGGAAATGATCAGCAAAAGAGAAAAAGTTCCAGGAAGCAGAATTTCTATGGACCTAAATCCCTTGTTGAGGAAAGGTTGAAGAATAGCCATACTGGTTTGAGCTGATAGAAAAGCTATAGTAGTTCAAATAACCATTCTTTATAATGGACGTATACAGAAAAGCATGTCTGGACACACATCACATCAAATCTAGAAGTGGATCGGCTACTGCAGCAGAAGATTATGCTGGTGCCACTCCTGTAATATAAGAATAATAAACTGAAGCTACAATTTTCTAAGGATCACAAAACATGGATTCAAAGAGTGCTTCCAGAACATCATTGAATCCATACTGAGAATTGAGGCTGTTTTAAAAGTAAAAGTGGATCAAACCTGGTACATAAGTATATACCGAATAAAAGTATATTTAAGAGACTTAATAAGGAAGATGTGCACTCTGGCAGGGTTTGTAACCTGCACCTCCCTTGGCAGGGGAAACTGCTTTCTTATTTCACACTATATAGAAGAAGAATATTTTGCACATCTCTATTTCTGGGTTAAACTTTCAGTTTCATTTTTCTCTTAACCAATCAACACAAAGTTGTCACTGGTTGGAAAAAAAATGATTTTCACACCTGCCATGTTTTCACTTGCAAAAGTAAAACAATCCAATTTTAAAAAAAGAAAAATCAAATTTCTAGAAACCAATCATGTATGAGAGAAAATTCTACCTTGACAATAATTACTCTCTTATTAAAAATATTTTAAAACAAAACTTCTATAATTGATTTCAAGATTTATTTGTACAACATTCTATTCAAGCACTAAAAAGAACGTAAAGGAGAAACCAGCTAACCCCTGATAGACAGACTTGAAGAATATGAGAAAACCGTATTGAAAAATGAAGTAGGAAATGGCTTGTGTGACTGACCATATTCAGTTGGAAAAGGTATCAAACTATATTCTTTGGAATGAGGTTCAAATTATAGATGGATAAAGGAAACAAAGTACATTCACTTTGTGGATGAATTTAACTTTAGCCAGTATGGTTTTATTTGCTTATCAAAGAAAGTATTTGAGAACAGACCAGCTGATAATATATACATGGCTGTGAATGGGTTTGACTGATCAATATAGAATCACTTGTACTACATATGATGCTGTGAATGAGTTGGTCCAATCAGTTCATTTGTCACCATTTCTTTTCTGTTTGCCAACATTTTTCAATTTCTGCAATTTGAAAAAAAAATGGATACTCTTCTCTTTCTATCTGAAGTCTGTAACCAAAGAAATCTGTAGAAATGGATTGGCTGAAAATTATAGTAGCAATAAAATGAATCAGTTATGTAGTCTGAAAATCTCTTGAAATGTTATAAAGCTTACATTTCATGGCACAACCATTTCAAGCATTTCTGACAATTATTTCAGTATTTCTTTATATTAATAGATAGTATAAAAGCTGCAGAAAGTAGACATATTCTGTATTTCCAAATATGACCAATACTTTTATTTTAATAATTTCATCCCAAGCAAAGTGATAATGCCAGTAGGACGCAAGTGGTTACTGGGAGTGGAAGAGAATGAGTATTTTTTAGTAAGGAGAAAAGAAAATAAAAGAACAGGATTCAGGAAGATAGAAGATGGTGACTGACATTACATTTAAATTTTTAAAGATCGTAGATGGTAGGGAAGCAAAAAATTGGAAGACAGTTCCAATGGTGAGAAGTGCAAGAAAAAAAAAACCTATTAGAATATAACTTATGGTTAAATCTAGCTGTTTTAATAGTAAAACAATAAGATCTATTAGAAAATTTAGTGGTCCGCTTAAATCAATGTGGTCAAGGTACCAATGAAGAGATGTCATTAGAACAATCACCATTAAAATATTTATAAAAAAGACAGAGAGAAGCTTGTTTAAGTTAAATATCCAGTCAGAGAACTGAACCCTTGAGTTTGTGAAGAAGATCAGCATTCCAAATCCTGTAAAATGCTTTCAAGATATCTGAAGCTATGGTCCAAGCCTTACATTTCTTATCTAAAACCTGATAGACAAATTCAGTAATAACCATTAAAACATCGACAGTCGACCTAGAGAAACGAAAGCCATATTGTTTTTGGCTGGCTCCATAATTATTATAACTATGATAGCAATCACACCCGATTTAGTGTAGCAAAAACAAAATCCTTGAAAATGGTTAAGAGTCTAGCCACTTGGAACCAACAAAACTTTGAACAATTTTTACATTCATTAAATCCAGAAAAGTAGACACTTATATGCATGCAAGAAAATGATAATAAAATAAACTGAACAAAAGTGCCTTGTCTGTCTTGTTTAATGAAACATGTATTAAAGAGGGACTGTTGCCCGAAATACACAACTATATAAAATACACAACTATATAAAAAATATTTCATTTGAGAACTGCAAAAGACAATGAATCATATTTAATATACAAGAAGATCATTAACAGGAATGAATGACTAATTTCTGATAAAAATGAAATCTTCGATTCTTTATACTTATTGAAATAAGGTGTGGGTTGTAAAGACAAAACTATTTCATATACAACACTTAAGAACTTCATAAATGTCAACACATAATTTTAATACATACGGAATTTATTTCTTTAATACTAAAAACAGCTTCAAAGTTCTCAACTGTCCCTTTTTAAAGTATCTCTCTTTTTATCATGCAATCATTATATATTAAGACAATCCTGACATATTCACAGATGGATCATAGAATATAAACTATTATTGAAGCCAAAAATCTCCACTCCCAAGAGAGAAAAACAACTGATACTAATGAAAAGAAATGCTCTTGGGATACCAATTACTAATGTTTAACAGTTGGCTATGTGTAAACAAAAGTAACAACCTTGTGACTCTTAATCAATAAAATAAGTATATAGATTTATACAAAAGATCTAATTTAAATTTCACATAAATATATATGTAATAAGTGGGGGGGAGTTCAACATTGAATGATGGCAGTTTGTTTTATACTTGAATGCAATCTTCATGGTCTGAAATTGTGTTGAAGCATAATACAGACTGCAAACATTTGGTGTTGAACTCTGTGTACACACTGATCATATGTGCATATGTTCTATTCTGGATATTGAGCACTTTTACCCTATAAATATAGTGTGCCTATTAACTATATATATATATATATATATATATATATATATATATATATATATATATATATATATATAGATATATATATATATACATATTTTGAACAATAAAAATATTAAATTAAAATTTTCAGACACACTGGGTTGTCTGTGTATATTTCTGAGATGAGGTATTTACATTATTCGGACTATTGTCCTCATCTTTGTCGCCATATTTATTACAACGTTTTGGCCCTTCAGTATCTGTCTGGCTCAGTTCAAAATTCCTTGAAGGTTACTCAGATCAACAAGTACCTGAAGAATAACAACAAAGATGAGAAGACTAGAATTAATGTAAAAAATGATGACTCCTCATCCCAGAAACTACAATTCCACATTTTCTTTTTTAACTAACTTATAGACTGTAATAGAAAATAATATGCCAAAACATTTGTGACTTTCCGGCCATTATCCAAACAAGAGTTGGTTGCTGTGAACTAAATAATAAAGCCTGGAAGATTGTAGATGTGTTTGAGTCAAGTGCCTACAGGATGAAGATGAAAGAATTTAAAAAAAAAAAACAGATATATATGTGTTTTTTTTTTTTTTTGAAGGGGTGATTTTATAAACAGTGGCTGCTGCTGCTAATGCAATGCTCTTCTATTTGAATCAAGCTCTCCTAGCTACTCTCATCTTTCTTTGTCCTTTGTGCATACATGAGAAACTATATATGACTAAGTTTATAAAAAATAAAAATTTACTGAATCAGAGAAATGAAATAGCTATTTTATGCCGTCATTGTCAAAAATTTTCCTTAAATAATATTTAAAAATTTAAAAATAAAAATAAATTTAAAAAGTGCGATCAGGTAATATACATACTTATATTTAACATGAAAAAATAATTTTATATACTGTAAGTAATTCTATTACATTTACTGCTTTTAAAAAAAAAAAATAGTCTATTAAAATAACAGTGAAAATATTTTAAAGTTGTATATAAAATTGTAGTTAAAACGAATTCTAACCTAAACATCTTCTAAAATTGTAGTTAAATAAAACGTATTCTAACCTAAACACCTCTCAAAAAGTACTACCGCCACTTAAATGAATCCAATAAAACACCTACTGAAAAATGAAATTATGATAAAAAGCTATAAGATGTAGGCCATTGAAAGACCCATGTCCTTTGTACATACATGTGAAACTATATATTACTAAGTTTATATATATATAAAAAAAACAATAAATAAATAAATAAAGTTTACTAAATCAGAGAAATGAATTAGCTATTTTTGCCGTAAGTGCCATAAATTTTACTTAAATAATATTTAAATATAAAATTTTAAAAATCGTAATATACATATACTTGATATGGAAAAATAATTTTACTTACTGTAAGTAATTCTTATACATTTACTTCTATTAAAAAGAAATATAGTCTATTAAAACTAACAATGAAAATATTTTAAAGTTGTAATTAAAATTGTAGTTAAATAAAATGAATTCTAACCTAAACTTCTTTTAAATTGTAATTAAATAAAACGTTTTCTAACCTAAAGACCTCCCTCTTAGCACTACACGCAATTAAAAGAATCCAATAAAACACCTATAGTAAAATGAAATTAATATGAAATGCTAGAAGATGTAAGCTTTTGAATGACCCATGTCCTTGGTACTTACATGAGAAACAATATATTACTAAGTTTATATAAAAAATAAAAGTTTACTAAATCAGTGAAATTAAGTAGCTATTTTTGCTGTCATTGTCATAAATTTTACTTAAATAATATTTAAATATAAAAAAAATTTGTAACCTAATAATATACATACTTATACTTGATGTGAAAATAATTCTACATACTGTAAGGGATTCTAATACATTTAATTGTTCTTAAAAGAAATATAGTATATTAAAAATTAAAAGTGAAAATATTTCAAATCATAGTTAAATAAAGTGTATTCTAACCTAAACACCCCCCAAAAAAATTTAAATATACAAATAGAAAAAAATGACATAAGAATTTTTGCCGTTAACAATAAAATTAAAAAAAATCCAGACGACATGCATTTAACGGATGTTAGATTTCATTGAAAAATACATCCCTACCAAAACGTAACTAATAACTGATACATCAAAATACAGACATAATGAACATGCAGACACCCCTTGTCTAGAGGAAGTGGATTTATCTGTAACCTTGGAAATGTGAATTATGATTTTAGCTGTGTCTTTAAAACCAAGTAATTTTAAAAGTTACTCCAAAATTCGCTTGAGGATGAAATGGAACTAATGTCTTTAATTTAATTACAAATTAAATTCGGACCTTCCATTTTTGAAACATGGTTAGAACTGTGTAGCATAAAAAACCATATTTTAAATCAATTAATTTATAATATTAATGCTCTGTAAATTTACATTGAACACTATTTTGTAAAAATAAAAATATCTATAAGAACACCGGATTATATATCTTACTGTTCTTTCTTTTCATTTATATATATATATATATTTATATATATATATATATATATTTCAGTATTTTGCACAAGAAATGTCCATAGAATATAAAGTTTGTGGGGTTGTACCCTTAAATGAAACACTTGAAATCATGTCTGAAAGCACAAAAGGTAAGACTTTGGAGATTCAGAAAAATTGTCCAGTACTGAATTCTGTGAGGATGCTGAGGAAAGTGCTGGAAATTTGAAGAGACTTGTTGTCAAATTATCCCCACTGATAAATATTAGACATGCAAATGCATAAAGTAATAATAATGATAATAAAACTGAAAATAAATGTCACATCTAATTATTATATAGTACAATGACTTTTCATAAAAATGGTACCTTGGACATTACAGCTACTACTATTAGTCTCTGCACATTCTTCTCTCCAATTAATAATAATAATAATGACTTACCATTGTTGTATTTCCTCTTCAGAAACTGAAATTAAAAAGAAAAACAAATTAAGATCTTTTTCTTTAAAACAAGAAATAGAAAATCATCAATGAAGGCAAAAAAAATAAAAAACAATGAATTTTCCCAAATTTCTCTTCCGTCTCATATAAAATTTGTTTCCGCTTGAGTAATTATGTTTTTTGTTCCATGAAAAGCTCAGGTCAAGTTCCATTATCTATTTTTTGTCTTGGAGAGAAATTGTCACTAAAGTGATGAAGACCTGGAGGCTAACATGATACCTCAAATGAAGAATGTAGAATTGCCAAATCAGATAAGCAATTCTTTTTATAAGTAACTCATTTATAAGCAACTTAACTCAAAATTTGATGAAATCTTAAGCAACACCATTATTGATATTAGTGTGGCTTAAGCAAATAAACAAAACTTTAGATAAAGACTTGATAGATTATTTTATACTGTATTCAATAATTCTACCAATTCTTTTAGTGTAGTTACATTGAAAGACTTTTTCTATTTATTAAACTCAAGCATAAAAGTATTTGATCAACCTGAGCAGCAGAGATATCCTCAAAATCTTAAGTTACAAAAGAAATTGCATAACTGTAATTAGAAAACACATCTAGATTTATATGAAATTTAAACAGCACAACAAAAAAGTGAGTTAAAGTTGTTCCTGTTGATTCTTTAAAAGAGATATGTTAATTATATCTGAGTTTTCTCTCTGTTGCTCACATACACACACACACACAAATATATATATATATATAAAGCCTAAAATAAACATTTTTTTTTTATAAACAAGTCTTAAAAAGTATGCATACATAAACAATAAAGAGTTGAGTAAATTTTAAAGACACTTTAAAGATTTACATGAAATTGCACAAAAGATAACACTGCAAAATTCTGCAATTCAGGCATTGAACTCAAGTGGATAAAGGCGTTGGTTAGATCCAATGACAGGAACCAAAGAGTGTGTGTTCAATACTCGGTTAAGGCAGTGGAGAACTTTCAGAGGGAAATTAACAGGAGCTAACTGATAATTGACATCCATTAAACATGGCATGTGGAACTAGAACAGTCTACCCCAGTGAGTGAAATAAAGGGTTATGTTCGACATTCCAACCAGCTGAAGAAGGCCAGAGCATATAATGGCTACAACGTTGTAATAAATATGGCAACAAAGATGAGGACAATAGTCCAAATAATGTAAATAATGTACATAATACCTCATCTCAGAAATATAGATAGATGTATATATATATATATATATATATATATATATATATATATACATATATATACTAAAATCAGATTTATCTGCACAAACATAAACAGAAAACCCACATGTAGAGTGACAAACACTCATATATATAAAATATGCTGGTTGGGAATATTCGCTAAAAAGTTTCATGCAGAGAAACAACTTGTTTTTGGACGTCCTTACTTAAGAGGTTATAAAATCTCCAATAAAATTTCAATTAACATAAATAACATAAATGTTGTTGAGGGGGAAACCATTACAAAAGAAAGTTTTAGAAAGCAGCACACAATTACTAATTGGAGATTTGCAATAAACTGACAATGTCATTTTGCCTTTCCAGCTGAGATTACATTAACAGCTCAACATCATGACATTGTTATCTGGTTGATTATTTTAAAAAATGCTTCACATTATTGAATTAAGAATTCCCTTTGAAGAAAATGCCAACTGAATAAATATGAAGGTTTGTGAGAACAACCCGTGCAATAGACAATATAAATGTAACAAGACATATAATGAATCGGCAAGATCAGAAGCAATGAAGGTCATGATGCTCTGAAATAGATTTGTACACTACCATAGCCCTTTATGGTTGAATTGGGGAATGAATCAGTCATTACAGACAGGATATGAGATACAAATTCATATCATGAGAGAAGCTATTTCCTTTCATGGTTGGAGGGACTTGAATCCTGAAGTGACGAGTAAAAGTAAGTATATGATGAATAAAAGTTGACCCTATTTGATGGGATATAAAATTCCACCATTTTCTTTGTTTAGTGCAATGTCAAGGTATGTGTTAGTCTAATAATTGCACAGATCTTTAGAGGACCAGAGTTTCTCGTCTAAATTCAAAACCATCCTCTAAAATCAGAATTCAGAGCAGCAGCAACTAACATGCAGAAACTGTAGCACTCTACTCCAAAGAACAGTTTAATGACACCGAGATGAATGCTATGGCATATTCTAAGACAGTGGCATAAAGAGTTTTGAAGGTACCATATACAGCATAAAATTTTACAAGAATAAACCATGAGTCACATAACCTGTTATATACCGTACATATGAACACTAATGGGTATGGCCCAATCCTCATAAATAAGTTGGAAACTATTGTAATTGTGTGTGTGAGAAGGGAGGGGGGTAATATGTTGTCTAAGTAGTCCACCACTAGCAGTGGTTTACCTACTTCACACCACTAGGCAGGTATTGTATTTTGTTGATGTTATAAAGATTACTATTTCATTTCCAACCTCTGTTTTAGTTATTCCTCATTCAGTAACCCTTTCTAGGTTACAACATAACCCATTAGGATCATAGGGAC
Organism: Acanthosepion lycidas; assembly: GCA_963932145.1. Lineage (NCBI taxonomy): Eukaryota > Metazoa > Mollusca > Cephalopoda > Sepiida > Sepiidae > Acanthosepion > Acanthosepion lycidas. The sequence continues at coordinate 8,657,181 of OZ010581.1, forward strand.
ACAATGTATACTGAAACCGTAGCAGCAGGGGTATTTCTTGGGCAAGGTAGCCTGACAGAACACAACCCTCCCCAGGCTGGTTGGAATTCGGAATTTTCTGTCTCCTAGATAGCCTTGGTTGGCAACCAGTATCTCCTGCTATTTAACCAAACTGGAGGAAGTAGACATGGATTTGTGCCCTTCCCAGTTAAATTAATCATCCTGAACTGGCATCTTGGCTTCAGTCACTTTCCCATAATGTAGCTTCCCTGTGCTTTTTCTATGAATATTTTCATGGTAATTGTTCTTTCCTCTTTGTTACCTAGCACAGTACTAGATTGGCAGCTAGGTCTCATCATTTTACAGTTGAAATGGCTGGATGGGATCATAACTTCTATGCTAACACTTGTCATTTTTGAAACTCTCTTCTAGCTTCTTGTTTTCCAGTCAACTTTGAGCTTCAAAAATATTAGATGCAATGTAAATTTTGTATTTTTAATTCCTGTTTCATTTTTCTTTCTCTTTAATGTTTTCTTTTTATCATATTCTCTCACACTCAGTGACCCCCCTCCCCCTTGTATCTTAGTGGCTTAGTTGCCTTGCTTAAGTTAAATGATTAAAAACAAAAGAGAAGCAAATGTAACAAATTCAACAGGAATTCAAACTCGACTCTCAGACTTTGAATTCTTGGCAGTTGTTATCCATTATTTTATCAACCATCCAGAAGAATGAAATTTACTGATATTAAATAAAAGAAATATTTTCCTTAAAATTCTCTGCTGAAATAGTAAAGCACTTTTATATGCTTATGGGTCTTATATTCCATCAACTTCAGATTTCTTTTTCTTTCTATTCTGTAGATGCAGATATTAAAGATTTGAGCAGACAGTGGTTTGGTTTGTTTTACGGCATATCAACCTCAATGGGTTATTTAATGCTGACAAGATTTTTTATTGCTGGTAATATTTTTTTCCAAAAATACAGTGATGGTAATATTTTTTATTAAAAATGTATTGCTGGTAATAATTATTTTCTTCAAAAATCCATTGCTTTATACTATCTTTGATATTACTACTGCTTTAGAACCTGTAAAATTATTCTCAATTGAGCACTTTTGCAGATTTTTCTTTGGTTTTTGGCTTGGTCATTCAATTCTGTATTATATTTTCTCAAAAGAAACTTGCATCAATATGGAAGCCACATATTTTACCTACTCCTTAAAAAATATACCAACCTCAAACCTACATGACTACAAAGTCAAACTAACAGAAAAAATAGAATACTTTATAAAACACATAAGATGAAAAGCATTCTATTTCCTCGACAATGACAATGGTGAGGACCACAACAACACTGATAACACCAATAATATTAATGAATTTGTATTTGCATTAATGAAATGCCCACCACAACAAAACGAGCTCATTGCTTTTGGTTTGGTTTGGTTTGGTTTACAACATATCAACCTTAATGGGTTATTTAATGACAACAGGATTTTTATAGCTAGTAATATTTTTTTCTTCAAAAATCCATTACTGGTAATAAAACCTATTTTTACACTTTCTTAGTGTTTTGGGGGTTAACTATTTACCCATATCTGGAACCATAACAGGTCCTATCAGGGTGGACCTGGGAACACCAGCAATTAAGAGGTGGTTCTACACTCCTCAAAACCTTCCAATCAGAGGCCTTGTTGCTGGATGTGGTTTATCGTCTTACCCAGGATGCACAGACTGTGGCAATCCTGGGAATTTATTTAGTAAAATCCAGATATAAAATATAACACAAGTTCCTTTTATGATGCAGGTAGATGCCAAGAAAAAAATTAATTAGATTTAATTTGATTATTTCCTCAGACCATGTTGCAGACATCAAGGTGTGCCCTAAAATTATTTTACTTACTTATTTTAATATACTTTCTAGTTGTCAGTCTCAAGACAAACAAAATATATAACAATATATGAGAGAGATAGAAAAAGTGTAGAACAAAATACCTTTCTTCCGGCATATGCAAAAACCATTGATGTCATTTCTCAAATAGGGAAGGTACCATGTTTATTTCACACAGTAGACCTATGACCAGCACTTTGGTGCTAAATTCAATGTTATTCTCCTAGACTAGTTATAACCAAAATTATAGTTATCTATCTTTACATTTTACCTTGGTTCTTTTACAATTAGAAGTTAAGGAACCTTGAGCCTGGTCAGTAACTAGATGGGTTACCACTCAAGAATTCAAGTTACTGTAAGCTAGGAGGCACAAGCGGTGGCATGGATAATGGCTCAGAACTGGAAATCAGAGAGACAAGTTCCAATTTGGTTCATTATATTAAATTACACGCAAATTGGGAAAGGTATGAATCTACATCTTCTTCCCCCAGCTATGGGTTAATTAGTAGAACTTGTATCAGTAAAACATTATTATTGCTAAAAAAATTCTTATAATCTAAAAATATTTTCTGGCTTTAAATAACCTGCAAGGGGCTGATAAGTTGTAAAAAAAACAAATCAATCTATTTTACCTAGGGAGAAGTGAAAGGTATTAATGGAAAATAGCCACAAACCATTATTTACATTATTTGGACTATTATCCTCATCTTTGTCTCCATAATTATTACGTTTCAGTCGTTGTACATTCCAGCCTTCTTCAGGTGGTTGGAATGTCGAACTGAACCCTTTATTTCGCTCACTGGGGTAGACTGTTCTAGTTCCATGTGCCATGTTTAATGAATGTCAGTTATCAGTTATCTCCCCTCTCCAAGTTCTCCACTGCCTTAACCAGGTATTGAACTTACACTCAAAGACACATAGCACAGTGGATAAAGGCATTAGTTAGATCCTGTGACAGGACCCAAAGAGTGTGAGTTCAATACCTAGTTAAGGCAGTGGAGAACTTAATTAACAGGAGATAACTGACATCCATTAAACATGGCACGTGAAACTAAAACAGTCTACCCCAGTGAGCAAAATAAAGGGGTCGTTTCAACATTCCAACCACCTGAAGACGGTCGGAGCGTACAATGGCCGAAACATTGTAATAAATATGGCGACAAAGATCAGGACAATAGTCCGAATAATGTAAATAATGTACATAATGCCTCATCTCAGAAATATAGACATAGCCACAAACTATTTTAAATGGAATTTGAAGTTGGCTTAGTGATTCCATTTTCCATACTGTAAACCATTGGGTCAACTGCTTCTGCCAAGCAAAAATGTTCCAAGTTGCTTTTGGGATTTTGTTTTGCTCTATTGAGCAAAGATATTCATAAAATGTTGAATTCTATATTATGGTCTGCCTTTTCAGATATCTGCATAAAGATGAATATTATATATGTAGGCTTTGCTTATTCAAATGCTAACAATTAGCAAACAAACTGGAGTTCAAATAACTCTAAAAATATTCCATGAATTGTTTGGACTATTGAACCTCATTTTTTTTCTATTACACGTTATTACTGCACTGTTTTGTTTGAGTCATTCTTTGGCATTCTTCAGATGTACAATCACTAAGGAAAAAAGGGATCTTATTTTCCAGAAAATGATGGCAAATATAACAGCTCAATACATTTTCAAACAACACAAGCTACAAAGGCGATTCTATACTCAGTAAACCATGTAACATGGGGGAGATGATATTTTTTTATATGTAGCAATGAATTTCTCTCCCTACTGATCAAAAAACCTGCTTAAATTATAAAACAGTCTGTGGTCTTCATTTCTCATTTTTTAGCAATTTGCCAATGCAGTGTTGTGTCTTGGTCCAGCACCTAGCTTGGTTTTAGATGCCACTACGCCTTGGTATAGAAAAAATGACCTCTTTGTCAAAAGAACATGGATAGTATAAAAACTTAAAGGAATGATTTTTATTTATATAGTTTATTCAACAGCAAAGAAAGATGGTTTCTACTAGATTTCAGTAATGAAGGAAAGCAAATGGTATCAAACTAGGCTCTCCCTTGTAATATTTGCTCAGGTAGACTGACCAGCAAGAAAAACTTCATTAGGAAAAATCATTATTCACAGCTCCATATCTAAAATATTTTGGCTGCAACTGATCTCAGTCCACATTCACTTTTGACTAAAATATTTTGGATGAGACATGAGAGATAAGATATAGATAAGAACTTTGAGCTGTCATGTTCAATTAAAAGGTCATTCTTCAAACTCCCAACTCATTTAATGGGCATCATCATATATCTCTACACCAACATTTTTTTAAAAAAGAGAAACCACTCTTTTCTGATGAAATGAACACCTAATGATGAATCATGCAAAAATTTATGCAAGCAACAAAACCATCAGAAAGAATTAATTCTAACGTCTAAAGAATTCTTTGAATGGTAATGATTATTATTAAAACATAATTATTTCTTGGAATAGATTTCACTTTGTTTTTACCAAATTCCTAGAAAATTATCAAAGTATAATTTCAGAAGTGCTTTTAACATCTACAAGACTAAAAAGAATTGGTTAAAAATTAAAGACAAATGATTTGTAATACAAACTAATAAATATTCAGTATTATTGGCAAGTGCTCTAAACAAGATTATAACACATTTGATGCAAACAGCTAATCCTTGGATCATTGGCCCAAACAAATGTTGTAGGTAAAAAGAACTATTGATTTATTGGCAGAACACATCAATAGGAAAGCGACAAACTGAATATCAGAAAAATATTGATCTTCCTCTTTGCTATCAATTCAGAAAATAATGTTATTAGGAATTACATGAAGATTTGTAGGCAACTCAACAACCACATGCAGCTTACTTTCTCATACTTCAAATAGCATATATATATATATATATATATATATATATATATATTGTGTATTGTGGTAGCAATTCCTTTTTTATACAGGTTTCATTAAAAATGACTGACAATGTTAAATGTTTTATTTAATTTTTCTTGTGTAATTATTATAACTTTCTTCATTCCTGGGCATAAATTATGCAGAAATTGTCCAAACATTTTGTATGTCTGAGCGTTTTCAGTTATACTTTTAGCGCTTATCAAGGCTGATTAAAAAAGAAAAAGCCAACACTCGATAACATCAACTATGAACACACCCACAATGTTCTGACCATGTTTGGAAAATAAAACATTCCTATAACTCTAGATACATACATAAAAAATCAATACATTCAATTAAAAGTAAGAATAAAATCATCCTTGATAATGGCAAAAGTACAGCTGAAAGTGCTCAGACATACAAAACATTTAGACAATTTCTACATAATTTATGCCCAGAAAAGAAGAAAATTATGAGAATACAAGAAAAACAAAATTAAATAAATAACAATCATAGTACCTTGTCAGTTATTTTTAAGAAAATAAACTAATTGACACCATTTGTCACAAGAATCACTGAAAAATCCTTTGAGTTATTCAACTAGAAATAGAACAGGTTAAAATCATTTTGTGTCAGCCCTACTATGTCTTCCCAACTGAGCACTGGTGAGAGGGAAAAGATCATTCAGGCCTTCAGCAATTGTACCAACATTCATACTCTGGCTTCCATCTTCAAGGCCCATTCAAGAATCATCAAGAGAACAGTGAATATTTAAAAAAAAAAGAGGGAACAGTAGAGAGAAAAACTGGATCAGGAGGTCACAACAGCAAGAGGGATCATCATTTCAACTTAGAGCTTAATATATTCATATTGTTCAAAGTAGATTTCAATAGTGTTATAAAAACCTTAGAGAATTCCAGTAAGATATTTTTAATCATTTCTAACATACAACAGTTCAAAGCTTAATCTAACAATTGTACAATTTTACTGTTACACGATTTGGACGATTTTTCTCGTCAAGTTCAAATTTTTTTCACGCTAGATAACATGCTCTTTCCCAGAAACTGTAACTACGGTCTGCTCTGCATAGTTGCAGTATAAACCACATGTTGGCTCTGTGGGTGTTGAATAAACACAAATGCATCTGAGCAAGCATCTGCAATAGGGATTGGCTAGTAGCCCTAGTAGATGGGTATTCTCAAATATGAGTGGCCAGCTATACATCATTATCAATGCTAATCAACTGAAACTTTCACATCTGATGAGGAATACAAATATTGAGGGAGACTTTGGTAATTTTTAAGAATTATTTGAAACTGGGCTTCAAACTGCCTGGAAATGCTAGCAGAGTTCAGGAAGTGTCAGAAAATGAAACAATATCTCTCTATATTACCAAAAACCATGACTAGACTATTCTCTGTCATTTTAAGTTTTTAATTACTGACCCTTGAAATAACGATCAGAAACAGGTAATTTTAAGATACTTTCAAACAGAGAGGAGAGACTGACTTCCAGCATTAGAAAACTTTCTGTGGATCAAAAGTGAAGAAAAGATACCATATGAAGTATATTGCATAAGCTTCAAAAGAACTTGTTGAATTATTTTAAGGCTAGTGACTTGTTTTTTGAAATAATGTCATCAGTTAATTGTTGATTATGATGTCTTAAAATACAAGGTAAATGAAAATAAAAAATTGAAAACTTCCAGAAGAGTTAAGATAAAGCAAAAATACCATATGTAAAACAAACAGTAGTCAAAAGTTGAATAAAAAAAAATGTTTGATACACTCCAATAATTCTTTCCATATATGATGTCATAAAGAGTTTCAGTATCTAAAAAAAACATTTAATCTGAACTGAGGCATGAGACTTGCTTTTAAGAGCTGAACCAAGCTAATGACAATTGATCATTACACAAGGTGATGAGACTTAATTCAGAACCTCCAGTAGATTCAGACAAAAGAATAATGATGATTGGTAGCTGAAGTTCAATGGAAACAAACCAAGCTGAAAATGCCAAAAGGTGACACTTTCAAAATATGAACAAAAGAAGTAGAATCACCCTGAAGTCAGGCAAAGATCAAGTGAAACAAACTTTGCTTTCTGCCTTAAACCATTTTGAACAATATCAAAATAATCAAAGATCTAAGAAGAAGAAGAAAAATATAACAAGGGATCAATATATAGAAATGTATTTTCAAGCACACAGATATATATATATATATATATATATATAAAGAAATATAGTCTTAAGGTGTGCTATATTTATGGAATAAAGTGCTCAATATCAGAGATAGAGCGTGTGTAAATATAAAAGTGAACATAGAAGTCAACACTTAGAGGCGACAGTCTGTTTCATGCTATATGCAATCGTCAAGCCACGTGGCTTGACGATTGCATATAGCATGAAACAGACTGTCGCCTCTAAGTGTTGACTTCTATGTTCACTTTTATATATATATATATATATATATTTTATTTTGATTAAAGAAAGTTGATAAAAGCCAACAGAATACAAGGGGTTACTGAGTGTGAAAGAAACAAAAAGTACAATAAAAGGACAGAATTCAATGAGAAAGAAGACAACTGTATGGATGCAGAAGGTGATTATCTCCCTTTGGTAAAGATAAGTCACATGTGCGTCATGTAACAGCCACTTAGTGATGTCACTCCATACAGTGATGACAATGGCCAGTCATTCCATTGATTTACAAGAGCGAAATAGAGTGGTTAACTTTTTAGCTTGGGCCAAAGGACCTGGGCTGATGTTAAATCTGCCCCCTCCAACAAATGCTACAGTTTTCAAATCCATGGTGCTGTTTCCCGCTGGGAATATATCTTTCCCAGATATAGAAAGAAACTCATTTTGGGAAAACCCAAAACTCGCTGTTTCTCATTCACAGAACATGTCCTCGCCTGGGACATAGATGAGTCTAACCCATTTGAATCTAAAGTCCTAAACATGGCTTCTCCAGAAACACAGAAGAAGCTATTAGCATAGAATTTCTAATTACATCTAGCAATTTCAGCAGTTATGAGACCTAACTGCCAATCCAGTA